>JAOSBN010000009.1:27113317-27148996 GCA_027563595.1 Erythroxylum suave
TAGATCAGCTTGAGATGTATAATCAACAGACAAGTATTTGCTTTTTAGATCTTGATTAGAACTACAGTTCTCCATTATTATCATCACTTTGGACATATTATTGACATGCAGCATGATGTTGCAGTTTGGTAAGGAGAAAGCTACTGCAACTTATGGGGTACTTCCTGCTGCAAATGTTCCTCCACCATATGCTTTAGCATCAATATCAGCTTTGCAATTTGACCGTTGTGGACATAGATTTGCATCTGCCGCATCAGATGGAACTGTTTGTACATGGCAGCTGGGAGTTGGCGGAAGGAGCAACATCTATCCAACCGAATCGTCTATCTGCTTTAATGGCTATGCATCGTATGTTTTATTTTACTTTGCAGGTCAACTGCAACTTCCATTTTCTTTTGCATTTTCTTTAACCAACTGGGTTTGAAGTAGCTACATCTTACTTTCATGGTAAAAGGTCTTTCACATCTCTGATATGATGGGGTAAAACTTCCTGACTAGTGAATGTAGTTTCTTCTACTAGAGTTGCACTTTATGAATTGTCCATTTATGTCTGTGGTTACTTGCTGAGATATTGGCTTCAGAAGATTTCCCATGCAAAATAGGTATTTTACTACTTCCTCAAGTTGTTTGTTGATACTTTTGCAGGGATTAACTTATGTTGCTGCTAGTGGATCAGTTATTGCTGCAGCTGGATATAACTCGAACGGTATTAATGCAGTAATCTGGGATACATTGGCTCCACCTACAACGTCACAAGCAAACATTTTTTGTCACGAAGGTTGTCTTCTGTTTCCCGTTTCCTTTTGTTTAGGCAGGAAGCTATAGAATAGATTACTAAAGGCAGAAAAGGCTGGCTAGTCCTTTACACTATGCTGGGACAACTTGGGTGACTTATAAAACACCAGAAGAATCTATGATCCCCACATTTGATGCCAAGGACCTGCCCCTGCTTCACATACTTTTCTTGTTGCGGTGTTTGGATAATCGTTCATTTCTTGTGTTGCTGACTTTACACCTTGAATTTCTAACAAGAAAGCATTAAATTTTAGTGTAGAATGAAAACCACTTGCTAAAACTATGACTAGGTGAAGCCATTTTGATCGCCCTTTACTGTTGCTGAGTTATTTTTTCTTTCTTCTATGCTACTAGGTGGTGCCCGGTCCATTTCTGTTTTTGACAATGACATTGGAAGTGGTTCCATTTCTCCTCTCATTGTAACTGGCGGTAAAGGTGGTGACGTTGGGCTTCATGATTTCCGATACATAGCAACTGGAAAAACTAAAAGATACAGGAATTTTGGTGACGGTGATGGAGGAAGCAGCTCATCTTCTGGTGAACCCGACACAAAGAGAGGGAGTGGTAACAAATCCGCAGACCAGAATACAAATGGGATGCTCTGGTACATACCAAAAGCCCACTCAGGTATCACACGTTTCTTTTACAATTAATGACTATGTATTAGCTTCATTTTTCAAGTCTTGACATAGAATTTATTCCGAGTGAAGGAAGTGTCACCAAAATATCTACCATTCCACACACCAGTTTGTTCTTAACTGGAAGCAAAGATGGGGATGTTAAACTTTGGGATGCTAAAGCAGCAAAGTTGATTTATCATTGGCCAAAACTGCATGATAGACGCATCTTTCTGCAACCAAGTTCCCGGGGCTTTGGTGGAGTTGTTAGGGTAAACGCTTAAGCATTATTCTGCTTAAACAGAAACTACTATTAGGTTCATATCTGCGCTACGGCCATAACTATATCCTTGATGTACAGGCAGCTGTTACAGACATTCAAGTGGTTTCTCGTGGTTTCCTTACATGCGGTGGTGATGGTTCTGTAAAGTTGATTCAGTTCAAAGATTGTCACCATGGAACCTGACGAGAGCCCTGTTTTGCGCAGTTGCTGTTCTGTTGCAGATTATATAGATATCCTGCAGAAGGTTGGTGCTATTTCTGGATTCCAGGTTATGTTGCCTGTAAATGCCAATATATCGGATGCAAACTTCATAATTGTGCAAATCATAGCCAATTGAGAGATCTTGAATCTTGATCCTGCCAATGTTTCGGACTTTCAGATTTCACCCATGACCAACCCCATTGAAATGAAATCTATCTGCTGAACACTAGATACTATGGCAACATGTTTTATTAAACTCAGTAACTGGTCCAACTTCTTTGAAGATAATTAGTGATTGAATTGACGGATTGGTGATTCTCAGTCCAGGCACTGACCAATGTCAAGGAGAACAAGTATATCTTCACGACTGATCCTTTTGACTCAGAAAGATGAAGAGCGTTCCTAGTAAAGTGTAATTGTTCATTTTCTTTTTCGACATTCTGATCTTTTTGTTCATTTTTGTCCATTCTGTACATATATTAGAGAATCTTTTTGTGTATCTCTATTGAAGTTTAAATTTTTTTTTTAACTTATATATTTATATTTTTATAAAATACAAATAAAAACTTGTTTTTAAATCGTATCACTCAATAAAATTAATAAAGATATGTTTTTTTTAATACAAAAGAAAGGAACAACTGAAATTATAACATTAATGCATCCCTGCCGATAAGACACGCCTTAGCATTTTTGTTGGACTCACGTTCTTAGTGCTATTGAGATTTTTGACAGTATGTGCAAACTGGGTCTGGCAAACGCCGTCAGAGTTGCCAATTGGTCAACGCTCTGGTTTCCTTCTCAATAAACATGTTGAATCTGAACAGCCCAATTGTGGTCCAAAAGCTTCCGGATATCCTGCATCAAAAGGTTAACCTTGGTCAAAAAGCTTGTCGATGAAAATAGGATATTAATAACCTCTGAGGAATCTGTCTCAGAGATTACATGTGGGAACTCAAAAGTCTACGTCAATTGGAGGTCGTTATGTACCCCTTGTATCTCAGCAGTTAATGAAAAACATCGGCCTATATTTGTTATAAAACTACCACACCATTTCCCAGCGGCATACCTTAGTAATCCCCCAGTCGTATCCCGACCAGTCCCAAGTTGCACAGCATCATCTGTATTTAATTTTATCCACCTTTCCTGCGGTGATTGCCAACTCACTATGTACCATATGGGCAATCCCAAAGTCGTAACAACTCTTCATGTCATTTCATGGGCTTTCGCGATCCAGTGAACATAATTTAAGACCATGCGATGCCCAACAACTGGCCAAACAAAATCTACTTCAAAAATGTTGCGGTTTCACTATTGCCATAGAAACTAGTAAGCTACATCATAAACAGTGGCCCAGTCGCCTAACTAAGTGGGAACAAGTTTAGTGATATTTGATCCCAAGCACATGTCCTCGTCCTTTTGAAAGAAATAAGCTATTATCATTTCTAGGTTAAAATTGTGCCAGAATGCAGTCACCTAGGGACAACCCCTCAATACATGCAATGAGGTCTCTTCTTGTCCGCATGGTTATAACTGCTATCAATAGTCAGATGTCTAGCGACTCTCTAATGATTAGTCAGTAATTTCTGATGTGCCAGAAGCCACAAGAAGGAACGAATGCGTTGTGGATTTGTCCATTTCCAAACCGCTTTTCATATGAAATTCTGTCCAAGTTGACAATTAATTCATAGGCTGACGCCATCGTAAATTTCTCAGATTGCCCCAGACTCCATATAATTTCATCCTCACCCTAGATAGTATGAATATTTTTTAAAATATTTAATTGTAAAAAAAAATTTAGAAAAGAGTTAGTGTCTGCTTTTATTCTATATTTGTATTTACCTCAATGATGACGCAAAGTTGATATGCCCTTTGTTCCCGGTGTAATATCAATCGTTTAATTTTTGTGGATTTTATTTATTGAATGGATAGATTTTTATGAAACAGTGTTGAAGCAGAGTAACAAGAACAGGTGATCGCCTATCGTGATAATAAAAGAAGGATGATTGACAAAATTAACTCCTATATTTGAGTTTAACTAAATTTTGAGTTTAAATTTGAAGAGACTATTCAACCAAATTAATTATGTTCAATTCAAGTTAATAAATTTAATTTAATTTAAAATACAAGTATTATTAAAAAATTATTATTAATTTACTATATTAATAAACATCAATATTTTATTTTTACTTGTTTCATAATTTTTATTTCTTATTTATTATAAACAAATTTTATCATAAATAACGTCTTTATCATTTAGGGATAAAGTTGTGTATTTTTGAACCTCTTCAAACCTTACGAAAAGACTTTTACTAAATTGTTATTGTTGTTATATTAATTTTGATCTTAAATTTTACACTAATCAACAAATAAAAATAGTCACTAAAATAGGACTTGTGGAAGAAATAAATTAATATTAAAAACTAAACTGCCGATGTCATATCCGTCAATTTTTTTGTTATTTTGGAGTTATATTCAAACATTTTCTAAATGTTATGATTTTATATGGTTTAAAATTTTAGAGTTAAATTTGTCGATTTGTGAAAAACTTAATGTTAAAATTGACTCTTTTATTTTATATTTATTATATAAAAATTTTAGGATAATATAAGACCATAAAACTTCTAAATATTAAATTTTAATTTTATTAATTTAATATTTGTCTAAGTTTTGTAACATTGAAGTTAAAAAATTAACCATTCGAATCAAATCAATTAAGATGTTATTATTTATTAATTAAGAGTTTTGACTTTTAAAAGAGAGGGAGAGTGGGCCCAAATCCGTCGTGGCCATTGCACGTGCACGTATGTGATCGACCATGTGTTGGTCCGCTCCTATTGTCTACACGCGTGCTTCTGCATGAGTTCCAAGTGTTTCACGAACTAGCCACCTAACTAAACCCAATATCTTAAAGACAATTGTACATTTGTACCACCTGCAATCAAAGAGAAAACTACTGTATGTACTATGTACTGCTGACGTTTCAAAGTCACGCCAAACGACGACTCAACTGATCTTTTTTACGAAAAAAACTAAGTATCAGTCAGACTAATAATTGATCACCGGTTAACATAAGATTCTCGTCAGCTTCAGATTTTCTAATAATTTCGACTCTTACATTATTATTAGAAGTGAGACGTCCGTAATTAATTAGATTAAAGAGCATATTCAAAAAATTAAAAGATCATTAATAAAGAAAATTTTTCCTCTTTTTTTTTTTGATGACTCGAACTTAATAGAAAAAATTTCCCTTCTTTTCTCTTTCTAATAACTCTAATTTAAAATCTCCTATAAAAGATAAACCTTTTTTTTGTTGCTCATACAATATCTTAGGCGGGTTTCAACTATAGAATATATATTTATGTCATCTACACTCAAACTAATATTCGTTCGAGTCAAATAAATCCCTTGCAAGAGAGAATTGCATACAAAAGATAAACTTTTTAAGTAAAATGTTGAAAGGCTACTCCTACTTGCCAACGTTGGCATATAATCTTAAACGCTTTTCATGTTGCAATCTATAAGAAAACGGTCGAAAGTGTGAAGAGCAATCAATCACATAGCCCATTGTTTGGCGAGAATTGAATAGACAAACCTCTATACCATCAAACTCCAACCTAAAGACTCATACGCCCATCATTGCCCACAGATCATAAAGTCAATCTTTCATACCACCGGCATTATCTCTGCTTTCAAGGTCACTAAAATCAATTTTAATTAACTTAAAATTAAGTTTATTTATTTATTTAAAGCATATAATCTATACATTATTAAGCTTTTATCATTTTGTTAATAAAAATATGTAATAAATTTTTGAAATTTTTATTTTAAGAATAAGTGATGTTTTGTTTTACCTTTTAAAAACCATTATTAGTTTTTGAATTGTGGGATAGATGAAATCTTGTATATATTTTTTATAATAATAATTATAAAATCTATCTTATATTGAATATCGTGAGTTCAAATTTTTATATGCTGACTTTTAAAAATTCTTTAAAAGTTCAGCAGTCTTTAATACAAAATACTAATGTTTTGAAAATTAAAAACTTAATCAGATAAGATTAGGAGTTAAGGTTTAAAAGGTTATTGAATAAATCAAAGAATTTAAAATATAATTAAATGATTATTTATCAAAATTTTTAAATTTTAATTAAAAAAGATAAGGTTAAATAAATTTATTTTAATTTATAAGAAATTATCAATTTTAAAAAATAAAGTAATCATTTTTAATATAAATTATTAAAATAAATTAAATTTAAAAAAATTGAAAATTAAAATTTTTATAATTAATTCAACCAAAATATGTTTTTTTTAATTAAAGAGGATTTTAAGTGATTACGTTCTAAAGCGTAAAATTATAAGCATTGTCTTAAAAGAAACGTTAACAAGGTTGTTGGATTAGGACTTGTTGTTGTCCTACGTGGCCCTATCACTATTTCTTCCTCGCTCTCAAAGGATAGTCGGTCTTATCCAAGATGGGCCCCACTCTCTGTTTCGCCTTCTCTGATGGTCTCCACGTGTAATCATAACCGCAAATCCTTTTTCTTTTTTAATTAATTAAAGATTAAGAAAAAACAAATCGGTCTCAAAGCTGAATACTCTCTGGCGAAAGTATCAGGTCACGTTGAGCGGTGGTTATAAACGGCGTCGTGTTGCGCACATTATCCGCGTTTCTTCTGATATTTCTCTAAAAGCGACACCAGAGAATTATAACTGAAGAACAAAAACCTGACAACTGACACAGTTTCACTGATTCATTTCTTCTTCCTCACAAATTCAAAGGAAATATACTCTTTTATCTTCTTTCTTTTCTTCTCTTTTTCTGTTTTGGGTTTTGGCTGGCTAATCCAGTTCAGTCCACACCCTTTTCAGTTTTGGTCTGTTCTTGCTCTTTTGTTATCTGTTTTTTCCGTGTAAGTTCTAATCCAAAACATGTAATCTTTGGTTTGTTCTCATCTTTATCTGTAAGATGCAACTTTCTGTGTGTTACGTGAGACACAACGATCTTTTAACAGGGTGGTTGGTTAAGTTGGTAATAGAGATTTTTTATTATGCTGCCGTGATTGTTTCTATACGTTTGTCTTATGATTTGAGTTATGGATGTGAGGTCAACTTTGCTGAGAATGTTTTAGCTTCAAGTTCTGTTTTCGCTCTTTTACTTGTACTGGAATTCTAGGGATCATACTGGGTTCTGAGAGTGATAGCTTATCTTGGTCTTCTGTTCAATGGTTAACTCAAGTGAAGTCCTGATTCAAAGCTAAAGATCGTTTTTTTATAAATACCATTATGCCTAGGATAAACTTTTCTGGATTCTATGCCCTTTGGGATTACGATTTACTAATTTGAGGGATATTTTGTTGCATTTGAAACTATAGAAAGTTCTTTTTTTTGTCCAAATCGTGTGTAAGTTAAATATGTTTTTATAAATTACCATTATGCCTAGAATAAAATTTTCTGGATTCTATGCCCTTTGGGATTAGGATTTACTAATGTGATGGATATTTTGTTGCATTTGAAGCTATAGAAAGTTCTTTATTTTGTCCAAATCGTGTGTAAGTTAAATATGTTGACTCCTTTGAGGAGGAGGAGGACGAACAAGCTTTGGTTCTTTTGTCTCGTGTTGTTCATCTGTGTGTGGTAATAACTGCTTTTTGTGTGGTGCAGATGAACGGTATAAAGAAAGGCTATGGCGGCAGCAGAAGCAAGGGCAGTTTGGCAGAGGACAGCTAATCGGTGTTTTGTCCAAGAGGATGCTAAAAGAGCTCCTAAATTAGCTTGCTGCCAATCATCGTCTTCATCATCTAACCTGGTTGAAGGAGTGCCCACAGGTGTTGGTGACGTGCTCGATAACCCTTCTTCGGGCTTCATGCCTCTTAACAGGAATCTCTCATATTCTAATCTGTCTCCTGACACAAGATGGTGGCTTCAGTTGCAACCTTGTTATGGATACCAGAAAGGATTGACTTATGAACAGATAAATTCCCTAGAGGCCGAGATGGAGAACTTGAGAGCTGGGATTGTAAAATCGCCCTCGAGGGTTAGTGAGGTTTGCTCACAAGATACCAGAGACAGCAAATGCAGTGATTGCCCCAAGCATAATGAACCCGCTCACTGTAAGATTTATGCTGATTATATGGGGAAGGATCTTGAAGTTAAGCAGCAAGCAGAAGAAGCTTCATATGATCAGGATGCACAACATTTTGTTGACCTAAAAGACACCAGGAAGAACTCCAAAGTGATTGAGATAGATAATGAATGTCCCAAATCTCAAAAGAGTGATGACTACTGCTTGGATCCAGAATCTCCTTGGATTGCTGGTGAAAAGAATGTTCCGTGGTGGCGAGCAACAGACAAAGATGACTTGCCCACATTGGTTGCACAAAAGTCGCTTGATTATATTGAGAATTGTGATCTCCCTCCTCCTCAAAAGACGAACATCAAGAGATATCGATGTGCTTGTCCTGGATCTTCTGATCGTCATGAGCTGTTGACGCCGTCTCTGGATTGGAAGGCTCATGGTCGTTGTCCTCCCAGTTCCATTATCCATGCAAAGGGCTGTCCTAATTCTGAGGGCATTTCTGGAAGACATAGGACCTCGGCAGAAAACTCACTGAGTGGTTCGGACAGATCATTAAGGTACATGCTAGATTATAACTTCTGTTGGATTCTTATTCTCAAATGATGTAGATCAGTTTTCTACAGCCATGAGCATTTTGAACTAATACACTTAAGATTTAATGCTTTACATTAGAAGGTTTCCTGGTTGGTTGCCAATGCTACAGATTAGTTTACTTCTAAGCTAATACAATTCATTATAACCCGATCTGCTAACCTTGATGACAACCCAGTTGAGGAAACTTTCATGAGAAATCATGCTAGAAATGGATATGGATTTCCGATTTCCGAGTTTCGATTTCTGGTTCCCATTCCTAAGAATCTAATAAGGTAAACCTTCAAACTTCCCGAGGGGATTAGGTTTGATCCTCCTTTCCCGAATGAGTCGGTAGCCGGCATAGCTTTCTTCTTGACTTCGAATTCAAAATGCACTCTCGGTGACAGAAGATTGGAATAAACAATTTGCCTATTTCTATAATAAATCTGTCTTTATATTGTTTAATACCTGCACACCTGTTTTGCTTCCTGTTTGGTTGTTGATGTTGCAGAACTTAGGTTAGTTTTCATTATACTTGTATACAGGATACATCTCACTGTGCTTCTATTATTATTTGCACATCTATTTCGTTAAAGTTCCTAATTTGTGGAAACCTGCAATCTTTAAGTACAGTTATACTGCAACACAAAAGGATACCACAGGAACTGGGCAAGCTTTTGAAAGTGATTCCTGCAAGGCTCAGTTGCTGGAAGCACTTCGTCATTCTCAAACTCGTTCAAGGGAAGCCGAAAAGGCAGCAAAGCAAGCATGTGCTGAGAAGGAACATCTCATTAACCTCTTCTTCAAACAAGCCTCACAACTTTTTGCCTATAAACAGTGGTTCCAACTGCTGCAGCTTGAAAAGCTTTACCATTCAAGCAAGGATAATACTGATCGGCCGATATCAACTCTCTTCCCTGTAGCTATCCCTTGGATACCTCCGAAGGGCAGGAAACTTCAGAAGAACCGGCAGAAGTCTGCAAGAGGTAAAAGAAGCAAGCGAAACCGAGGAAAACATGTCAGCACATATACTGTTGCATTTGCATTAGGTTTAGGCCTTGTTGGTGCTGGATTGCTATTGGGATGGACAGCAGGATGGATGTTGCCCTTTTAGAGTCTCAGATAAATTCCTGCTGCTTGTCAGGAATCCATTTATCTGGGTATGAATGAATATCTCCATGTGTAGGTTTTTCGTTATTGGTTTCTATAACTAAATATGTTCTTTAGATTATGTTTCCATGTGATCAGTCTATCTTTGGTCTGTGTACAGATTGGTGGGATGAGGGGCTGTCACTTG
The DNA here is from genome assembly GCA_027563595.1 of Erythroxylum suave. Classification (NCBI taxonomy): domain Eukaryota; kingdom Viridiplantae; phylum Streptophyta; class Magnoliopsida; order Malpighiales; family Erythroxylaceae; genus Erythroxylum; species Erythroxylum suave. Next base: position 27,123,160 of record JAOSBN010000009.1, read on the forward strand.
TATATGGAAATTTTCTTCTACTCTTTCTTTGATCTCTTGTATATGATTAAAGCATTCGTGCCACTCTTCTTAACATTGCACTTCTCATTCATTTTGTCCAAATATATATGATATGGAAAATGGACAATTTGCAAGTTATGCTTTTCAATTGGGTTCTATGTCTTTTTATCTTTGAAATTATTGTTTTAACTTAGTTGTATTAGGTCAATCATATTTCAGTCTTGTTTCATGCTTTAGTTATGTTTAAGCATGTTGGATTGGACAAGACAAGAAGAGTATTCTTTTGTTATTCCCATTTTTCATTGTCTTAAATTCCACAAATTTTCAATTAATTAAAATGATTAAAAAAATTTAACTAGTTGGATCGGTCTAATTATAAAAATGTTAAACCGTTCAATTTTTAATTCTTTGGTTCGATTTATTTTATAATTCTTATTACAATCTAATTAATTTATTAATTAAATGGTTAATTTATATTAATTAATAAATTTTATAATTCAATAATTTACATTTAAGAATCTTTTTTAGTTAAAATTTAAATGTTTTAATAAATTAAATAATTTTTAATTATATTTAAAAAAATTATATGTTTATTTCAAATGAGCCAATAAAAAAAGAGATTTAATTTTAACCGATATTAAATTGTTAGGAAAAAATTTTCTTAATTTGTTTGATTAAAAAATTATATTGTTAAATAAAATCTTTTTGATTTATTTTAATTTATAAAATTTTACTAATTTTTAAAAATTGGCTAATTAATTAATAAATTGGTCAATTTTTAATAAATATTATTAAAATAAATTAAACTGAAAATTTTAAAATTGAAAAAAATTAAATAGTTTTAAAGTTTTTATGGTTGAATATGTAGAGCCTATTGGATTATTAGTCATTTATTAGTCATTGTTTTTTACTTTTCCATAATTATCTTAAGGAATCTTTAAGGATTCAATTTATATTTCAAAATGAACATTATATATATGTAAAACCCACAAGTTGTAACCCGACCCGTTAGATCTTGGGTCGAGAAAGCTCGAGTTTCTTTAGGCAAAGTCCAAGAAAGCGTTGTGTTGATCTCGGCATTGGTCATCATCAACTCGGGTGTTTCGGAGACGAAGCAAGAAAAATGGCGGTGATGGAGAAGCTCAAGATATTTATAGTCCAAGAGCCTGTCGTTGCAGCTTCTTGTTTCATAGCTGGCTTTGGTACGCTTTCTCTTTTTCATCTTAAATGCTGTTGATTTGTTGGGAGTCGTGATTTTATGAGAATCAAAATTGGTGCATTTTTATTGTTTGGCTTGAAACTTTACATGGAAGCTATTCTGTTGTAGGTTTCTGTTATAGAGTGATCTAATTGTTTAATTTAAGAGAAGTTCACGTGTGAATAGGTTAGGAGAAGACTTGAAATTAGGGTTTTCTTTTAGTTCCTGCAAGTATGATGAGTGTTTTATTACTTGTTGAAGCATTTTTGGCTGAGAAGCGAAAATATGTTTACCGAAAGAACATAATGATTCCCGTCATATTCCCTGAGATGTAGTGATGTAGATGTATCTGGTTGTACTTGTCCTTAACGAGATGAACTTCATTGTGGAGCTATTAAACTTAACTGAGGAGCTAGTTTTAATGGAGCTATAACTATAAGCTGTAGGTTGATGCGTAATGGACTTTTGGGAGCATGAGATGTTTGCCCTTGTGCTATTTTTTCTGTGGTTTCACATTTTGCAGATGGCTATGGATCAGATGGACATTGAACCTTAAGTTATTACTAGTTATTATCTGCATCACATGGATACGAAGTTTTAAGTCTCTACTAGTTATTAATATAGCATTCTTGTGAAATTTCAGGTCTTTTCCTACCTGCTGTTGTAAGGCCAATATTGGACTCTCTTGAATCAGGCAAGCAAGTCCCGCAGCCTGTACTGAGTGATGTGAGTACTTCCTCACGTATCAAGTGAATGGAGTTATGCATCATGTTTTATACGTGCTTTATGACTTCTGTTAACTCGGAACTGGATGTTGATTATCATCACACTCAAATATACTTTCATCACCCATGGATTATGATAATAACTACCCTTTAGAAAATGGATGATTGTGCTTGTGTTAAGAGTCTTAGTTTTCTAGAGCACCCTTGGGGTTGATGCGATATTTGTGCTACGCATTTCTGCAATTGATCCACTTGCTTTTTGTGGCCTAGTATTCCTTTTTGTTTCTTATCTGGCCTTGAAATTCTGAGTTTAATTCTAAATAATGGAGGCATCCCTTCTGAAATAGGTTCCGTAAACTAGTTTGCCTGTAGTGTTGTTAGAGTTAGGTGTCTGGAAAGTTCAGCACGAAATTGAAAATGGAATAAGGAATATTATTGAAGACTACAAGAAGAACCCAAAAGAAGATTCTAATCTTGCCCAAGCCAAATGGCCAATACTAATGACAATTCTTAAAATTTCCACAATGATCCCCTACTCATTTCTGCCTTCCTTAATACTAATAATCTCTTGACTGTTCTAACAAACTCTGCCACCCTGACAACTTCTAATACTAACCAACTCGCCCTGCTCAATTCTTACTCTTGCGAGTATAAACCATCAAAAGTCTATGGGCTAAATTATTGGGCCGTTTTCCATTGCTACCAGTGCTATCAATACTCCCCTTCTTAAAACAAACCTTGTCGACAAGGTCATTCTCTAGAAATTGCCCGCGAAAATCCACATAGGAGACCCAAGTGGCCTCATCCATAGGTTTGTTCTGCCACTACATCAACAACTGATGGCAAGGGTCAGCATGGGCTCCCAATTCCTTCGAGTCCAACACATGAACTGGACTAAACGGGTCTTCCTCCATCTCCAAATCTGCATGAAGTTCTTGGGAGACAACATGTGATCCTGAGACTCGTTTAAGCTATGAAATGTGGAAGACACTGTGCACTTTAGAACCAGGTGGAAGTTCAATGCGATAAAACAGTTTACTGAGCTTCTGCAAAACTCGAAAGGCCCAAAATATCTAGGACCTAGTTTGTTATAAATCTATTGAGTCATAGACACTTGTCGGTGTGGCCTAATCTTCAAAAACACCATGTCTCCTTCTTGATATTCTAGATCCCTGCGATGCTTATTGGCCTAATCAGACATGCGCTGTTGCGCTTTCTACAAGTTATACTGCAACTAGCGGAGGACTTCCGATCGGGATTGATGCTCCTCAACCACAGTTGTCAACTTAAACTCCCCTGGCAAAAACTGCAACAAGTTTGGTGGAGCCCTCCCGTAGACCAACTCAAAGGGAGTGACCTTTGCCGCGCTCTGGAACCCAATATTGTAGGAGTACTTCGCCTAGTGTAACCATTTGCCCCACTCCTTGGGTTGCTCAACGTAAATACTTCTCCACACAATGATTTAGTACTTCCGTTTGGCCATTGGTCTTTGGGTGGTAAGCTGTACTCATCTTCAACTTGGTGCCCATTCCCTGAAAAAATTCATGCCAGAAGCAACTCATAAACAACGGGTCCCTATCACTGAAAATAGATCGAGGAACTCCATGTAGGCTAACAATCTCCTGAGTAAATAAATCTGCTACTGACTTCGCAGTGAAATTTGCTCCGGCACTGGTAATAACTGCAGTAATCCTACAAGAGATAGGGTCTCATACTTGTTTTTCTGACACACTAAGTAGTCAGCAACAAATTGTTGTACCCAACGCATCATTCCGGGCCAGCAAAGTGAAGCAACGATCCTCCAATAGGTTCTGTAAGCCCGAGAATGTCCCCCTTGCGAAGAAGCATGGAACTCCTCAAGCAACCGCAGTATCCAAGCTGAACTTGCTAGTAAAACCAAATGTCCATTGTAATACAATTTGCCATTTGTCAATTGAATTTTAAGATGGCTTTGTGGATTCTACTACACTTTCTACACCAATTGTTGAATGTAATTGTCATATGCAATTTCCAACTCCAGCTCTCCCCATTTTGCCCACACTGGAATAGAAATTGCCGCCATTTCCAGCTCTTCAAATTGTCTAGACAATGCATCTGCCACCTTATTTGTAGCTCCAAATTTGTATTCAATAGAAAAGTCGTACCCTAGCAACTTTGCCACCCAGTTTTGCTAAACTGGTGTGGTTATTTGCTGTTGCAAAGGGTGCCGAAGGCTCTTGTGGTCAGTCCGCACCACAGATCTCTTCCCCACCAGGTATGGCCTCCAATGACGAATCAACATATCCAAAGCCATCAGCTCCTTCTCATAAGTCGGTTTTGTGAGGTTTCTTCCCACGATGGCCTTATTGTAGTAAGCAACTGGGCGCCCCTGCTGCAACAGCACTGCCCCAATTCCATTCGCTCAAGCGTCACACTCCACCACAAACTCTTTAGAGAAATCCGGCATAGCCAATGTTGAAGTAGATGTTACAGCCTGCAGTAAAGCTTCCAATGCTTGCTGTGCTTCCTTGTTCCATTGGAATTTTCCCATAGTCTCCTTGCGCAGCAATGCTGTCAAAGGAGTAGCTAATTGCCCATACCCCTGTATGAATCTCCTGTAGTAACCAGTTAGCCCTAAAAATCTGCGTACTACCTTCGTCGAAGTAGGTCGGGGCCACTATAAAACACTGGACACCTTGGCTAGGTCCATTGATACTCCTTGCTTGGAGACTATATGCCCCAGATACTCAATAGCTACTTGACCAAATTGACACCTTTTTTTTATTTGCAGCAAAAGCATTTTCAACCAGAATTCGCAACACCACATCCACATGCTTCAAATGATCCACCTATCCTCTACTGTAAATAAGTATGTCATCGAAAAAGGCTAAGACATAACTCCTTAACAATGGCCGGAACAAGTCGTTCATAACAACCTGAAACAGTGCCGGGGGTATTAGTGAGCCCTAAAGGCATCACCCTGAACTCATAGTGCCCGGAGTGAGTTCTGAACGCATTATTTGGCTCATCCTCTTTCCGCACTCGGATTTGATGGTATCCCGACCTCGAATCGACCTTTGAAAAGTAGGTTGCCCCATGAAGTTCATCCAATAATTCCTGTATGACAGGAATTGGATATTTGTTCGGAATTGTGACATGATTCAACTCCCGGTAGTCAACACAGAAACGCAAGCTTCCATCTTTCTTCTTCACCAAGAGGACTAGACTAGAAAACGGGCTCTCACTCGGCTAAATTAGTCCGGAAGTTAACATGTCCACCACTTACCGCTCTATCTCATCTTTTTGGATATGTCCATATCGATATGAACAAACACTCACTGGCTTGACTTCGGACTAAAGAACAATCTGGTGATCCCTTTTTCTTTGCGGTGGCAACTCCTTGGGTTCCCTAAAAACTGCAGCTCTTTTCGACAGAACTTGCTACATCTGAACTCGACGCTTTTCATTCTCTAAAACTTGCTTCTCATTCTGCTCTGTTTGTGTAACTTCCCAAACCATGACTCCAACCTGAACTTCTGGTAAACGGCATAGTGACTGAAAGGCAATAGATGAGCTTCTCAACGACGGGTCACCACAGATTCGGACCGTCTTCTCTCCCACTGTGTATTGCATTGTCATCATTGCCCAATTAACCTTCACCTTCCCTACTGTGTATTGTATTGTCATCACTGCCCAATTAACTTTAACCTTCCCTAAAGTTTGTAACCAAGACACTCCAAAGATGAGATCAATGCCACCTAAGGGAAAAAGTTAGCAATCAACTAAAGTGTCTACCCCCCGGAAGCCCCACTTTGACGTTTCTACAAACACCTTCTGCCTCCTTCTGCTGTCCATCTACCAACTGCACTCCCAGTACCTTCATTGGTGTCACCTCCAAACCCAATTGCTCGATTGTCTTCCTAGCCATGAAGTAGTGGCTAGCACCACTGTCCACCACGATGATGACTTCCTCTGTTGCTACGTTTCCCTTCAATTTCATGGTGTTACTATTGCAGATGTCCCCCAAGGCAAAATATGGCAATTCCAACTGCATTAGTAGCTTGCCCTCTCCCTCCACTGTAGGAACCGCAGTCTCAGCTGTCACTTCACTGCATATGATTTCCCCTTCTGCCATCTCCTCCTCCCTGTCTGCTAATATCATCGTGCGATTCGATTTCACCTGGCACTGTTGGAGTGGGTGGTAGGGTTGTTGACATCTGTAACACAAACCCTTAGCCTTCAAATCCTGAAACTCCTTCTCAGAGTAGCGCCGTATAGGGTGCGACCCCCCTTGGTTCGCACTGCTGCTGCCCCGCAATGATGCGGTCGAATTGGAAGGAAAGGTCACCCGATAGGGTTGACTTGCCTGACTTGGTGGGTTAGTCTTGAGCCCAGGCAAAATCCGCTCCGATTGCTTGGGCCAAGTTACTCCACTGTTGTTAAATCCTGAGATCTCCCCAGCCCGATCTCCTAGACCATGGCCCACTTTAGGCCCTACTAACCGTTTCCCTTCAAACGAGAGAACCCCCTTCCTTGTCAGCATCTCCAGCTCGGGTTCCACCTCGCGAGCTAGGGTCATAGTATGGTACAAATCAACTGTCTCATGAGAACATATCCTAGCTCGTATCTCCCCCTTCAACCCTTTCAAAAACTGACCCATAAAAGATTTCTCGGGCCACCCCTTCACCTGGGCAGATTTTGCTACGAAATTCTTCACATACTCATCAACGCTTCTCACTTGTTTACAGACAGCAATGGCCTCATAAGGATTCACTGTTAGGGCTTCTCCAAAACGAGAAAGCACCTCCTGTCGCACCTCTCCCCACGTCAACAGAGGTTTCCTGTCTTAGAGCCAAGTCATCCAGTGCAGGGCGTGCCCCTCCATGCACACTAGCGCTAGAGTAACCTTTTGCTCCTCCAGTGTCTACGGAATCTGGAAGTACTGTTCAGCTCTTCTTACCCAGCTCAAGGGATCTGTACCATTGAAGTTTGGAAACTCCACCTTCTTAGCTGCAATATGGATGTCATCTAATGACACCATCTGACCACTAGACCGAGTCATGTTCTGTGACCCAGTTGCTGCCCCGTCCAAATTGCATGACTGCTTCACAGAACTTGTTCCCCTTCCCTTGCACATCGTTAACAGCAAGTTTTTTATTTCTTCCAGTTGCTGATTGTTCTCAGAAAGTTCTACTCCAAAAGCATGCATCCTCTGATCCATCTTTTGCTCCATTGTTCCCAGACTCCTCTCTACAGATTCCAGGCGAGAGTCCATTCTCGTATTAGTCATTAACTTCCCCCGCTGAGAAATTTCCTCACTCACCGCACCAAAAATGTTAAAGAGTTAGGTGTCTGGAAAGTTTAGCACGAAATTGAAAATGAAATAAGGAATATTATTGGAGACTACAGGAAGAACCCAAAAGAAGATTCTAATCCTGCCCAAGCCAAATGACCAATACTAATGACAATTCTTAAAATTTCCCCAATGATCCCCTACTCATTTCTGCCTCCTTTAATACTCGCATTACTAATGGCAATTCTTAAAATTTCCCCAATGATCCCCTACTCATTTCTGCCTCCTTTAATACTAGCATTCTCCTGACTGTTCTGACAAACTCTGCCACCCTGGCACGAACAGACTTCTAATACTAACAAACTCCCCCTGCTCAATTCTTACTCCTGTGAGTGTAAACTAGCAAAGGTCTATGGGCTGAATTACTGGGCCCTTTGCTACTGCTACCAGTGCTATCAGTTTAGCTTTGTACTAGTTTGTGGTTGGGTATTTGATGACTTTATGTAGATGGAACACAAACACTTCTGATGACTTCCATGCTTGAAACATGAAAGAAGTGGTATAAAATCTGGTTTGAGTATGACCTTATGATGTGCACACTCATTTGCTGTGTCTGAGAATATAGTGGCGCTGCCTAATCCGTTCTAACCATTTTGCAGGTGGTTGCAGGAGTGAGGGGTAAAAAGCAGTGATGAATTGGTTTGATCAATTGGCACGCAAAAGTTCAAACATCTCCCACCTTTGTTTACTAATCATATTTCCCCAGTTCAGATGAGCAGCATGAAATAATCTTTTATCTTTATCAGTTGTTTGAACGCACAGATTTCTAATGCAGAGACTGAAATTTCTTGGTGTAACTTTCTGAACAGAAGTGCTAAATGATTTCAAAGAGAGATACTTTGATGAAAGTCCACTGCTTTCATCCATTTTTCACATGAACTCCCCATATTAATGATTAGTATTCTATTTTTGTTTGCTCTAACTTTGGAAGTCCCGGTATTTGTCTACTTTGTGCCTGAACATCTGGTACTGATTTGAACTGAGACTTACAGCTTGTAGAAGTGGAAGTACTGCGTTAATCTGACAGGTTTTGTATGGAAGTCGGCAAAAAGAGCAATTTAGCCCTTTGCGCTAAAATTTAAGTCGGATGACTTTTTAGTTTAAACTCTAACGTTTAGTTTAGAAAACATTCAATTTGGAAATTAAATTTAGTGAGTAATTTTGTTTAATTAGGGGTTATTTTGAGTATTTTCTAAATATAAAGATTTATATTGGAACAGTTTATAATCGTTAGAGTGCTGTAAAATGTTAAGATTTAATTCAGATTTAAGTGAAATCTGATCTTTTGGCCATGAAAGTTTGCATGAACCGAGGTGACACTAAAAACACTTGCTGGTAGAAGAACGTCTTTGTAAGTTTAATAAAAGCTCAATACATCGTGGCTGAAGTGTTCTGTTCCTTACCAGACTATTAAACATATACATTTATGATGCTTCCACATGTAATGAAGCAGAGCCGAGTACATAAACTGATGGTACATCAGTCTTGATAAAGACAAGTAAACATGCTATGATCTAGGAGAAACAAGAACTGCTTTCTCTGTTACTGACTCAGACAACACATTTTTATGGTTTATTCCTGCAAATATCTACCCTAGGCGGGCCACTTTATGTGAAAAAGATCCAGTAATTCCTGGCGTAAAACTGAACGTGGTAGGAAAAAGCTTGCATCAAGCAGTCATCATGGAAACAGTGCCCGATTAGGCACAATACCAAGCTGGCGATGATGTGATATGCCACGATTACATGTCATTTTCTGAAATAGCATTTTCATTATCGAACAGACGGACCATATGTGCTATACTGCTGTACCTCTCTTGCAAAGAAAAGTCATATGACGAAACCATCCTTCTTTCCTTTCCTACCCTTCTTCCATGGCACCACCTGTTTCAACCCTTCATAAATAGTAGCCTGCAGAAGTGTAAAAACACAATTAAGCAACTGTTGTTTAATATTGACCAGAAACAGTGTCAGGATACGGAAATATTGGCCTTAGTTTGTTCCTGCTCTGACTCTATGGTGTTGTACTGTATCTACGTGCACATTTATCGTCGCAGGGTTAATTGTTTTGAGTGATCAAAACTTGAACAAACGTGTCAAAACCATTTAACAGAAGATTTAGTTCTGAGTTTGTACAGATAAGGACGTCTTGAAGGAATATCTGATCATAGCCTTTGGTTCTCACACACAAGAACGGAAAAAGAATCTGTAAACAAAAATTCTTCTTGGATCTCTTCTAATGAATTAGATAGTTGGATCTTTCCCTATCTGATTAGAATAATACTGTTAGCATTTACTACAGGATATGACTTGCAAGGTTATCTCCTTCGTCCTAAGAATCACACATGACTTGCAAGGTTATCTCCTACGTCCTAAGAATCACACATTTCATGATGAAGCAATTGAAAACATGAACTACAAAGGAAGAAACCGAGTTTCACTTAGAAAAGAATTGAAGACATGAGAACTAACCCAGAAAGGAGGCTTGGCATGAGAAACAGCAGAAAAGCTTCCAGGCCTTTTAGTCTTGGTAAACTTTAACAATTTGCTGCTATTATTATCTTCTTCTTCATTGTCAGCTTCTCTGTCGACCAATGATGGAAAAACGTGGCTACTTCCACCAACAACCTCTCTTTTACCCTTTAAAGCCCTCGTGCCCCAACGCCAAGAACCGAACACACCTTTCTTGTTAAAGACCGTGGCATCAAGTTGAGACCTTTCAGGACTACTGCAACACCTGCGAAACGATCCTTGACGTTCCCTTCTGATAATTCTGAAAGAAAATGATTGGAACCTTGATGATCTGCCCATATAGGGACCATCGAGCACAGTCGTTGGTGATGGTGAGGGCTGTTTAGCTATATAAGCATCCAACAGAAGTCTCGGAGGTGGCTCAAGGCATTTTAGACTTGAGTCAACGGTGTTTGATGGGGTTGCACAGTGCCTTGGCTTGCCAGGTTCTTCTTCCCAGCGAAATGGGACAGAGGCTGAGGTGTAGAGTGGTGGGGATAGTGTACCTGACCTCTCTGGTGATTGTACCAGTCCATGAGAACGTTGAATCGAGAGTAGAGGTAATCTTGGTGTAGACCATGGCTCTGTTTTTGCTTCAGATCCCATATCTTCTCCTGTGAGATCTGTCCCTAAAATGAGCTTTGGATGGTTATGGAGTGTTCCTGTGCTTAAATATTGTGACTTTGCACTTGGAGACACTGTGCAACAGTGGAAAACAGAGGCCTTTCCTGTCGTTGGCAGTGTCATACATGCCAACACCTTCTTTTCCAATCATGTCTAAATTACTATTAAGTTAATTAATTTAAAGCATCAATTAGTACCCAAATCTTCTTTATTTTAAATATAATTTAATTAAAACAACTCTTGTCCAGAAAGCCAAACATGCTTATTTTTAAATCGGAAAGGAAAAGAAAACAAGATGACAAAAGCACCAAAAAGCAGGAGATGTCTCACTTCTTTTTTGGCTGATTGAGCAGACTCTGATTTTGGAATCAGTATACGCTTTAGTAAAAGCATGTGATCCCTTTTTCATCCTGTGGAGGCAAGCATATTCAAACAAATACTTGAATCACCTTCTAACTTCTTAGAATCCAGTGTTTCAGACGTCCCAACCTCATCCAAACTTCAGCTTTTGACTCCGATCAAGAATGGATCAACACGTTAACCTCCCCAAAATTCAAAAAGCAAAGTCTTCGTCTTCCGTAGGAAAAGTAAAATCAGTCCGGAGTCAAGTCTAGTTAATTAAAACTTTAATTAAATTCAAGTTTAACTGTTCTCAAATGGATGAGTATATGTATTTCATAGGATCATTTTGGCTTACAGTAAGCATTTTCATCCCCTTAGTCAAAAGAAAAGGCAAGTTACGTCATAAGATACAGACAAGTAAACAGAGATGGTGGCACTGGCACATCATTTTAGTTATGTAACTTTCTTCATCAAAGAAACGTGAATACGAGTCATGTTAGGAAAAGGAAAGGTTAGATGTCGGTTTTTCCTTGCCACGGCAAATCGTTTAACGACCAAAATTGTAGAATTATTTAGGAAAATCGTAATTGAGAATTCATGATAATATTTATATAATAACTCCATAATTATATTTTAAATAAATTATTTATTGAAACAATATTTTAAGATTAAAGATAGTAAAAAGTATAAATTTAAATTAAATTCGATTTTTATAAAGTGTATTTGAAGTCCCAACGTTTTCGACAAAATACAACTTGAATTTTAAGGATACTAAGTGTTTAAATTAAATTTTAATGTTTTCAAAATATTCAAAATAAACCTCGAATGAATGAAAATTTTAATGAAATTAACTCTCTGTTAGTTAAATGTTACATATCAATACTAACATGTCATTATTTATATTTTCTAAAATAAAAAATTAACTTCGCTGTCACATGATTACTTTTCTTATTATCTATAAAGTGAGTCACACTGTTACGTAACAGTGAAATCCACTTTTATAGAATTTTTACAATAAAGAAAAACTTGTCGTGTAGTTAGTGAGATTTATTTTGATATATTTTTGATGATAAATCTTACTTATCATATGATAACGGGGCCTTTTTTGTTAAAAAATAAAAAACAATGTCATGTTGTTGGAGAAACCTAGGATCATGCATCACAAGCGTGGCAAAGCTAAGGAAGTGTCGGAACCCAAATTCCAACTCCCAGGATGTCCTTATAAACCTAAAATCTATGTGTATATATAAACAGAATGTAAGAGCATGAAATTGCAGCATATGTACGTTGCAAATGCTCCTTCTTTTAATCTTCTCCTTGTTTGGGTTATAGCAAACAATAAACACCTTCAACATCTAGTGAAAAACACACAGAGATGAAGAAATATAGCATGTAGGGAAGGTTTGAGCACAAAACAAGATGAAAACACAAATAGGATGCTAAATAGGAAGGATAAAAGAGAATTATATCACATTCGATAAACATCAAGCAACACTTGCTTGACATGCAAAGAAATTCTCCCTCTAACTCCCTCTAAATGTCTAGAACCTTTCTGGACTCTCTAGCAATTGATCTTAATGATTTAGTGATGAGAAATCACTTATATATGTTGCTAGAATTCCTTAGACATATAATAGTTTCGGATCTCATACTACCCCCCATAAACTGAAAATCCATAACCCTAATTGCGACGAGAATGTCATTTAGTTGACCTATGCCTGTTTGAATAGCCTCAGTTAATCCTGTCTTTCTTTTATAAGAATACAATTGTGACTTAGCTGGTCACAATCGAGACTCCACCTTGGACATCCATGCAACATTTGCTTCGTCCATTCCTTTTCAACATTTCTTACCACAATCATATAGCGATATTATCCCAAAATATTTCCTATATCTCCTAAGTATGGTACCGTTTAGGTTCCCGATTTTTGACTACTTGAATTATCTTTTAATCCGATCAATTCATAAATGGTTTCATTACGTCAATTTACCAGAAAGCAAATGGATTGACATACAAACCCTTTGATAGTCAATTATTCAACTTACGAACCCTTTTATAGGCAATTACCATACAATTTATCCTTTCACCATTCTATACCCTACTTAGTCTGAAGTACGGGCCACGTGTCAACTCCCACTAGATTGACTATGTCACTTCTAGTTCAAGTGATAGTAGTTCTTGTCCTGGGGATCTCATTACTCTTTATATCATTGAAGACTATCTTCATGACACATCTACTTTAGCTAGAGATTCCTGAGTAATGACCACAATAATAGGCCGTAGGTATCATCTCCTTCTATCAGGTGTAGTTAATCCTTTATTGACTACCCAATTACTTTCGAATACCAATAGCTGTACACCACCCTACGGTGTTAAAGCATAAGATGAGCGACCTCATCTTGAGACAATAAGGAATAGTGTTAAAGCACATGATCAATATCCAAGATATCCTTGAGCATCTAAAGTCTAAGAATATTTGCACCACTACTATAATGAAATTTAATCACTCATATTACAGAGATCATCCATATAATAATCTCATAGTAGGTCATCCGATGTACTTACTACTCTTAGTAAGCATTCATATGTTAACATCTCATGGTTACAGTTTATGAGATCCACTGCTTAATCAAATCAAGAAATATAACATGTGCTAGTGTATCGGAATTAACAATATTCTGTCTAATTAATTTTATAACTAGAGATAACTTAGATACTAACATAATCACACATGATAGAAATCTCATTATAATGATTTCATCATGATTTCCTTAATGTTATGCTTTGTATTATGAATTTCATTAATTCGATTTAAGATCAACAACAATTCATAAATATAAATATTAAATTAATAAAAATTGTCTTTCACTTTATTAATCAAAATAAAATTTATGCAAAAGTGCTGAAAACGATTGCCTTTAGATTACTACTTAACACATGTAAAAATTAATGCGACATTTAATTAATACAGAGTTAATCCTGTTAAAATTTTCATCTACTTGAAATTTGTTTTGAATGTTTTGAAAACGATAAACGTTTTAAAACGTTAGAGTTTATCTTGTATTTTATTATAAACGTTGAGATTCAATATATAATTTTATCATGTAAACAAATCAAATTATATTTAATCAAATTCAGTTTAAATACTGACTTCAAGCTGGAGTCCGGTTGTACTCGTTAATTTCTTACTTATATTATCAAAGTCACTTACTACGTCGATGTAATATGTTAAAGTAGAAGCAAATTCAACTAACCCGAACCCTAAAGTTTCGACAAGAGCTAGAGAAGACGTCAACTCATGCAAAAACTGTGTGTGGATAACAATTAACACGTCGGTCGAATGCTTTTATCGAGGTTATGAAGTGCTCTTTTGTTTCTTTCTCTGACTCTGAGTTTTGAGTGCTTTAGGCCCACAGCTTAATTAAGGCGACCTAATCCAAGACGAGATGATGAGCAAAGCTCAGCTGATTAGTTCTTCTTGTTAGTGGGAAAGATGTGAATGGAAATTATGATAAACCAGCTGGAAAAATTCTCCCCACTAACTTCACTGAAGTCAAAAAGCAGAAACAAAGAAAAAGAAAAGCAAATGGAATCATTTTCAATGCTTATGAAATGTTCTTTAAGGTCTTTCTTTTTTATTTCTACCAAAGATTAGGATCTTGTAATTTCCCATCTGTAAACTGAAACGTGTGGGAAAACAGTTGCCGACTACTGTTGAACAAATGCAAATGCCTTGTGGAGCAATTCTACACAGTCTAGAAGTGCTTTGCAACATAATTAGGTTTTGGTGTGGGCATCCATGCAAATCATGCATTACTCAAAAAGATGAACAAAAACTTAGCAACCACCATAACGTGTCCAAACGAAGTGATATAAATATCTATATATATAAATATACACACAGAAATGTTGAATCTGTCTTGTTTGTGTCTGATGCACAGCACAATTTCGTGTTTTCCTTGGAGTTGTTGGGTTGCAGAATTCACCTAAACAAGATCGCGCAGCTGAGGTGGGCCTACCATATATCACTTAGATTCAGATATAATTTGGATTTTGTCCTGTCCAATCCTGTCCTGACTCCTGACCGTGCAAAAGGTCCCCATACTTACCAAACCAGAAGACGATGATGAGGTTGCAGAAGCAGACAAGAAGGAAAAAGAACAATTAAAGAGCATTGAAAGTAAGTTTCATTATTTGTGGATTAACTTTTTAAAAAAAAACTGTATTTAAGTTTAAGGTCTTTCCATTTATTTATAATTTTAAAATAGGATTAACTTTTTAAAAAAAAACTGTATTTAAGTTTAAGGTCTTTGCATTTAATTATAATTTTAAAATAGAATTATATGGTTTGGGGTTAATTCGAGAGTGCAATGATTAATAGTGTGGAGGTTTCTTTCTCAAGTTTAGAACCTGTTCGCTATTAGGCCTAAGTTGAGAGGAGTAAAAGAGGGCCTTAAATTGGCATGGGACTATAATTATCAGAAAATATTACTAGAAGTGGATTCTATAAAGGAAATCAATATCCTCTCGTCTTCAGACAGATTTATTACTGAAGATTCTGTATTATTGTAAGACATACAAGTGATGCTAGATCAAAATTGGGAGGTGAAGATTCAACACGCCTTTAGAGAAGGAAATTAAAGCGCAGACAGATTGGCGAAGTTAGCAATACGAGTACACACTGGATTGCACATTCTTACAGAACTTCCAACAGAGTTGATACCCATTATACAGCTCAATAGCCGAGGAATGTTGTATCGATGGGGCATGAGATCCGATTGTTTTTTATTTCTGTTTTTTTGGTTTTCTTTTCCCATTGTATTAAAAAAAGCATTATATTAAAACGAATAATTATTAAAAAAATATGAAAAATTAACAGACAAAGTTATATAATTAAACATGCCATGAGACCAACAAGCAACAGAGAAAAACCATTGGCGTCTTGTTTCAGGCCCTTGGGCTCAGACTAGTAAGCATTAAGTTCCGACGATGAAGCCTTAGGTCGATGGACCGAAACACTTAAGGAAACTTGTAATTTCAAATGATTTGGGCTTTTGTTGGCAGCAACCAACCCAAGGGTTCTTCTTGTTCGTCCCATAACTACGAAAACATCATCTTCAACCAAGTTGAAATGATGCAATGGACAATCTCAAATTACATTGAAATTTTCTAAAATTTCAATTTTATCTTTTACAATATTACTTAGTTATTACATATTCTCTTCTATTATATTATATTTATTTGTATTTTCAACCATTTATTCATATTTTCAAAATATTGTTGTATTGAAATTTGATAATTTTAAAAAGGATTTATCGGAAAAATAATTCACAATTTTCACTTGATTTTGTAATACTAGCTCGAATTTTAAAAGGTAGTATAAAATATTCCAATTTTTTACAAAAAAAAGTCCAAAATTAAGTTTTTATTAATGTAGATAATGTGACGAACCATATCAGATTAATATTTTTACTGCTTGATTCACATATTATATTTACATCATGTATAAATTTTGTTATAATATTATTTATTTATTACATAAATTCTTCTATCAAATTATGTCTATTTATATTTTCAAAATATTTTCTATTGAAATTTGATAATTTTAAAATGATGTCATTTTTATAAATAATAAATAATAATTTTTTAAGTGAAAATTTTGTGGGATAGTTATAACTCACAATACAAACGCTTTCTTTCTCACTCAATACTTCGTCCTAGCTAAGAGTCAACACAAAAATTGAATTTATAACAAATGAGATCAGATTTTCTGTTCTGATTGTGGTGTTCCTATCATGTTCTATTAAATCTCATCCATATATTTACGTAGACTCCGCATAAATATATGAATGAGATTTAATAAAATAGGGTAACTGAAACAGGGATTGGATAGATTTATGTATTGATTAAAAAAATAAATCGATTTGATCAGTTTAATCGTGAAAATTTTGAAATGACTAGTTTTTCGTTTCGTTTTGTCTTAATATCATTTATTATTAAAAACTAGTCAATTTAATAATTTATCGATCACTTTTTACAATATGACTAGTTTTTATAATTTAAAATAAACTAATTTTTAATAAATATCAATTTTTATAACAATATAATAATACCAATTAAACTTTTTAACATCTTATTTATCGGTTTAATTTCCGGTTTAATTTTTAAAACATTTGACTTTTACGAGAATTTGGTGAGAATAGTATGAAATTCATTGATTCCTGCATGTTTTTATTACTTCCCATCATTTTTGACCCACTGCTCTTTAGTATGTACGAAGTTAGGAAATTTTGGTCGCACAACCAATTTTCTCCATCAAATTTCCTTCCCTCTGTGAGCCACAGAAGCATCAGAAGCTGAAACTTGAAAATTGGTAGAAATGGTTCCCCGGATCTTCCTTGTCGTTGTCACCAAGATTTTTTTTTGCTTCTACCTTTTCAAAGCTCTTCATTGTCAACATTAACCACATGAAACCATCTCCTACTTTTGGAAGATAAGATACAATCTCCATGAAAGCAACTCTTGACTCTTCAGTTTAGAAAACTTACTTAAAAGCCAAAAGACACAATCAAGAACCAACCTCTCTCTCTCTTTCTGCCAACTCAATCTCTAAACCAGCTTTTTTCCCACGCCTGCCCTATGCATATGGAAACTTGCCTCGAGGAACTTGGACCTAAAGCTCTTAAACTTCAATTTGAATGCCAAATATTACAAAATACAAATCGGTAGTACTTGGAACAGAAAAAATCACCATCCAAAGGGAAAAAGTGGGTCTACCACCTCTACTGTAAGCGTCCTTTCAGGCTCTGAATTTGGTCAATTACAACTCTGCAGACTTAACACAGAGCCTGTAACATGTGGGTATGGGACCATGAGCAAAAGCAACTATTATGGTGTGAAAAGTTTCAAGGACTGCACGTTCTGGGGACCCATGAGAAGAGGTTCCCAAGCCATTTTAATGGTCCCAAAGATTAAAAACTTGTGAAAGGAGCTAAAGGTAAGAAAAACTTGAGGAGACCATCTTTTGCAGTTGCGGGAGCTCTCTCATGCAGAGGACAGGTATTGATGATGGTGAAAGCTAATGCTCACACCTTCCAAAACAGTAGACTAAATGACAACATGACACGAGCATTATATGTATGTTTTTACAAGTTGATTAAATTAAAAGTCCACACCAATCCACAATATACACAAATTCTATTTCTAATCCTAAGTTCCCCCCTTGTTCTGTCCAATTCTGAGACAAGGTCCACGCTGCATAAACCTTGCACTACATGCCAAATATGCTTTGCTTCAGAATTCTAGTCCCCATTACACCATCCTATAGTCCAAGCTCCCAAAAAACCCGAGCAAACTGAACTACCAAAAAGACCACTCCTCTCACCGCCCCACTAAGGAAAAGAAAATTAGAACATATAAAACAGGAACAAAAGATCATTTAGACGTCAGAGTTATGCTAAGAGTCTGAGCTTAATACAGTCCCTTCACCCTCTAATGATGATCCAGGAAGCTTGTTCTTTGTCCTCAGCTTCTTGACTTCCTCACTAGAACAAATGAGGATCTTCTTGGCCATCTTACAGAATTCCCTGCAAATTAAAATATAAAAACATTTCGTGAACTAATACATGGAACCAGAGTGATTAATAATGTTAGAATACTGTCTGAGACTGAATTACTTACGACCATGGATCATCTCCCACTAACATCTGATCACCCTCGTCATCAGTAAAAACAACGGCCCAATTGTCACGAGTAGACAGCTCACCCTTGATTTCGAACATTTTCTCCAACTCATTTATAAGATCCCCATACCCCTTCAAGACAGTTAAATCAACAGCACGGCCGACAGCTACACCTTGCATTTGCACCTGCATAAGATAATATGTTCCTGCCTTATCAGAAACTGATAATAAACCAGCTAACTATCAGGATACCAGGTAGTTGAACCGAATTCTTTTTTACCTTGGTCCGAGTTCTTGTGGAACTGGTAGATTCCTGCTTGATGTGTATCTCCTTTGTTAATGTATCCAATACAGCTTGCTTATGCTCTTTTGAACACTTCAAAACCTCTAAAGTTTGAGGTCGGTCAGTATCACCTCCAGATGAAACAGATCCTTTAGTGCCGGTCAAATCAGTAATTGGACATACAGGTTCCTTGTCCGAGGGAGAGCTACCAATAGGACTTTTTGTCAGATCAAATCCAAATAACCGGTAATTCACAGTATTCTCATGTTTCTTCCCTTTCTCCACATGATCATGCATCAACCCACTGCTTTGCCTTGATGATACTGGAGAGGCATAACCAGAGATAACCGATCGGTTTGTTATACTTTTGTGGTCCTCAGCTGAATTTGGAAAGAGGTTGAAAGATACATTGTGATTGATGTGGGGTGA
This sequence comes from Erythroxylum suave, assembly GCA_027563595.1. NCBI lineage: Eukaryota > Viridiplantae > Streptophyta > Magnoliopsida > Malpighiales > Erythroxylaceae > Erythroxylum > Erythroxylum suave. The sequence continues at coordinate 27,142,286 of JAOSBN010000009.1, forward strand.
AGAGCAGATACCGTCAGGACAGACCCTTAAGCTGCAGCTGCCATTGCCAACAATATTGCTATCAATTTCCTTCTGCCTCATTGACCACACACCTTGTCTCTCACTGTTTTGGGCATCAGTAGCAACAGATAATGATGTTAAGTTGTGGGACTGAGTTGATCCCTGATACCAGAGAGCAGGAGCATCTGAACCGATACCAATTAATAAATTCTAGTTAGTTCAAAAAGTTCAACAAGAATTAACCAGCAGGATTTTATTTATAAGAACAAGCTAAATATTCCTTTACCAGAGGCTGGAATATCCACGGGGCGTGGCCTTTTGTTCTTTACAACTGATTGAGCCAAGTTTAAGGAAGTAGGAGCTACAAATGACTCTATCTCCCATGGAGAAACTCTATCTGGCCTTGGAACCGTTGCTGGTTCATCCCACTGAATCTGTAGGGGACACAATAAAAGTAAATAAGCAGAAAACACACATAAATACAGTAGTCCGCGCTCAGATGTCAGTTGCAAAATTGAAGCCTACCTTGAGCGATCGCCACTTAGAGCCAGACCACTGTGGAGAAATGTCTCCAACTCCAACAATAGTTCCCATGAATCTGATCAAACAGCTACTATGTCAAGTGAAAAGTTCAACCGAAAAATTCAATGTATCAAAGCAACAAGAAAAAACATGGAAGATATACCTCCTCTCAGGAGCATCTTCGCCCTCAAATCTCATTTTGAACCGCATGCCAACACAAAACCCATTGTTGACAGCCTCAAGATACTTGTTCAACCCAATAATAAACTGGCTTGTCCTAGAAATGAACATAAGATCCACAAGAATTAAATGTTAAGCAATAAAGGCCAATTACAAAGAACTAATGACGTATTATTGATCAAACCTCGGTTTGTAGTACACAACAAAAAGGGTCTGTGTAGTAACTGCATGAGAGGCTGTAGCAAGCACTCCTAAATGCATGCTTTGACTGGATATGACAGATGATGGCATCGGACTTTGTTGGCAAGCAAGACGGCGTACCCCAACTCGCAGTTCCCCATTCTCACCCCTAGAAAACAAATAATAAGTTATGGACCTTTTAATTTGAGGGGGGGAAAAAAGAACTAACAAGTCAAAAAGCATTTGAATCATCCACCTCAGGAACACAAAAGCATCCCCTGCGGCCAGCCTTTTGGAAGTGACAAAAGTACTCCAACCAGTAGTAAGCAAATGTCTTCGTGGTTGACCTAATTATGAGCCACAGGTAACATGAGAAAGGTTCAAAAGTCATACTGCACATTCACCTCCTATGCTATAAAGTATTCAGAAAGTGGGAATACAGTAAAATTATACAATTTTACCTCTGAATATATGTTTAAATCGCCACTCATAACCATGAAGATCTTTTGCTGCCAATTCTTGAGTTGGGGTAGCTTGGTTCATGTCCTTACGGAAATAAAAAATCTAGATTGTAAGAACTCCAACCAGAGGCTCAAGTTGATGACAACCAGAGTAGAAAATATTACCAAAGGTGGCAAGCATTCAGTCGCATGCTTCCTCAGAACAGAGAACCCTCCATGGGTGCTTGTATCAGAAGCTGTTAAAATTTTGCAAAATGAGTGAACTGTTGGCTTCGGGGGATCAGGCAAGGATGGGTCTGGACTTGTCGGTTCAGTTTGCTGGAAAGATGAACTAAACCTCTTTAGCACATTATAACTAAGATCTCAATTCTATAATAGGTAAGATTTCATAAATGAACCATATTATGAAGTTTAACCAAAACACTAAAAAAGTAGACAGTTCAACTTGGATGGTTAGATTCTTTTCACTATAAACCAAACGCAAATTACTAATACATGAGCAACAACACTCTCGCCACCCAAGAACAAGAAATGGAAATCGCAAACAACCAAATTCACTTACATCTGCTTCTGGGTGTAAAGTGATCTGAGCATAAACCTCATCTGTCTCTTGTTCTGCCTGTAAATAAGTTCTCCTTTAGAAAACAAAGAAAGGAATTACATAACAAGAATTCCCCAAAAAAGTGAGGAGCTATACCAGTAGTCGAATGTTAACAACACGACAGAGGATCTTAGGAGGAAGATTAAACAGCGGTATTTGCTGATTCAATTCCTGGTTTGTTGATGCTTCTAACTGCGTGCATAAACCAATAACAATAAGATTTCGAAGAAACAGAACAAAAGATTGCAAATTGAACAAAAGAGATATCTCGAAATCAGAATCGCGTACTTGTTCCATATGACCCTGAGGAAAGTAGAAAACTCTCTCTCCAGGCCTTGGTACATCCACCAACGGCCCTGCACAGGCCTTCCATAGTTCTGTATACAGATCATCACCACCTGCAAGAGCACAAGGTGGAACGACTCAGACACTGTTTGGTTGCTGAGAAAACCCAAGTAAGAAAAGGGTAGAAACTGAAACTCTCAAGCCATAGATTTAGCGGTTTAAGCTTAGAAACTTAGCTAAAAAAAACCCCAAATGCAAGTAGTCAACTAATACGAGAAAATATCTAAAAATCTTCTCTGCCGGCGGCCAACATTTTCACTTTAAAATTGTCCAACCGTAGGTTCCATTCTGCTCTGTTTTTTTCTTTTCTCACAAGCGAACAAAGTATGAAGACATTAACTTTTCTTCAAATTCTTAGCCACAACCACAGATTTTCCCATTAAAGACTAAATCTTTCTCGCATCCTCACCTCTTTCCAGTCCAGAATACGAAGACCCTCTTTGAATACCGTCAAGATGAGCCATCAAAACAATCGCAAAAGCCAAGTTCTATCAGAAACAGGGAAGAAGAAGAAGAAGAAGAACCCGGTAAAAAGAAAGTGAAAAGGAAAAGGCAAGCCCGTTTAATGAGGCAGAAAGAGAAGTCAATAATGATAAACGACGGTTATGTAAGGTATTGATTTCATTTCATGATGGGGGAAATGGCCAACGACAACAATAACATCAACAATGGAGTGTTTTTATCTGCTTCCTGGTCTCTCTGTTTCGGTTACAAAACCGCTTCTTCTGCTTTTGGTTTTCTCACTCGCACAAAAACAGCTGTTTTTCTTGACAACACCTTTTCAGAGAGTGTTGTTGTTGGTCTTCTCGTACTCCTCTTCCTTCTCTCGTTGGTTGTTGGCTGTTTCTACGGAGGTTTGTGTCTGAAAGACCCAGAATTCACGTTACCTATATCAACCAAACCCCTAAAACAGCTTTTTCCCACAACGCCTATTTGTATAGAAATCCTTTCCTCTCCCACCCTCTCTCTCTCTCTCTCTCTCTCTAGTCAGTCACTCCTGTGCTCTGTTCTTCTTCACTCTGTCTCTCTACTCAGCAGTCCTTTTCTGGTTCTCAGTCCTTTTGTGCTGTGAAATTGTCTCCCATTTTTTACTATGAAAAACTAAGCACTCACTGTTCACTTAGAGCATCACAAAACCAAACCAAACCCCACAATTTCATGGTCCCATGTCTCCCATTTTCAATTTTTATAAATGCAAAATAAAAAGGTTAGGACTTATGATGGAGAAGAAGAAGGAACCAATTAGCATAATAGTATGAATAATCTTGATTAATTAATTATTCCTAGTTAATTAATTAATTAATTATTCTTAGTACTAATTAACTAATCCTAGTTGGTATTTATAATTCACCCCAACTTGGATTATACAAAGCTTATTGTACACTTTTCCAATGACTAACTAGGCTAATGAGGCATACGGCAAAAGGCTTATTAGCAATTTTTTAATTTATTAATTAAAAGTTAGTTTTTTTATTGTCTTAAAAACTTATTAATGTATTTAGTGAATGAGTTATTGGCTGTCTTATTTAACTCAAATGAACTGATTTGAGGAGCTTTTAGGGTTAGTTGTTTACCTAATAACAGTATTACCTTCTACGTTATTCTCTACTTTTGTTCTGTTTGTTTTCAAAATTGACTTTTTTTATTGTACTAAAGTTTAGAAGAATATGATAAAAGGGTTAATTAAACTTTTAATATTTATTTATTTTTATAATATAAGTTTACATTTAAAAATATCATAATATTAAATTTTTGAACTCATTCAGTTTCATAAAATTAATATTTTTAGTATATAACTACTATATATTGTATTTGTGTCATACTATAATTATAGATATTTTAATTTACTAAATAGTAAATTTCATACATATTATGTGAAATAATAATAACATGATTTAGCTAGCTGCATTATTCGTATTAATATAAAATTTAACATTAGATTATGATTTTTATGATTTATTAAAGTTATCAACTTAATTTTTGTAAAATGAAATATCTAAAATTTAGATTCTTACAAGAATATTCAATAAAATACTAAGAAATATAATATTCATAACTTTTTAAAATCATACTCTCGTAAATTATTTTATACATCAATAACTAATATTAAAAAGTTAATTTTACCAAACATCTTTAATAAACAATTTATGTTATTCATTGATCAAATCAACTGATATAATCAGCTATTAGCTAACCGATGATAAAATCAACTAACAACTAATGCAATCTATTTTTTTGCCAAACACAACCCATACTATTCACTCTTTTTTTTCCCCTCCTTTTTCTCAACTTTTTGATCCACTTAGATGCAAAGCGTATAGTTTGACCTTCTTTGCATAAAGTTCACCATTACTGAAATAATATTTTTACTTGTTTTAATTCTTCTTCTTTTCTCAATGATAAAATTTACGAAGAATTTAAGAAAATGTCATATAAAGTTTATTAATTTAAATTTACGTTTTTAATTCTCAAATTTTGTATTTCATTATGTGTTATTATTATTATTATTGTTGTTGTTAAATTTTTTTAAATATGTAAATTTGAATTTTTTGACAAAATATTCAATGAACTCTTAATAATAAAATAACACCTTCTAATAAATTAAATGATTGCTTGAATTGAATACAATTTTATCAAATTTTAATTTTTTATAATACACATTTAAAGTAAAATTGTTGAATTTTGAATGAAAATATACATATTAAATCATTTTATTTTACTAAAATAGAGATATGATTTGAGGGATTATATATATTTTTATTAATTAGTTTCAACCATATTTTATTTATATATATTTATATAAAAATAAAATTAAATAGTACGAATTAAAACAGTAACAAAAATGGGGTGATTGCATCAACCCATGATTTGATGGGTGTGATTAACCGAATGCCCCCTTCCATAATCTCCGCCCTCTCAGTCCCACACCCTTTGGCTCATTCACCTAACCAAACCCAACCAAGTGACTAAGGGGATCTCCGTACGACAGGGAACGCGAGCCGTCCGATTCTGATCAAGGCGGCGGGCTGCAATCAATTAATTACACGTCACATCAATAAACACGCTGGTTGTTGTGCTCAACAAACCAAACAGTATCTGGACCACCGTTACCGTTTACTCGATTCGTGTTCTGATACCTTGGCTCCGTTACCCCGTTAACGTCTTGCCGTCTCTTTCTTTGTCTGGATCGTGGCAGGCAAAAACGGGTTGGGTTTTTTTTTTTTTACTCTAAATATTCGTTTCTTTCTTTTGTTTATTCTAGTTCGTTTTTGGTCTGAGGCTTTATGATATTAATACTCCCTGGAGATTGCTACAATGAGCATTGTCCACGTGTAACCTGGTTCAGTGGGCCCCACAATCGCATCGGTAACTGGGGACTTGTGTGTTTTTGATGTGTCAGCTTCAGTTTTTGGATTTTTTAAAGCGCTTCCCTTCTTCACTGTCCCCGTATCAACACGCGCCATATATTTATTTCCTGATAATTCTAACTTTTTAATTAAAAATAAAAGATATATATTTTCTCAGTAATTATATTTATTAAATTTAATAATAATAATTATTATTATTATTAGTTTAAGTCTAATATTAATAATTCGTACTTTTTAAGGTAAAAAAGAATTTTTTGAAAAAATAAAATTATAATTTTAAAAAAATTAAAGATATAAATTTATATTTTAAAATTACATAATAGATTAATTTCTTTCTTTTTAGAATAAATTTTATTTTTTAGGAATAATAAATTTTGAGTGTAACGAATAAAAGGAATTAATTATCTTGTGTATATAATTTTATGAAACACGTGATTGGGTGGGGTTTGGGCGAGCAAATGCGTATACGTACGTACGTACTCATACCTGTTAAGATGGATTGGTCCCTCCGCATAGTTCATCGCGTCATTACGTCGATATTGGCCACGTGGTCCGGTCGTTGTTCTGCACACATGTCATTATCCCACTTGTCCTGCCTTTTTCGATGCAGGACATTCCGTTTCCATTTTCTTAAACACAGTGAAAACTGCCCCTCTGGTCAAAAGTTTGTAACATATTACAATTTTTATCTCTAAAATTAATTAAGATGCTGATTGATCAGCTAACTTTTTAACAGATGATCAAAATCAGCCGTTTAATTTCAACAAAAAATTATTCTAGTTATTCGGCTATTGACTTTGTTTGACAATTAGTTGATTGTATTTAGTTGTTAGCTGATAACTGATTCTATCAGTAGATTGCATTAGCTATTTGTTAGAGATGTTTGGTAAAATTGATTGTATAATATTAGCTATTTATGTGTAAAATAATTTATAAGGGTATAATTTTAAAAAAACATTATAATGACATGAGTATTGTATTTTAATATTTCTTTGAATATTTTCATAAAAATTTAAATTTTAGATATTTAATTTTATAAAAATTAAGTTTATAA
>JAOSBN010000009.1:27149096-27176765 GCA_027563595.1 Erythroxylum suave
AATAATAATGAATTAGTGTGATTTATTACTTGTAATCTACTACTTGTACTAAATCAGTGTGATTTATAACAAAATAAACAGTGTACACCGCATAACTTGGCCAACTGATGAAGATTGACTATAAAAAGTTGTCAAATTAGTAGTTAAAAAACTCATGGACCAATGAGTAGAGGCCATGTTGAGAGGTAGTAGGAGGTAGACACCACAAGAAAGCACAATATAAGTTAGTCCTACAATAACTGGCGTTTGGGATTGAGGGGCATCTTTTGTCATTTTTCAATCAATTGAAGTAAAAAGCTACTCCTCTTGAACTTTTTAAAAATCAGCTTATTGGGTTCAATCAGCTAACCCAATCAGTTGATTACCAAACACTAGAACAGATGGTCAATAAATTCAATAAGCTAAATTTGTTCAATCAGCTATTTTTTCAGCTGATCAGCTAGCAACCAAACATGCCCATTGACTGATTAGATTGGCTGATTCAACTTAATTAGCTAAAAATTAAAAGTCAATTTTGCCCAACCTCTTTTGCTATATTTGAATTGTTTTGTTAAACTTCATTTGGATTGTTATATTTTATATTTGGATGTATGATGATGATGATTATTATTATTATTATTATTATTGTTGTTGTTGTTGTTGTTGTTGTTGTTGTTGTTGTTGCTGTTGCTGTTGTCGTTGATAGTATTATTATTACTATATGCTATATATTTTTTATTAGAGTTATAAACTTAATTTTTAGAGAATTAAATATCTAAAATCTAAATTCCTATAAAAATATTCAACGAAATACTAAGATATATAATATTCATACCCTTATAAATTTTTTTAAAGTCGTGATTTTATACATAAACAGCTAATACTAAATAGCTAATTTTGGCCCTGTTTGGCAATTAGCTGATTGCATTAGCTGTTAGTTAATAGCTGATTATATCATTTGATTTGACAGTTGATTGCATTAGCTGTTTGTTATTTGATGTTTGGTAAAATTAGCTGCTTAGTATTAGCTGTTTATATATGAAATGACTTATGAGGACATAATTTTAAAAAATATATAATGGCATGAATATTATATATCTTAGTATTTTGTTGAATATTCTTATAGGAATTTAAATTTCAGATATTAAATTCTACAAAAATTAAGTTTATAACTCTAATAAAAAATATAGAACATATAATAATAATAATAACAACAACAATAATAATAACAAAAACAGTAATAATAATAACAATAGCAACAACAACAGTAGTAACAACAATAATAACAACAACAATAATAATAATATAATTATTATTATTTCTTTAAAAAATATTAATTTATTATTTTTTGAAATGTCTCAAAATCATCTTTCAAAAACAGATGCATGACTTTTACTTTAAATAATATAAAACCCTATTCAAATTTTACTATTGACTCCAGCAGCTAGATATACTCCTCAGACATTGAATAGATAAATGGTCATGATGAACCCAATTCAGCTAAACTTCTATTCATAACCCAACGAAGCAACCAAGAAGTAAGAAGTACACGCTTCAAACGTTGAGGTCGGGGCTGGGGCTAGGCCTGGGGCTGGAGCATTTTGGTATTTTAAGTTTGGGATAACGAGTTGATTATCCCAAACGCTAGGGTAGGGTAGTTTCTTAATTTTTAGTTGGTTAGATTGAATCAGTCAATCCAACCAGCCAACAATCAAACAAATTTATCGGCAATTAAACAGCTGATTTTAGTCAATCAGTCAAAAATTAGCTGATTAGTTACCATCCAAACATACCTTTTACCAAACTTCAAATAACAAATAGTTAATATAATCCGCTGGTCAAATCAATTAATATTCAGCTATCAACTAACAGCTTACAGAATCAATTAATTGTCAAACATGGTCATTATATAATTTATTAAATTGTTTTCATTTAAAAATTATTAATCATAACCTTTTTTAACAACTACTAATTTTTTAAAAAAATAATTATATTGTATTTTTTAAAATATTAAAAATTATGTCACACTCAATCTTTATTTATATTTAATCTCCAAAGAACGAATCTGTTTTATAAACTACATGAATGATATGTCATGTCAATTTTAGCATTTATATTTGATACCAAAAATGTGTTTGGAACTAATAAAAGTATCACCTCCTAATGGAACCCTAACTTTTGAAATATTGTCCCGAGAATTAAATTGTTAAGTTATTATTTAGAACTCTAAAATAACATTGTAGTATAATTTAATAATTTTAACATACATCATCTAAAATTAAAAATTTGCTTTTGCGAAATTTATATTTCTAACTATAAATAATGTGTTTAAAATTGCTTATTGCAGTATATGAATATATTATTTAAAAAATAATTTGTTAATTCCAAGTAAGAAAAGCAATTAAAGGAAAAGATTGCAGCAGATAACTTACTTTACGAAGCAAAGGATCTTCGAAGTTGACGTACAAGATTTCATGCGTAACACACCAGCTTACTGGGCTAATCTCAACTTTACCACTTCCTTCTCTTCTTAGTTCTTTAAGTCAACCCCTTACACTTTTAGTAAAATTCTATGTTGAATGCAAATAAAAAAGTTAAAATAAAATAATTAAAATATCTTTCTAAAATCAAAATATCGAAACATGTCAAATTTTATTCAGTTTATTTTATTATTAAAAATCAACTAATTATTAATTAATTGATCAATTTTATTAAATAGTTAATTTCTATAAATGTAAATAAACTATTTAAATTTATTTAATAATTTTAAACTAATTTTTAATTTTTTCAATAAATAACGATAACCTTTGTCTTAATTTATATTTTTAATTTTGTTTAATCTTTAATTGTACAATGGTTTTATGATAATTTAATACCAGTTGGTTTTTTAAAATGTTAAATATTTAATTTAATTTTTGTCCATTTTTAGAGCATTATTTAAAATTTTATAATCAAGATATAATATAATAATTAATAGAATATGCTAAGACATAAAATTGAGGGCACTAACATGGGTTGGAATACTCAGCAGACATTTCTTATTATTCTTTTATTTACGAGCAATCAGCTTTTATCTAAACGCATATTGTATTTATTTCCTTTTTCGTCATCAAGTGGGACAAGAACTTTAAGCTAAATATAAAATACAAGTCATAAGAATCTTTTGTTTAGTAATATTTGGTTGGACCAACCAATAACTCATTTTTCTGAACTTTTCATTATGATGATACATTGAGCATAGTACTGAATCACCTTTACACTTTTACAAGTCTTTTTTTTTAATTTTTGTTAGCCTACTAGGTGCCTCAAGAGGGTCCTAATTATAGGAAATTGTCTTTAAGCCAACTACATCTAGACTAGTCCTTACTTGTATCGGGTCAATCTGTAAGGGGTAAAGTGCTAGTCAAACAAGTTTTTTCTATTTTCAAGGCTCGAACTCGAGACCTTTGATTAAGGGATGAGAATGCTGAACTACTTATACTAAGTTATTTCGTTACAAGTCTTGTGATTAGTCTGTATTGGCTTGTTTTAATGTCTATCACGTTGTAGTTTGTGTGTGATTGTCAAAAGTAGCATTCAAAGTCCAAATGAAGAGTGCTTCTTTGAAGCAAAATGGATGGTGATGTGCAAATCATTAGACTAATGTATGTGATCGCACGGAGGGGGAATATGTTTAGTTGGCATTATATTAAGAAAAGCAAAGTGGTGGAGTGGAATCCAGATCTCAACATATTTAAGTTTTGCTTAGTCGTTGCCATGGAACTGACCTTTTTTCCTTGGTGCTTATGGAACTTAATTTACTTTACACATCAAACACATCACCATGTCATCACATCTTCTTGTCCTATTTCCTCTCGGAATCTTTGGGCCGGCGTTTTGTAAGGTTCCATTTGGTTCACTTTCCAGGCATCCACAGCTACAAATACTCCTTAAATTGGCCTTTTATGTTTTTAACAATACACTTCTTGACTTCATTGAAAAGTCGTACAGGAGGGTCTCAACCACATGAGCTTGCTTATCTACATAAGGGTTGTTTAAAGAATGGTTTGGATTTGGTTTTATTTTATATTACGATTTTAAATTTAATATAATTTTACTAAATTACGTTTTTTTCTCGGAATGGAAACTAATTATAAATAATTAAAGTAAACACAAATTTAAAGTGTTTAGTTGTAATAATGATTAATAATTAATAGTGAATAATATATTAAATCGGCAAAAAATAAATTAAAAACTTAAGTAGACCAAGTCAAGCATATTGGTGGTTAGGGATAGCAATGGGCATTTCATAGTCTAAATTCAAGTGTCAGCTTATATGTCAAGCTTAGGCCTAAGCTAGCTTGAGGTCCAACTATATTAAACAAAATGGCACTATTTTTAGAAATTCAAGTTCAGTTTCAATTAAAAAATATTATTTTATACTTTCAATTTTTTAAATAAATTTGTGGGATTAACCTATGGATCGGTATATTGTCATCTCTATTAATGGTCAATTGAATTAAATGTTAACGTAAAATTTATTTTTAAAAAATTAACGGAACTAATCCATAAGTCGACCCATTATCATCCCGTGATGATGGTCCATAGATAAAATGTTAAAATATGCAACATCTAAAGCAATGTAACGGTGGAGTATGCTGTAGTAGTGGATGGTGTGAAATGAATCGAAGTAATGGAGGGTCATAAGCTACAAAATGCATCTTCCTTTTTTGAGGAGAATCGAGATAAAAAGGAAAAAAACCAAAAATAAAAAAGAAGTAAAAGGTAGTTTTAACCCAAACATAGATTTTATTCCAATATCTTTTCCTTGATTAAGCAACTCTTTTGACTAATCACAGAGGAAATTTGGATACCTTATTTAGTTAATGTAACTTGTTTTAACCTTTATCTTTCTTTTTTGAGGGGCATTTTTCATTAAGATTCTGATTAACTTAGTGCAAAGGAATAAATGGTTTTGCTTCTTCGTGTAGATTTTGAGCCATCACTAGTTCTTAGCATATGAATATGTGTACAAATAGACATTATGAATCAAATTTAACTTAAAGTAGTAAGTCATATCGGTATTTAAGATTAGGGTTAATTGCATTCAACTTTTCCTTATATCACTCACATTTTTTTATGTTTGTATTATTTGTATTTTATTGTCATTTTTGAACCAAAATTAAAATAAAAATATTTCTAAAACATTAAAAAATAGAAAGAATTTTTCAAAAATTTTAAAATTTAGAAATTTTTTTAAAATTTTCTTAAAATTATAATAGAGATCTATATTTTTTACCCTAAAAATTTGATTGTATAACTTTCTAACCCTTAAGCTAACTATTTGAAGTTGTACGGTGTCCTAATTTATAATATTTAAAAAATCGAACTAGAAATTAAACCAATAATATAAGAAATTTAAGATTTATAATATTTAATCGGTAATAGGCTATTAAAAATTAGTTAAATATTAAATAAAATTAAAAATTTGAAATAGATTGTCTTTACTTATAAAAAAATTTAAAGTTTATTCAGAAAATATTATTAAATAAAAATTAATCGATTTATTTTAGTTTATAAGAATTTATTCGATTAATTAATAAATTGATTTTTTAAAAAATAAAAGTTATTAAAATAAGTCGAACCAAAATGTTAAAAATTAAAATTTTTTTGAAAATTTAATAAACAAAATTTAAAAAGAGAATAACTAAAACCTTATCGTATAATCTTATCCATCCAATCTGCAGATTCCTTTAGGATTAGAGATTTAGATCTCTTCAAAAATGCTTGGTGATATTGAATCGTGAGTTTTAACGCTGCAGTAAACCTCACAGTGATATCAGATGTGTTTTTCCTTGATTCTTGTGCGTTCAAAAGCTCCTTTTGATTTCTGGGCATGGCATAAAGATTTAGTATCTTGAGAGGAATCTTCTAAAATTAAAAGACACACATATACAGAAATTCCTCCCCCCTTTCTTTCTCCCACTTGCTATGATTAAGGTAAAAGCAATAAGTGATTAAAATAGTTTAGAACGAGAGGGAGGGAGAGAGAGAGGAGGAGGAGGAGGAGAAGAACGAGTTGACCTCATTGACATCATATATTATTGCAAAGGTGCGTGACGATTGGTGGGTCTAAAGGAACTTTGAATGTACACCCCATGCGGAGACCAATTCAATACATGTCATATGGCTGCCCTAAAACCTTGAGGCACCTCACTTATTGTCTAATTGGATAGGTTTATATCAGTAGAGTTTTGTCAGTAGAATTTTTTTTAATTTTTTTTAAAAAACTACAAATTTGAGATTTTTAAAAAGTTATATTTTAACTTTTAAAAAAATTATTTCTATTAAACAAGTTCTTTTAAATTTTACAGCCAAACATTTATTTTTTTTTTAAATAACTTTTGTGGTGAAAAAGTGCTTATTTACTCTCCAAAAGCTTAATCAATCATAAGCTTACTCTCTTCCTTTCTTTATAGTTTTTCAAACATCTAATTAATGCTGAATTTTAAATAAAATCAAAAGGTAAACTAATAAGATAGGTAAAATTTGAAATTTAATTAAAATTTATTAAATAAAAATTAATTAATTTATTTTAGTTTATAAATTTTATTAATGTACAAAAATTAACTGATTAATTAATAAATTATTCTATTTTCTGAATCAGAAAAATTAAAAACTAAACTAAAAAGTTGAACAATATAATATTTATGCGATTGAATCAGTCGAATTGGTTGAATTTTTTAACTGTTACTTAATTATATTTTTAAATAGACTTTTCTAAGTCTTTTGTAGGTTTCTTTTCACTATTCTACTTATTTTTTATATTCAAATTATATACAAACATATAATTGAAATAATAGATATACATTTTCTTTCATTTTTATTTATTTTGTTTTTGTTTAATACTTAGACACAATATAATTTGAAGAAAAGTACTTAAAAAAACATTGTTGAGGAAGTTATGTTAACAAAAGTTGTTGGAATTTTTTTTAATCGAATTAATGTTCTTGTTTAGAAAAGGTCAAAAAATGACTTAAAGAAAAAATTCAATTAGTTGTTGATTAAATTTTAATTTGTTTTTTCATAATTAAAAACTATAAAATATGGGTCAAATTTCATTTATCCAAATTGAGTAAAAATAGTAATTTATTTATGAAAAATCGCATTCATATTTGTTAATAATACATGTCAAACTCTTTTTCAACAACAATAGTTGGTAAAAATTATGCAAAATGTGAGGTTTAGATATGCTCAATATTACGCAACTTTATCTTTAAGTAGTAGAAAGATTGTTTTCTAACAGAGGACATACAAACCAACATACTTGGAGGTGGGTTTTAGGGTACCCTACAAAATGATTAAAATACAAGGATGAATTAGGGTTAGGTTAGGTTATGTGGGTACCTAGAAAAGGATAAAGGAGATTGGAATTCATGTTCCAACATATGAAGACAATCATATGGGTTCGTTGGATTTTTTGAGTTCTTAGTGCTGTTCTTCAGCCCCAAAAGACAAAGGGATTAGATGCACCAAAAGGAACTTAGTGGACTTCCTACTTCCAATTTGATTCCCCACGTTTAGTTTAGGCTCCACAAACTTACAAAACACAAAAGTTTGTCCATTGCTTCACAAACTATGATCAATCAATGATTTATGACTTAGAAGATGTGATATTTAAGTGTCTAATGCCTTCATGGTCAAACGAGTTGGGTCTTTCAAAAAACAATCTAAATTTCAAGAGTTTTTTTTATATACTTTTAAAATATGTCTATGGATTTCATTATCACAATTTATATAATGAGAATCTCATAAATAAGTTTTAAAAATAGTTGAGATATAAGTTTTTTTTAATTAATGTCAATTCTCAAAGTTTGCCATTGAAAATCTAAATTATTCAAATCCTATGTTTTTTAAAATATAAAAATGTCACATCATCTTAAATTTTAATTCTACTAAATTTTAAATGTTTTATATTTAAACTTAATTTTAACATTGAAATTTCATTTTTAGCTTAAATAAAACAATTAAGATTCAAACTTTATAGTCATTTTTATGAGGAAAAATAAGAAAAACAAAATTCAAGCATCAAAATTATTTTTATAAAAAGGGTTTTAACTATTTCGCTAATTATTAAAAAAAAGACTAGTGGCATAAATTATTTAAAATGGACTTATATATATAAGTGCTACGTCGTCAATAGTCATTAAGAACTTCATTCATATCTGCCCTTATTGAAAGTCAACACTACTAATTTTGTCTGTTACGATGAGAGTTTTTTTTTGTTTTTCTCTAAAATTACAACAAATATTATAAAATGAGATTATTTTAAAACCAAAATAAAATAATTGGAATAGAAAATTTAAAATATTTTTAATTAATAATAAAATACTGTTATTCAGTAAAAAAAAAAAAAGAAGAAGAAGAAAAGGACTTAATTATAGTTAGCTGTTAAACCTTAAAAGAGAGATAAGAACATAGAAACTACTAACCACTATAACTATAACTGTAACCTTAAAAATCTAATTACGGGCATATATATTTTATAGTTTGTTCTTTTTAATCATAATTAAGGAATCGGTGGAGATGGAATCTCAAGCCGTCCGTACAAAAAATAATGATCTGCTTTTTGACTTATGTTTGACGGGTTCCTAGCCGTCGGATCGAGGTCGTGGAGAATGTTGAAATCGATTAGCTCAAGTTGCCATCTGAAACTACACTTGTGGGGTTCTTCAGGTTCAGGATCAGATTCTCCATTTACAAATCAACCAGATTGGGTTATAAATAGAAACAGAAGCAGCACAGGAATTGGAGGATTTGTGGCCAAGTGACTTCACTTTTCTTCTGATATGCCCTTTCCTTATCTCAAAAAGTGAGATTATACACACGGATGGCAATCCACCCAACTCCATCTTTCGTTTTCTCTTACTCTAAATTCAATCCAAAATTGATATCTTCCCAAACAAAAGATGGAGTTGGGTGGATTGCCATCCGTGTGTATAATCTCACTTTTTGTTCCAATTCAATCCAATAAGTTGGAATCAAAGATTAGACATTACATCATAACTCCTCAAAAGCACGATTTAAGTTTAACTCAAAGTTTAATTGAGTTCGAGTTAAGTGATCTTGAACTCAGTTGCTAAAAATGTTATTTATTTTAATTTATTTGAATTACTTAAGTGATTTTTTAAATTTAAAATTGGATCAACTAGAATTTGGAGGATGGTTGATCCAAAACCTAATTTGAATAAGTTTAACTTGATGATTTTGGATAAGATTAAATTTTGGACTAACTATTGTCTCTGTTTAAAATGATGATACTTTCCCATAATTTACTTAAAAGAAGTTGTTTATTTTAACTAGTTCGGGCTAATCAAGTCATTTTTAAAATTAAAATCAAATTAAAATTTAATTAACTAAAATTTGATCTATTAATTTAAGGTCATAATCAATTTATCTTTAAATGTGCATAAGAATAATCTTATGACCAATGTATTATTGGACTATCTTGTAATAAGAATTTAAGTGCTTTAGTTTGATTTTCCAAATTTATGAATTAAAAATGTATATAATCATAAAGTTGCCCTTTTTGGGTGGTCGAGTTGAGGGCATGGGCTAAAATGTCTTATGTTTGAATCTCCTATTTATACTTGTTCGATCAAGCCTGTCGCATAGGGCTTGTCTAGTGTGAAGTACTCAATTAGCATAATTTATAAGTTATCGCATCATTTCAAAAGTTTAATTAGTACGCATCTAAAAGATAGCAGCTACGAATTTCTCTGAAAAAAAATAGTAAGTTGTACCCCGGATGTTATGTTGTGAAATTATATAAAAGAAAAGGATTGTGGAGACAATAAGTTTCTGCACTCACGCACACACATACACAAAGGAATGTTTGGATTTGTAGTTCCTTTGAGGCAAAGCATCATTCATTTAACTTATTCCATCTTTAGTCTAATATTGAAATGAACTCAACTGAAGAGACACGTGATTGGTTAGTTTGGAAATTGGCAAGTCCATTATACTATGACCATTAGTGCTTTTTGCTTTATGAGTACCGTTGGATCACATGGTAATCCATATGAATGGCAAAGGATTGGATAGATGAGCTAAAAGCTATCAGCATTACAATATCACCTCTAACTTGCGTGTTTTAGAACCCTAATTGGACAACCAATTTAGTGCTTAGAGTAGGTAATCAAATTTGGGGGAAGAATGGTGCGTGGTGGGGGACCAAGTGTAGTCTACACTATACATACATACATGGCTATGGCCGAACCATATGATGGTGGGGTCAAAGCACAAACATGGGCAATCATAGCTACCTTTGGAACCAATATTTGGAGGCTCTCATTCCTCTAAAGTGTAGTGCATTCGCAAATCTCGAGTTATATTAATCCTCCTAAGAATTTCTAATTACATCCTTGAGTGGATTTTAGGCATGCTCAATCTTCAACCCCTAATTTTATTATTCAATGCATATTACAAAGATTCCTAAACATCTTATTTTAAAAATTTGTAAAAGTATGAATTATACTATAATTATAATTATTGTTTTAACAACAACAACAACAATAACAACAACAACAACAACAGTAAATGTCCTTATCCTTAACCCCAATGAATCATCTAATTGGAGAATATTGATTAATGGAGGACCCATCTCCGAGATGTCTTGCTTATGTCTTTGAAAATGATGACCTAAAAAAGATTTGGAAAATGACACCATAAAAAGAGTCTTTTCCCTTCCTTCCTTTGTGAATTTGATGTTGTTTTTCCTGAGAAGCCCACTTGTGACAAAACATCTATAATAGATGTGATGTACAGATAGGTTTGGATTAGGCTAATGTCCCTATAAACCTATCTAATCATAGGGTTATAGGCTTACTTAGATGACTGGACCTTCACCAGTTAGTGGTTAAATAAGGCCTAGAACATGTCTTTAAGGTGAAAAGGCTAAGTTAATTGGAGTAGTCAGGACAATAATTGGGGCCTTACGCATGCATGTCATATGGGTGATGCTAAGCTTCAGTGATTAGTAGTATAATTAAGAAATGAAAAGGTCACTTAAAACCCTCCCGTCTTCCCCAATACCAAAGGGCCTTTTCGGGAAAAAAAAATCAAAGGGCAATAGTAGCACTTCTGTCAAAAATGATTGGTTAAACCTAGGCGGCATTGCTTTTGCCGAATTTCTTTATTTTAGGGTAATGAATCTATAAAATTCGCAAATTAAAGAATTTAAAATTTAAAAGTCAGTCCATTAATTTATCGTGAGTTCAAAAAATAAACCAAATTAAAAAACCTATGTCCAGTTATAAAAGAAAGTTCAATTTATAAATTTAACTTATAATTATTATCTAATATTTATTTTAAACTAATTAATATTTATGTAATATTATATAATAGCCTTTTACGACTATAAAATTACAAGGTCAAGCCACAAATAATTTTGTTCTTAAATTTTTAGACTAAAATAACATCATTTTAAATTTATAGACTAAATTGTTTTATTCTTGAATCTCTTATATTTGTAGACTAAAATGACGTCATTTTAAACAAAAACAAAACATCAACATTTTAGAGAAATGGTTCGAGCCGTTCGGACTGAATTTCAGACAGCCTTTCAAAGCCCAATTAATTCGGGCTTACCATGATTTCAGGAAGGAACATGCTCAAAATCCCGTTCCCAGACGATTGAAACCTGCAAACAGTTATTACAGAAACTATGTCTTAAATCCGGCTGTTGGAAACATGCCAAAACTTCCCAACTCTTTGTTGCATGGCAAATGACTTAAGATTGTTGCTATGATGATCTTACAGCCATCACCCAAGTGTGGCCCTATTTCAGAAGAAGGTCAACGTAGCCATCAACCGAAGGAAACAGGCTGTTGTAGGGTCCTGTAATTGTACCGCTGAAGAAAAGTGTACCATAGAAAACCTGTGATTCTTGAATTGTATTTCCTCCTAAGAGACATTCTCTCTTCTGCAATGAAGAGCTCAATGACGACTCTGTAGCATAGTTAGATGAAAAAACTGCTGACTCTACCAACTCCGTGATTCACCACCAGATTTATGCTGAACAAGACGTGTAGAACTCTACACAAATACGCCAAGGAGGGGCTTTATCAGAACCCGAAAGAACACGCAGCATATCCACCATCACATTCTAGTAAGGTGAGCTATTGGAGGCTGTCAGACAGTTCCCGTGGACCAATTCAACAAGTTGAAGAATCTACCCATAAATGCACATCGAAAAGATTTGTTGAAACTGTGATGAAAAAGTACCTTCTTGAGAAACATTCTGTAAATGAACACAATTAGATGTTTTTTATTTCTAATATTTGATTAGATTAATCAGTTTAAGGATAAGCTAAAGTGTCCCCTTTATAATAGCACCAGAATGAAATGGCATTTACTTAAGCCTTTCTTTTTGCAATTTTTGCAAGTTAAGACTACCACTGAGACTATCAAGCTCCCGTTAGATTCAAAATCTAACACAGTTATAATACAGATCTAATCCAGTATATGAACTGTATTATAATTTCTCGGACAGGAAAAGATCACGAGGACAATACATAATACAAGATGAAGACTTACTCAAACAATTGGACGGTTGTAGGTGCTACAAAGCTGCAGTAGTGCTGCTTGATTTGCACGGTCGAGGTTTTCACTGATTATCTGAGGATACCTCCCAGGAGAAAGAGCAGCAAAGCTTAGCCAATGAAGTCACTAAGAATTCCTTCGGATCCTTGATGTTTTTTAGAGGATCTTCCTCCTTCTTCCCAGCATTGTGAAGTTTAACAAAGGAGACAGCGTAACTGGCAGTGTCTGCAATATCTGGCACTTCTGGTTCCTCTTCCACTCTATTTTCCTCTGGCTGTGATAGAAGTGTAACGATGCTGTCCAGCAGCTTTCCCCAGTGTCTAACAGCTGCGGAATCCAAAAGACTTGGAGATTCACAGATAAGTTTGGTTGAGGCCACTGCAGTGAATTTAACTTCAATATGCCCTGTGATTAGCTTGAGATTGGGTATCCAGAACTGTTCCAAAATCATCATAAATATATTTGGTTGAACTGAATTCATTGTATCCACAAGGCTTGCAGAATCATGCTTCACCAAAAACAAAGACATAAAAATCAGAAAGTATTTTAGCAACTTTACTGTCCGCTTCCTCTGCAGCCGTGTAAAGAGGGCATTCCAAATGTGAACCATGTAGGGAGCAATAACAGAATAGTCAAGACTCTCGATAACAGTATTAAGCACATAAAACCCTTGTTCATCAGTGCTTGGAGATGAGACAAGCTTGTTGAATATTCCAAGCACTTGGCTCAGTCTTCCTTCTTGATTAATCTCATGAGATGCTTTCTGAAGGAAAGATTGAAGTAGACGCGCAAGAGCAGGTACGTTTGAGTTTCGGTTCCATGATTCAGGAGAGAGAAGAAGAGTGAAAATTTGCATATAAATAGCTGGGACTCGTGGTCTATTTAACTCCATAAGTTGAGCCAAAAGCTGGAATGCATAAGGCCAGAACTCGGCAACTTCATTTGCCAAGATCAATTGAATGCTGGGAAATAGGCTTGATTCAAAAGCAGATACGAGACTGATGTCCCTTTCACATGCTCGTCTTATAAGAATGGCTACCGACTCAAACAAATAGTGGTTGAAAATTGGATTCTTACAAACTTCATTCAGAACTGAGGTCAGTCCAGCAATGCAAGGTCCAGCAACATCGGAGGAAATTTCTGCCACTCCTAGCCCCCGTATGATACATTTCATTATGTATTGGTTCTCCTCAGACTCAGGAAACTTTAATGGGGTAAAGAGGTTATTCATCAGGGCTTGCACGAGTGGAGTTATATCAGCTGAGGTATACCTTGCTCGTCCTCCATCATCCTTGACCAGCAGGAGTTTCTCTATGCAGCTTGCAGCATAAGAATGAACCACATTTGATTCTGCACTAAGGTACCTTACCAAATCTGGGAACAACTGAAGAGCAAGAGGCTTTGGTATATCATTTCTAAAGACAGTATAAAATTTGAGCGTGCCAGCTTTTAGCATTGGATACCCATTAATATCTTGATTCTGCAACTCAGGCACTATAACAGACGTGAAGAAGCTCTGAACATTAACAATATCAGTTGAAACATTAGTACCCCCGCTTTCTTACTTGAAAGCGACACAACCAAGTATACTGCACAATCCTTGTCCTTCCAATTTGCTGCAGAGTTTGAAGCATACGAACCCAACAAATTCTGTATCTGAGCAGTAACTGCATGAGTTACCTGATTTTTATAATTAGCAGCTATCCCTTTAAGCAATTCACAGGCAATCCTCCTTTTAGTATCAAGATCACTCCCCTCCGTATCACTCCTTATAAACTCAACATAATTCATCTCAAAGACCTCCTCATCGTCATCCCTCAACCGTACATTCGGAATCACAATGCTTTGACAAATCTGCAGTATGACTCCATCCCCAGCAAATAAGCTATGTTGCACACTTGTACTAACAGCAGTCAAAAACTTTACTGCTGTAATAACTAACCTGTCACGTCCAGAAGATTGCGGCGCCTTCCGTAACATAGTCCAAACAGCAAGAGCAAAGTCGTTCAAATACTCCTGAAACTCTTCTTCATTCTTCTCCATATAAAGACTAAGATTCTCACACACTGCAGCCCTAACATCATCAACAAGACCTAAACCATCAGCACTATCTTCCAACAGCGGATAATTACTAGTTAAGTACTTCCTAAATTCAGTCATCCACTCCCTCATGTGATCCTCGAAAAATTAAGGCAATTCCTGGAAATTCAACGAAAAGAATATCCTACAACAAATTCTTTGTGACTCAAACAACGGCTTTAGGGTAGCAAAAGTCGCGCTGCCAGCATTTACAGCCAAATCAATGAATGAGGCATTTCTAAGGAAAATTTCTAGTAATGGTGCAGCAAAATTGTCCAGACAATACTTTAAATCAATGAAAAGATCATTGCTCTTATATTGGTAACGGAACTTCTTGAAGATAGAGTTGGCTGTACCGAGAATACCATTAATAGAAGCGTAATTGTTGGATTCAAAAGCCGAACACAAATTCGAGACGAGCTCGGGAAGCAAAGAGTGTAATGCGTAGAGCAGACTTCACTACGCACCTAGGACCGTCTGTGAATGGATCAAAAATGAAGAAATGCAGAATACCTGATTTTGGCTTCTTCAGAACTTTGAACGCCTTTTTGAGCTGTCAAATGCGTTCGCAATCCCCTGGTTCTTTTGTTGAGATTGATCACTGGCTCGAGATCTAGGTCTTTCTGTAGTTTACTTAACACACGAGCGTTCTTAACGGGTCAGAGCTTTAGATGCTCGTGAATTACTTAAGTTACTACAGGAGACCCCCCATATATATATATATAAGCTTCCATATCGAGCTTTC
Organism: Erythroxylum suave; assembly: GCA_027563595.1. Lineage (NCBI taxonomy): Eukaryota > Viridiplantae > Streptophyta > Magnoliopsida > Malpighiales > Erythroxylaceae > Erythroxylum > Erythroxylum suave. The sequence continues at coordinate 27,164,482 of JAOSBN010000009.1, forward strand.
CCATTACAAGGCCGATACGATCTAGGTCCACACTAAAAGGGACCCATTTTCTACCCGGACTTTGACCCATTAATTTAGATTATTTATTGGGTCACCTTATTACCTTTGCGTGGATCAAATTGCGTTACTTAACTGGTAATTTATTGAAAAACGAAATCACAATTAATAACTGTCCATAAATGAAGAAAAGGACAAAATTGCCCTTAGGGGCAAAAAAGTCCAACAATCTCCCCCTTGGACAGGTATTAATTGTAGTTTGACTTTAGTTTTTAAAGCAGTTTGAAAAACCCGGTTAAGTCATGCTACTGTATTAGTCAACTAAGTTTAAAAATAAAATATTTGATCCAAAGGTAATGAAAGTCCAACATTCTGTCCCATAAGGCTTTTGGTACCGAAAGGTATCAGATGTATGTGTCATGAGTGACACAGATCCAATACAATGGCGAATACCTAATACCTTACTGACATGAATGGGAAAATAGAGTGTGGCAGACTACGATGATACCTTTATGATCTAATACGTATCATCTTCATCTGTAGGTCTCAATTTCTCTAACTTTATGCTAAACTGCATTAGAAAAATCTTGTTTTCTCTCATTGAATACTAAACTGCATTAGAGAAAACCTTTATGGGATTTAAAATTCATATCTCCCTATGTCATGTGAAGCTGTAAGGATATATCCATATAAAACTTGTATGTGTCTAATGACATAGGCTGAAGGTCAATCTTTATAAATGCCCAATGACCTTTTAAAATGCTTAAGATCGACACAAATCTCAAGACTTTTATATGTATTATGACAATGTATGACTACAGGCAGTACTGCAGATAAATTATGATCACCATTAATGAATGACCTATCATATCGTCATAACACTTTACAACGTACAAATGTACATGGAGCAAACATTACGATCTTTAACTAACAGTGTCTAAGGACTTCAAAAACATTCATACTGTATACTTGTATTTTAGTACAAGTGGGCAAAGTCCTTTAGTTAAAGAATCACTTTATAAATGGTCAATCTTTAAATGCTCCAAACTTCAGTGTCACCTTTTCTGTCAATCACTTTATGATCAAAAATTTGATCTCAAAATGTTAAGACCCTGTGATATGCAATGTTGTTATTAAACAACATAGAAACTTAATTATCACAGTACAACTGTATAGGTCTAGTCACTGAATCAATCATAGACAATTCAAAAATTAAATTTATGATCTAGACAGTCTGTCAAGCAGCCTCACAGCATGTAATATGTATGCATGGTTAAGGAAGTCATCTATATCTACTTGATACACTTCCACAACATTATACCATCTGCAATTTTAAATTGTAATCTAAAGTAAACTTTCAATTATCCGGACACATAGCTAAACTTAAATCTGAATTCCCTATGAGGTTTAGTTTATTGACTTTTCTATATGTCAATACATAATCCTTGATTCTCTTTAATATCTCAACACTCACTTGACTGAATTTCAATGGTCTACATTTGAGTTAACCAGATACTGACCATACAGTCAAACTATAAATGTAATATCCTTCCTAGCTCATAGCCGAGCATACATCAGGCTATCAATCATACTAGGTTATGGAATATTTCTCATGACCTCTCTTTTACTTAATGTATGCACTTTGTGAGAGGCATGATGAGTGTTAAGATCTGTCCTGGTAAATCCATATACCTAGGACAAAAGATGCTATATCAAGATCCTTTATGCCAAAGTTCTTGACCAAATGTTGCTTAACTTGATACAATATAATCAAGTAATCTGACGTGAGCAATTTATCATCCTTATACAGTAATAGGATGAAAACATTGCTCCCCCTGACCTGATAATACAAGCATCTTATATACTTTATTTCTCATGAAGCTGAGAGAGGTCATAACCTCATCAACTGTAAGGCTTTACTTTCAGGAGATTTGCTGCAAATTATATGTTGATTTGCATAACGCACAGACCATGTCAGTTCCATCAAGATCTAGGGATCCTTCAAGTTGTACCATATAGACCATTTATAAGGGTCTTTATTCAGGAAAGCAGTTTTAACAACCATCTGATGTAACCATTTATCATCATGCACTACAACTGCCTTAATCACTCAAAATGTATCCATTTAAGGCATGAAAGAAAAGTAATACTGAAGGTTAACATTTCTCCCTGAGTGAAGCATTAGGCAATATAGCGAGTCCATAAACCGCTGAACCTTATCCTGAAATCCTTTAGGTCTTAAATTTCACTTACAACTGACAGTACACCGTTCTGTTGCAAAATCAACTAACTCCCAGACCTTACTTTGCTTCATGGTTTGCATCCCATGGATCATTGCAACCCACCACAATTCCGTATTGGATTCAAAAACGATTTCTGTAGAAGTAGCTGGATTCTTAATATGTCTAATATCAAAGTCTTGTTCACCTAATAGCCTATGATATCAGATAGGACAACAGGTCATCTCAATCTGGTGGATCTTTATAACTGAATTAGGTCTTGTACTTTCAGGAAGCTCTACGTAAACAGGTATGAGATCCTGTTCCTATATAGGTACTGTACAGAAACCTAAATCTACCAAATTTATCCATATGAGTGATGGATACATAATAACCGTAGTATCTCGTCTATTATCATCCTAAGGGCCAAAGTGATATTCCAGATACTACGCTGTTAGTGTTTCCACTATTCTGGTTCCTTTCTTTTCTACAGTAAAATCTGTAAGTTTTGTAGTGGTCAGGATGTTTTACCAAATAGCAATGACCTGAATAAGCATGCAATTTTCTTTATAAGGATTATACCACCTCGATAGGGCACTCTCATACATTAATGTGTGTGAGACTGGATTTTCACGCTTCTAGTTAATCAGGTAGTTTAGTCTTGTTCTGCATTGATTGTTACAAGTCCTTTAAGGTGCAATTTTGCCTTTAAGCAACACACCATTTTGCTCAAGACTATCTGGTATAGTGAATCAAGTCACTATGCCAACATATTATATATATCTAGCAAACGGACCTTTTCAAGTCCTGAAACACCATGTTTGCCATGATATTCTCCTACACGGCTAAGTTTGACTATCTTGATGAATTTTCCCAATTGGTTCTCAACTTTTAGACTTTAAACGACAACCAATAACTGTAATGGGAATAATTATCACTAATGTCAGAGTACCTTTAGAATCGTAAAATGCAATCGTATAAGGTCTTCTGATATCTATATGTACCAAACTTAACAAGTTAGAAGCGTGAGTTGACTTCAATATCCTTATCTGTCAACTTACCCCTGAAATAGTCAACACATGTTTCCAGAGTAACATAATCTAGAATTGAGAGAATGCTTACTTGATCAATCTCTCAACTCTGGCTCCAAAAATGTGACTCAAACTTTGATGTCATACCATGTATGACTTCTCATTCATCAGGTTCTTCATTACTTGTTTAGTGAGATACGAAGAAGCATGTATCTAATTCAGGGCAAGACACATTCTATTCAAGCCACATGACAAGAAAGTTGTACCATTATGTTTTGCATCAGACACAACTGTAAAACAGAAGTATTTAATACAAAAGTTTAACTTTCTTTGTCTAAAATTGATCCGAAGATCATATATATGAAATGTGTCTTATAAAACTTAAATGAATCTTATTACAAGATTCAGCATATGCATCCCCTTAGATATTACTTCCACTTTTATTGCAGTTAACTATCAGTTCCTCATTTTCTTTATTTGGCTTTATCCTTGATATGAATTGATGCACTGTGGAAGTACCTTGATCAGATATTCCACTATATAGTCACTAAGTACTTAATGTGACTATTGCATTCAAATTCATGAATTGATGGGCCAAGGAGTTATCTGATAGTTACAGCCTTTCCTTTTAGACCTTATACTACTGGTCACTTTATGTCCTTTGGACCTTTATCAGCACTGGATTGACCAGTATCAACATTTGCAGAAGATTCAGTCATTCTACCTTCAATTTTAGCTTGTTTTATCTTTACTTTCCATTTTGTTGCTTCAAGGACTTGTGGGAGTGACAAATTTGAGTTTCTTCCCTTCAACAACGCAATGGATAATTAAAGTAAAAAGGTCACATTCCTCATCCTGCAATGATATGTCATCACTAGCTTACTTAATTCTGAAGAGAGTTTATTCAAAGTCTGGTGAATTATGAAGATATCAATAAGAGGAATGTGAAGGTCTACTGTAGAGATGGATGATTCTTGATATGCTCTCCTTCCTCTCCCTTTTCTCGTACACCTTATAGAGAAGGGTTCTTTAATCAAGACACTTGTCTCGATACTATATGAGACAGTGTACCTGCAGGAGACATTTCAAGAATTACTTTGCTATGCCTGTGTTCGAAAGTTCACTAAGCAGATGGTCAAGAATGGATCTCTTAATGGTCATCAAACATACTCTGTCAGACCGATCCTGGGCTTTATAGGTTGCTATATGAGCTTTCAAGCTCATGGATGTAGGTGAAGATAACCTACGTATGTGTATGGCCATACCTACCTTAATTAACTCATCTTTATATTGAAACCGATTAAAGTTTCAATAATGACATTGGTTTTATTGACAGAAAAGGTGACTCCTTAGTAATCTTGATTAAATCAGCACAAATGTAGGACAACAACGATATTGAAAGCCATTAAACAGTATCTTTCCTGAAAATCCGATCACACATATTATGAAACACCTTTGGGCTGAATGCATAATATATACAATCAAATCTTCAGACATAAAGGCGATCAGAGTACAGACCATCAACTCTCATGACACTACCACCTTTGGGTGAATAGATCATTTGAGGAATGGCTTTCTTCCATTGTATGCCTTTATGCATATCTCAAAACGTTATGTAAAGCCAACACCTTTGGGCAGAATAGCCAAACATAAAGTCAGAGACATCCCCTAAACATGAAAGTGAAACAATCCAAAATACTGATTTGAAAGGCCACTTTGGTGACTACATTTTCATCAGTATCCCAGAAAGTCCACTAACACAAGGGATACAACTTTATGTCATCCTCACATTCTTTATGGGCATATGGTATGTGACAATGTAACTTCAATGAATGCAAAAAACCCGAATGCATAGACTCATTGTCACACACTTGTGCTGAAGACATTCTTTGAATTATCATGCATTAAAGAATATCGAACCTACCACCTGAGACACAAAAATCTTAAGTATTTCCTTTATGGGAAGTTCGTTGCACGAAAATTTACTAAATAATGGCTAAAGAATGTCTTTGTTCCTTTTCCGATTAACGATTTTGCTATCTCAGACATTGAATATGAGACATGAGACACAATTCCTCATAGTGTCTTCCTCATATGATGTCCGATGCATGAAAATTTGCTCGAAATCGGATTTGGAACACCTTAATTCCTTTTCTGGAGTTAAACTTTAATTGATTACTAGAGCAGACTTCACTACGCACCCAAGATTGTCCGTAAATGGATCAAAAATGAAGAAATGCGGAATACATGATTTTGGTTCCTTCAAAACTTTGAATGCCTTTTTGAGCTGCCAAATGCGTCTGAAATCCCCTGGTTCCTTTGTTGAGATTGATCATTAGCTCGAGATCTAGGTTTTTCTGTAGTTTACTTAACACACGAGCGCTCTTAACGGGTCAGAGCTCTGGATGCTCGTGAATTTCTTAAGTTACTATAGGAGACCCCCCGTATCGGTCTTCCCCATCACAAGGCCGATACAAGGCCGATACGGTCCAATTCCACACTAAAAGGGACCCATTTTCCACTCGGACTTCGACCCATTAATTTAAATCATTTATTGGGCCACCTTATTACCTTTAATTGGATCAAATTGCGTTACTTAACCGGTAATTTATTGAAAAACGAAATCACAATTAATAACTGTCCATAAATGAAGAAAAGGACAAAATTGCCCTTAGGGGCAAAAAAATGTCCAACAAAGAGGACCACGATTTAGGGAAGTCGTATTTTCCAATAAGGGAGAGCGATTCACTGAGTTGTGATTGAATGCGAGGAGAGGAGTTCAGCATTAGAGAGACTATCAATGTTTTGATCTGAGTCTTTACAGTGTCAGAGATTGGGGAGTCGCCGGACTCCGGAAGTGGCGACCAGCGAGACCGGAGATGATTGTTAAAGTTGACAACAGTGGCTTGGCGGATTTGTTCATCGATGACGGGTTTGGCAACTAGTTCAAGAACAGCCAGGCCGTATTCGGGGTTGTTTGCGAGCTCAGCGAGTTTGGCCTCTACGGCACGGCGGGGCTCCGGTGAAGGAGAAAGGGTGTCGAGGAAGCATTTGGAGAGGGATTCCGACGTCCATGTCATCATTGATCGATGCAAAGGTTTTCGAATTCTGCGCTTTGTAGCGATATAAGATGAAAATTTGAAAATGAAGCTGACGTGAATGAAGCGCGCACGCGAAACGTGGCTAGGTTTTGGGCTATTTCTTTGAATTTAAAGGTTTTTTTAATTATAGTTATGAACTCAAATCTGTAAATTGTATGTAGTGGGCTTCTTGTGGATCTTATGCTACATATGGTTGATGTCGTTGTAGGTGGAGATAGATAATAAAATATAAAAATTTTGTAATTAGTAGTGTTTAGTTACTGACACTGCTTATTTTTGTTCTAACTTATAAAAGTACAAATTTTTTGTTTCTTTCAAAACTATGTCACAACTTTCTTATGCCTATCACAAAAACAAAATACGCAAACTGTTGGACAAAAATACCCCCATATTATTACTAATATTCTACATATGCCCATATTATTACTAATATTTCTCATTTTATTTTATCGTAATTGAAAAAATATAAATACAATTAAAAAATGGCGATACAATTATAAAAAATATTTAATGTAATTTATTTTATTGTTAATTTGTACGAATTTTTTGCTATTCAATAGCTTATTTCATTAAATTTTTATATTCTTCTTTTTTTAATTCCTTATTTATAAATACAATTAAAAAAATACTAATAAAATTCCTTCATTTTAAAATAATCAATGAATTATATATTTCCAATTATATTATACTGCAGGGGTACTTTGGTCATTGACATTGTTTTCTATATTCTATCAACTACAACTAAACATATTTTTTTCCTTGAGACATATAGTTCCATCTATTTTGTCCATTACAACCAAACATTTCACTGTCTCCAATTTTTGTTCTATTCTGTCTTCAAATTTTTATTTCATTCCGTCTTAGCATATAAATCACAATAATCATACACAGTTAGGGCACTTGGTTCACAGAGGACAATAAGAATGAATATATTGAAGAATGATAATAGATATAATTATTATAATTATGATGACTGGTTAAGATAAAGAAATGTTTACCATTACTATTGATAATGGTTAGTTTATAAAAAATGTTGAGAAATAAAAATTTGTTATATATTAAAATTTAAATATATTTTAATTGATGATATAGTGTACTTATTTAATGACATATTTCTTAAAAATAACATTATCCTAAAAATGAGATTTTAGAGTTAATCAAGAACACTATGTAAGTTATTGAATTTGAAAATAAGATTGTGAGCTCTTCAATAAGTCAGGTCATTGATTAGTTTGGTCTAAACTCCTCACTTAAGGCTCTCCTTTGTAGGAGGTCTTGAGTTCGAGTCACCAAAAGAGAGGGGGGGGGGGAGGGAGAATTTTCTTTATTGATGATCCTCTAGCCCCCTGGGCATGCTCCTTGGTTTGACCAATTGCGGATGTCTTGCTTTCAGCAGCAGTATGGGAGTTAGAACCATTAGGAAACCTGGGGCTGATGGGAACCTGATGCTGAGCAGGGCTAGTGATTAATCATCAGTTGACCAATCAGTATGTTACGACTCTTTGTGTACAAAAGTGTACATGCTACATAAGAACCTAAGGGATCTTGAGGTTTTAAATTTACCTCCTCTAGAACTCTTGGGGTGGAGTCTTAGGGACTTAGGATTAGTCCGACAAAGCTGAGATTCCTAATGTTAAAAAAAATTTGATACGGGTAATCATAACTACTCAAAACCAAGCCTCAAAGAAATAATGGGAAATTGAACAGAAGTTTTGTCATATTCTTGGAAGTAGTTGCTCTACGCCTGATAAGTGAAAAAAAAATCGAACAATCACTTTACACATAAACTATTTTGAATGATTCGTCGAGTGTGTGCAATCTATCTTTCATCTTCTCTCACCTCCTTTCATTTGCTCCTATTGTTAAAGTTTAGAATTTACCTGTCAAAATCCAAATAGGGAAAAGAAAAATTACAGATTCAATAAAATTTTGATTTCCAATGATAAGGCCTTTATAATACAACAAGAGCATGGTGATAATTTGACATAAGTTTCAGTGTTTCACATCTCTTTTACTCTTTCTTAGGCTAGTTCTATATTCTTTCTAAATTTAAGAGCTAATCAGTGACTCAATCAAAGAGAGAATAGAATTAGAAGATCGAAAGTGCATGTTCATAGTGTTTGTCATTGCTAACTTTTTTTAAAAATCAAAACATAAGAATATGATATAACAGTTGAAATAGAAACGCCAAATGCAAGACTATGTTGGCCAATTAATCCTTACAAAGCCCAAAAAAGCACAAATATGTAGCTACAATTTCTATTTACAAGAACACCACAAGTGGACCATAAAATAAGTTATTACAGGAAGAATCATAGAGTTAGCATTTACAAGAATGATACAACTGATAATTAGCATTTTAGCGCTTTCTACCTCCTCCGCCAAGTTTAGGACCCTTTGATGCACCACCCTTGCCAACAACACCTGTGACTTATGTCTTTTGAGTCTTGGACATGACTTCAGCCTTCTTTGCTTTCTTTTCATCCTTCGCCTTCTTAATCCTTTCCTTGATTTCTTGGAGAGCAACTTCCCTGGCGGCATCACAAACTTCTAGCTCCTCTGCTCTCCTCTTATGGATAACCTCCAAAGTGGGACCGACTATGGACCTAGAGTATGGCTTCTTGGTGGCACGTCTTCTCTTTTTTACTGCCTCTTGGGCAATATTGACCAAACTTCCTAATGTCTTATTTACCAGTTGGAATCATATTGACACTAATGCTTTCTAATGGCTCAATCACATCTTTAAAGACTTTTAAAGACTTTGTCTTGTCCTTCAATCACCATTTCCTATTCAATTCCATGAAGATGAGATAAAAATTTATCTGGGATTGTGTTGATGTAGCTAGCAAATGAATAATCTGACAAAGAAATCGACAAATGCTGAAGAGAAATTAAAGCAGATAATACCTGCCACCGAAATGGATAGAGAAATGAGTACCCATCCTTTTTGTCTCTGACTAACATATACCCCCTTTTAGTTTCTGTAGCAACAGAACCATACAAGAATGGCCTCGTAGGATTTGAGCATTCTTTAAAGAACGAGAGATTACATAGTTATAGACAACTCTAATTACGTCATTAGAGCCCCAATCTCTGATAAGCTCACAACAAAAGAGTAACGCAAATGCACAATTGGAACTATCAAACTTAGTAGGCTTGGCATGTTAGGCACCGAAATGCCTAATAAGCCAAATAATGGTTGGCCAATTTGGCCAACCATACCTTCAATCTCCTGCCTATAAATAGGCAGGAGATGAACAAAGAGAGCAGAGCAGATGGGCAGTGCAAAAATAAGAGAGACTTGAGGTGAGAGAGATAAACAAGAAAGAGAAACAAAAATATTGAGTGTATTTTTGTGAGTGTAGTTTTCTCCTTGTAATTCTCCAATTTTCTCAGTAGTAAATTTTTTCTATTCTTGACAATCGTTTTTACCCTAATTTAGGAGCTTTCCACGTAAATTTGTGTGTTTATTAGTATTCCTTCAGTCCTATTTAGCTATGAACCTACTCTAATCCGGTTGATTTTCACAACAAGTGGTATCAGAGCGAGGTCAAAAAATTGTGAAATTTTTTTTGATGCAATCTGTTCGAAGTTCTGACGAGAACAATGAAAGTTGGTGAATAGTGATCACAAAAGGTGACAACTGTTCATGCATTTATTGTTGCATTAAACTATGCAGTTACTATAATTCAAGTGCACAGTACTATTTACGTTTGCGACACTATTCATACATACAAGTACTATTCACAAATATGGTACTATTCATATATACGGGTACTATTCATAGATATGAGTATTATTCATGTGAAATAGTGGGAGCTAAATTCTGTTCGTGATAGAAGCAATGGCGGCAAAATTTTAGATTAATAAGTTCAATGGGAGTAATTTCTCATTGTGGAAGCTAAAGATGAAGGCTATCTTGAGAAATGATGATTGTTTGACGGTTATTAGTGAACGATTAGCTGGAGTCACAGATGAAAAGTAGAATGAGATGGACGGGGATGCTATTGCAAATCTTCATCTGACACTAGCAGATAGGGTATTTTCAAGCATAGAGGAAAAGAAGACGACAAAAGAGATTTGAGATCATCTCACAAAATTGTACGAGGCCAAATCACTTTACAACAAAATTTTTCTAAAGAGGAAATTATACACTTTACGCATGGTGGAATCCACTTCGGTGATGGAGCACTTAAAACTTTATATACTCTATTTTCCCAACTCACATTATTGGGGCACACAATATAGATAAGTGAACATGTGGAACTTCTATTCTAAAGTCTACCAGATTCGTATGATCAACTCGTCATCAATCTAACAAACAACACCGACACATAAAGTATTCGACAATATTGCAGCTGCTATTCTGGAAGAAAAGAGTCGAAGTAAGAGCAAGGATGACAAGTTGGCAAGTTTGCAATAAGCGGAAGCCTTGATGGTGATGAGAGGAAGATCAATGGAACGTGGCCCAAGTGGGAGTCATAGTCATGGTAGATCAAAATCTAGAAGTAAGAAGAATTTCAAGTGCTACAATTGTGGCAAGAAAGGGCACCTGAAGAAGGATTGTTGGAATCTGAATAAGAAAGATTCTATTCCTCAAGGAAATGTGGAAACTACTTCAGATGATGGAGGTGCAACGGTTTGTGAAGCATCAACGACTATTAGAGGTAAGAGAAGATTTGTTGATGTATGACTTCTCGATTCAGTAGCTACTTTTAATATGACCTCTCGAAGAGACTGGTTTCATCAGTATGAATCTGTCTCTGAGGGATTTGTGTATAGCTGTAATGATCAAGCTCTGAAGATCGTTGGTATCAGCACCATCAAGCTAAAGATGTATGATGGGACAACTCATACTATTGAAAAAGGGCGACATGTGGAGGGCCTGAAGAAGAATTTGTTGTCTGTAGGACAATTGGATGATCTCAGTTTTAGATTTGAAATTCAAAACAAGATCATGAAAGTGATTAGAGGGGCGCTAGTATTTCTGAAAGAAGAGATGATTGTTGCAAATCTGTACATATTGAAGGGAGTAACTTTGCAAAAAGGAGAGGCATTTGTTGTAGTGACTAGTCCATATGGCAAATATGCAATAACGTAGCATAAAAAGCTTGGACATATGTCAGAACAAGGAATGAAGATTCTTGCAGAGAAGAATCTAATTTCAGGTCTCATAAAGGTATTACTACCTTTTGTGAGCATTGCATTGTGAGTAAGCAACATTGATTGAAGTTTAACACATCAAAGTTCAGAAGCAAAGAAATTATAGAATTGATTCACTCTGATGTATGGCAAGCACTAGTTACGTCCCTAGGAGGAGCAAATTTCTTTGTATCATTCATTGATGATTATTTGAAGAGATGTTGGGTGTTTCCTGTCAAGAGGAAGGCAGATGTGTTTCTAGCTTTCAAATTTTAGAAAGCGCGGGTGGAACTCGAATATGGTATGAAGATCAAGTGTTTGCGCTAAGATAATGGAGGCTAATATACTGGTAAATAATTTGATGAATTCTGCAAGCAAGAAGGTATCAAAAGGTAGTTCACGACGGCATACATTCCTCAACAAAATGAAGTAGCAGAGTGGATGAACAGAACTCTGTTAGAAAGAACAAGAGCTTTTGAGAGCTACAAGCTTAGAAAAGAAATTCTGGATAGAAGCAGTCAATACCGTCTGTTATATGGTGAACCGAGCTCCGTCAACTGCAATTGAGTTGAAGACATCGATGGAGATATAGATTGGCACTACAATAAAAATGACATACAATAACACTTTTGACAATATGTTATAAAATACTTATCTATGGTAACTTTATATCTTAAAATGTTATGATTCTTAATTTGATAAGTAACACTTTATGAATTATAACATATAATTTATCATTGATAACAATTTTTTTAAGTGTTACTAAACATTATAAAAGGTTACTATTTTAAGAT
>JAOSBN010000009.1:27176865-27196392 GCA_027563595.1 Erythroxylum suave
TAACTATAGTCCATCAATACCAAAATTTAAGTCATATACCTTTCACATTCAAATCATAGAACAATTTTAACTCCTATCTCACGTGCACTTTCAGGATCATGCATCGTTTCAACTAGGGCATATTTTGGGGCCTTACACTCGAAATTCAACCAGGCCGACCCTTTGTTGTCCATAGTTGAATGGTTTTGCGGCTTTTGCTAGAAGACACGACACGTCATAGACAAGGCTTCAACAGGACACGCGCTATATGATGTCCTCTCTCTAACCCCATCCATCTCGCTCTCTCGCGTTTAACATTTGCATTTCTTCATGTTAGTGGTTTCATATGTTTGTTATGTGTCTACGTTTTTCTAGCTAGGGTTGCAAAAGATTCAGGACTCTTTTTATAGCTTTAAAACAGGAGGTGCTCCAATTCTTGTTCGGGTAGAGCAATCGTTGGAGAATTCAGGGTTACATTTTGAAGGTGAGTTTTTTTGTTTCCTCTTATTCTAATTTCACGAATTTCAGCATAGAAACTGTAAATAAAAAATGCATATGGAGCTTTTCATGAGATTCGCCACTATATATTTGTCCTCCTATTGTTCTTTATCTATTACAGTCAAATCTGGGAGATGCCAATTGATTGCTATTACTGTGATTGCCCTGTCAATTTCTTTGATTAACCAAGCTTTTGTATCATGTAAGTGCAATTTTTCCTGTTGTGAAAATCGATCAAATTAGAGCAGGTTCGCAGCTAAATAGGACTGAAGGAATACTAATGAACACTTAGATTTTACGTGAAAAACCCCTAAATTAGGGTAAAAATCATAGGCAAAAATAGAAGAATTTTACTGCTGAGAAAATTTGAGAATTATTAGGAGAAAACTACACTCACAAAAATACACACAATATTTTTATCTCTCTCTCTTGTTTATCTCTCTCACCTCACGTTTCTCCTATTTTTGCACTGCCCATCTGCTCTGTCTCTTTGTTAGATTGAAGATTTGGCCAACCATTATTTGGTGCCTAACATGCCAAGCTTGCTAAGTTTGACAATTCTCCCACTTAAAGATTTGGTTGAGAATCAATCATATGTTCACACAGTTCTTTCTATCTTGTCGTCATGTTGCTTACGTCTCTATCAGGCCACACGAGGATCGACACCACATAAACTTATCAGCGTTGATTGCTTTTGTCATAAAATCTGTTAGGTTATCCATGGTATGAATTTTTAGAATATCCACCATTCCTTCTTCCACTTTCTCCGAACGAAGTGGTATTGAACTCAAATGTGTTTTGTCTTTGAATGAAATGTTGGATTCCTTACAAGATGCAAAGCACTTTGGTTATCACAAAACAGAGTAATATTCTCTTGTTTATACCCAAGTTCTTCCAACAACATCTTCAACCACATTGCTTCTTTACTGGCTTTTGTAGCTACTACATATTCTGCTTCTGTTGTTGACGTAACCACAACTAATTGTAGTTTTGAAACCTAGCTCACAGCTCCTCTAGCTAGTGTAAACACATATCCTGTAGTGGATTTATTTTTATCAAGATCACCTGCATAATCAGCATAAACATATCCTCTGATAGTAAAATCTGATCCTCCATAACATAATGCAATATCTAAGGTTCCCTTGATATATCTAAGAATCCTTTTAATTGTCTTCCAATACTCTTGACCAGGATATGTCATGTATCGACTAACCACTCCCACTGCATGTGCAATGTCTGGTCTTGTGCAAATCATAGTGAACATTAAGCTTCCCACTGCTGATGCATACGATACTTGAGACATCTTCATCCTCTCTTGATCATTGCTAGGACTCATACTTGAGGATAACTTGAAATTAACAGGAAGAGGGGTATAAATTGACTTACAATTTTGCATATTGAATCGACGCAAGATCTTCTTCAAATAATTCTTCTAAGAAAGCTAAATCTTCCTATTATTTCTGTCTCGGTGAATTTGTATCTCTAGAATCTTGTTTGATGGTCCCAAATACTTTATTTCAAATTCCCTAGCCAATTTTACCTTCAATTCTTTGATACGATCATTGTTGCGGCCTGTTACTAACATATCATCTACATACAACAACAAGACTATAAAATCACCTTTCTCAAACCTCTTAAAATATACACACAGGTCTACATTCAGTCTGTTATATCCAAGGCTCATGATAAAGAAATCAAATCTCTTATACCAACACCTCGATGCCTGCTTTAAACCATACAGAGATTTGTTCAACCTACAAACCAAGTTCTCTTTCTCTTTTTCTTCAAAACCTTATGGCTAGAGCATATAAATTTTTTATTCAAGATCTTCAAGAAGAAATGCAATTTTCACATCTAACTGCTCAAGATGTAAGTCAAATGTAGCACACATTGTCAGGACTACTCGAACTGTAGTAAGTTGAACCACAGGAGAAAATATTTCATTAAAATCAATACCTTCTTTCTGAGTATATCCTTTTACCACTAATCAGCACGATATCTCTCTACTTGATCATCACCACTCTGCTTGATTTTGTAGACCCATTTATTTCCAACAGGCTTTGTTCCTTGTGATAATGATACTAGCTCCCATGGTGTACAATGTTGAATTGCTTGGTATGATCATGAATGAATGAGTTCCAAAGGCTTATGTATTATGAATTAAATATGGATGGATGTGAATTGGCAATTACTGCGATAATGTTGTGATAATTCTGGACCATCAGTTGGTCGAAGACTTTGATAGTTGGGACTGTATTGGAAGTGCTCTCTATTTGTGTGAATATACACAATTTGTGAAGACTCAAAATCTCTATTGATGCATTATTGTGCATACTTTTAATTGTACAACATGTTGGTTTGTTTGAAAATTAATGAAGATGTCAAGTTGAACAAAATAGAATAAAGTGGTATGTGTTGCAATATGTTCCTTGTATGAGAATTTTGAAAAGAACCATTTTTGTTTTAAACTATAAGTCCTAGATGTGGGTAAATAGGCATGCCTAGAAGAGTCTGCAGCTGTTCCTGTGACACTTTGGTGTCTCCTGTTTCTGACACTTCGGTGTCTCCTGTTATTGACACTTCGGTGTCCCCTGTTACTGACACTTTGATGTCTCCTGTTATTGAGACATAAGTCTCTCCTATTCTGTGATATCGATCATGATATCTCCTATATTAATCCTGTTACCCACTTCTGTATAAAGGATTAATAGAATAACTTGTTTTGAATTGTGTTATATATGTGAAATAGTTGTCAACTTATATCCTTTTTAGTTTATTCCCCACTAAGCTATATGCTTAGCATAGTGGTTTTATCCCCGTGTAGGTTCTGATAAGAAGACTTGAGACTAGGACAAAGACAACCGTAGTGGCCACAAAGAATGTGTTTTGTTTTGGGAATGCATGTTTAGGTTGCATGTAATAATATGAGACATGATGTATTTCTTTAAAAGTTTGTAAATATTGTAATAATTTTAAATCAGGATGATGTTGTAATTGAAGCACGTATCGAACAAATCCAATGTGCTAGTTAAATTTTGTTTAAAGTCAACTATGCATGAAAAAGAAATAATTGGTTGTTTGAATTATGGTAACGCTTTGTATTGTTTTGATATGTTTAAGTCCCATCTTAGGTAATATCCGCATATCCTTCCAGGGGATATTTGGGTGTTACATCGAGCAATTAAAAAAACTACACGTTTGCGTATCTTAGAAATAGAGAAAGACGACAGTATCAAAGAAACAAAAACAGAAGTGTGAGAGATGTTCTTACTGGTTGATATTAGCTGATACTTCGATGGTAGAGCTGTAGCATGTGGTGAGTGAAATGAAGAAGAGTACCAGTTTGTGTAGTCAGAGCCAAATAAAGGAGGAGAGAAGAGTCGTGTGGGCGTGCAAAAAACATAGAGCAATGACTTCCATTCCTCTGGTAATCCAGAGGAATCGAGTAATACCTAAAAACGGGGAATCAAAACATAACCTCTCCAATCATAGGAATGGAGAAATATCAGAAAACGAGGAATCAAAATATAACCTCTCCAATCATATTTACTTACCAAACAGTACTTTTCATTCCATACCCATTCCTCTTTCTTTATACCCACCAAACAAGCACACCTTTAGTTGTGAAGATAAGGTTTACAAGCTCCTCAGGCCTAAATACTTTTATAGAGTGAAAGTAGACTTGACAATAGGTTTGAGAATGTCAATGGGTCAGGCCAAAGGTGGCATGAGCCACAGAGGCCCATGGCCCGACTGGCTAGGATGGGTGGGCCTAGCCTATGACCGGACGGGTTGGGCCACCATTTATTTTTTTAAGCAAAAAACTTCCAAATCGACAACGTCATTTTGGCAGTGAGGAGCCAGGGCAACTCGGGCCAAAAGCAGGCTAAGTCGATTTCGTCATCCCTAAATAGGTGAGGCTCGATAGAAGCTATTCTTAGATTCAAATTCTAATTTTTAAAAATTTTTAATTAAGTATTTAATTTTTTAAAACCTTAATAATTCATTTTAACTAATATGACTAATATTTAAATATTTAAATTTTTACATGGCAATTAATAAATATGTCAAATCATTAAAAATTATTTTTACCTTGTAAAAAGTTTAGTTGCTATTTTTGATAATTTTAAAAGAATTGACACTTTTTAAAAAAAATCTTAAAAATTAAACACTTTTGAGTATGTTATCTATAATAAATTATTTTAAAATAAGTGATTAAGGATTGTGTATCTTCAATCTTATTTTATTATTAATGGTGATAGATTCTCATTTAATTTAAACAAATATGATTAAAGTTTAACCTCTTAATTTATGTAAATAGACTTGCTTATTAGTTTTCTAATAAGTATGTTTGTGTTCCTTTTTTTTTTCCGAATTTGATAACAAAGAACCCAATTTGTTGAGTTTTAAGTTTTGATATCTTTCAGTTTTCATAATTTATGAAAATAAAATTTGATTTCCATTTTTTATTTTGTGTTTTTTTATAATATGACTTATAGTCAACTAAATATATATTATTTTATTATTAAATATTAATAAAAATTATGAATAGTTTAATTTAGTTTTGAATATATAATTATTTAATATTAGATAATATGAATAAATTAAATTTATTTCTGTTTTATGATAAATTTAAATATGAAATTTACATAATATAATTATTTAATAAATTTAATATTTAAAAATATATTAATAAAATCTAATTTAATCTTTTGAAAATAAATATTAATTTATAAAATTTTAATAATTTAGTTAAAGAGATTAAAATTAAATTAAATTAATTTATTCATTTATAAAAATAATCTATCTTTATTTTTATCTAACTTGTATTTATTAGAAATTAATAATCAAATAGTTTTTATTTCAAATATAAATTTAAAATAAAAACAAAAATTATAAATTATAATAACAAAAACAAAAATAAAACTGAAGGACCTTAAATTTTTTCCTTTCCTTATAACTTGCGCATGGTGACAAAGACCATTTGCTAATTTAAAGCACTGACCATCTATGTCCGACCACCTTGTATTCAATCCACATCACGCCTTCACATTTTACACACACGCGTCGTTATGTTCCATTTCTTTGTGGCTCAAAACCGGCCCAATTGCTATTTATTGACTTTCCACCTACCACCCCTTCCATGTACCTCACACGTAAATTAACAACTTTAAGCTTTTTTTGTTTTTTTACAAGGAAATAAAACCGAAGACATACAATGGGAATATTAAGCACCGCTAGCGTAGGGTCCTACAATATGATTCGCCTTATATGTCACAGTCGATGAGCTCCTTAGTAATTTTCGGCGGCTCCCCAAGAATATGCACTTCAAGACTCGATAAAACAACGAGGGAAGCCAAGCTGTCTGCAAACTGTCCCTTCTCGTAGATATGGACAACTTTAAGCTTATGATTGCATCTTGTTGTGGTCCTTACGAGGGCCTACGTTATTTTTGAGCTCAAGGGCAAAAGAACCGGACACAGTCTACAAATGCCTGAAGTTTATGAAATTATGGTGCTGAGAGGGACAAAGGAAGGAAACCCCGTAATTAAATAAGAATAGTAGTAGGACGAGCAGTTCTTGAATCACTGTCATATCATTAAGTCCGTCGTTTCTAGGTGACAGCATCGTGGTCCTAACAACAACAACGAACAACCGTCTCTAGTCCTTCGTCTAGTTCGAAAGTTGATGTTCCCATACGTTTTTCATCCATTAAAAACTTGTCTTTGGAATGACTGGTTTAGTGCAAACCTGTTCCTTCATGCAAATATCATGAACCTGTACATACGTCACCGCTTCATTGGAAGAAACCCATTTTAATCAAGACTTGCACTGCGTTCTTTTCCATATCTGTAGAGATTCTCGTTTCACATTTTTAACCCTTAATGGCTGGTTCTGCATCAAACGTAACTTTATCAGAAAGAGTCAGTAGTCTGTTTGCTGAGATGCATTGTCCAGAAGAACATTGCAGAATCAACCTCCTTTTGTTCCTTCGACAAACTTTCCAGATATACGCATGCATGAATAGCAATGATCACAAAAATTTAACGACATTGTTAATATCATAAAGTTGTTGTCTTTTCATTCTATAAATATGATTACATCAGAACAATTTTTTATAAATCTTATATGGTACAATTTAGGCAATTAGAAACAAGAAAATATTCTAAACCACGTATATGTTCCACTTTTTTCATGTTACTATGATAGAGAATAGGGCTCTTATAGCCGGTGGTCGAATCGGTGAAATTGGAAAATACGAGGACGAAAAGTTATATATTTGAATCTCTCTATTTATACTTATTCGAAATTTGTCGTATTGGACTATATAATACTCGGTTGGTGTAACTTATAGATTATTACGTCAATCCAAAAATTTACTTAATACATATTTAAAAAATAACAATTATAAGTTCCTCCGTTTAAAAAAAAAGCCCTTATAAGACAAGGTACTTATTAATGGTAGGTTCCATCCAAATTCAGTTTCTTTTTTCTATTACAAGGGAAATAAAATTACTACAAAACTAATGCAGGATTCTACAATATAAGAATCCTTTTGAACCAACTCCCTAATTGTAGCTGGAGGTTTCGGAAGAACATTTAGTCCTAGAGTGGACTGGATAGCTAAACGAGACAGGTGATCGGCACTTTGATTCCTTTCTGTATAAATGTGTTGGAGCTGAATAGTCCAAGCACAGCGCAGTAAGGCATTGATATCCTGCACCGAAAAAAGATTCTCAATCAATAAGAGTTTGGATGAAGATAAAATATTGATAACCTCTAGAGAATCTACTTTAACTACTACATGTCGATAGCCGAGTTCTCATGCCAAGTTTAGCTCAAAATAGAGCCCCCAATATGATTACATCATAATAATGTTTTATAAATCTTATACGGTACAATTTAGGTGATTAGAAACAAGAAAATATTCCAAACGACCTATATGTTCTACTTTTTCATGTTACTCTAATAGAGAATATGGCTTATATGGGTGATCGAATTGGTGAAGTGGGGAGATATGAGGACAAAAAGTATTATATTTGAATCTCTTATTTATATTTTTTCGACCTAACTTATCGTACAGAATTTTTTTAATATAAAATATCTAATTGAGATGATTTATAGATTATTATATTAATCCAAATTTTTACTTAACGCACTTCTGAAAAATAGCAAGTGCAAATTTCTCGGTCCAAAAAAAAAAAGCCTTAAGAATAGAAGAAGGTAGTCATTGATGGCAGGTTCCATTCGAATTTAAGGTAGTCATTGATGGCAGGTTCCATTCGAATTCAATCCAAAGGCTGTAGCACTAATTCTACTTTGAACCTCGTAACACAGTGCAAATTTCAAAATCAGATAAAGAAACTTGATAGAGACCCATTTCAGAAGTAAGGCCGAAGAACGTGGAACACATACCGAGAAAAAATAGCTCTGACCAAATTTCTGCCATTGAGTTAGATTTAAATTTTATAAATTTTAAGTGTTAGATTAAGTTAGGCTTTTTTAAAAACAGATTTAAGTCTTAGATTTAGTTTGAACTTAAATTTAAATTCGGATTTTCGAGTTAAAT
The DNA here is from genome assembly GCA_027563595.1 of Erythroxylum suave. NCBI lineage: Eukaryota > Viridiplantae > Streptophyta > Magnoliopsida > Malpighiales > Erythroxylaceae > Erythroxylum > Erythroxylum suave. Next base: position 27,184,913 of record JAOSBN010000009.1, read on the forward strand.
ACGAGATCATCAAACGTTTGAAATTGCTTTTATGTGAATTTCATATTATGATATTGCTTTTACTGATTCGAATCCGACCGTTGCCAATATTGAGAAAAGCTTATCTCTTTCACAAGAAATGGTGCGAATTTGTCTACTAATACCTTTATTATTAAAGAAAATGAAAGCAACAAGAGTAGCAATAACCCCAACCTACAAGATTCTCTGCTTTGTGAAAATTGAAAGAGATATATCAATTATACATAACTTTTTTTAGATTTTAAAAAAAATTATTTTTATGACTTAAACATGTGACTTTTTGATTACAAATTAAGATCTAAAAGAAACAAGTTATGAAATGGACCTAACGGAAATTAAAAAAAAAAAGAAAAATATAAATAGATTAATAATTTAAAACTTGTGGCCTATGGACAACTGGTCCAGTTTTAATTTTTAAGTCATACGCTGGGGACCGAGGGGATTAAGGTAATGGGGTCGTGAGTGACCAGCTTCCCGCTGGAAAGAAAGGGATAGTGCCTTGAGAAATGTGTGTACCGATCGCAAGATTCTTTTGGATCATTCGACTTTTGTATTTAAAATTAAAATATGGCTATTAATTAAGACTTTCAAATTTTAAATTAAATTAGATTAAACTGTTTAACCTTTTCAAAAAAAAAATTAAATCTATTGATTCTTTTTTAATTTAAATTAATTTTAAAATTTTGTTGTTTATTGATTCAGATTTAAACTTTTTATTAATTATATAAAATAATAAAATTATCTTGCCAGCCTCCTAACCATAAGAAGCAGGTCAACTCGTACGGATCAAAACCCCTCAAAATGGTGATAGTACTTGGGGTGGGGCCTTAAATTGGAATCTCTTGAACTCCGTAAGAAGGCATACCGAAAGTCAATATTTTGCTCTAAGTCAATTAAAGTCGAATATGAACCCTTTTTTTTTTTATAACTCAAGTTTTGGGTTTTGTTTGATTATTCCGAAACTTATGAGCCACTTATTTAGACTTATAGGTAAGTAAATACTTAGATTTATAGGTAGGTAAATTCAAATTTGATTTTAGACAATATTAAAAGTACCTATTATGAAAGATGCGCCATTACTAAAAAGATTACGTCTTTTTTTTTTTTTCATACATAAGAAAACAGTAAAAAGACAAACACAGAAGTCCAAAGCAATAATCAACTGCATCAGAATCCCCGCTGATATGTAGTTCCTTGTCGATCACGTCGAAATATGTAAGCCAAATCTGGTGGAGGTTCAGTGAGTATTTGTAGTTCGGTAAGTCTACACTGTGCCATAGTAGCTAGTAGATTAGCGCTTTGATTTTTTTTTTCGATAGACATGTTGGAGCTGCATTGTCCAGTTTCGCTTCAGCAACTGATGAATATCCTGCATCAAAACAGTGTCCTCAGACAGTGAATGAATAGAAGCAGAGGGAATATTGATAACTTCAAGAGAGTCCACTTCCAATAAGATTTGTTGGTAACTTAGGCCCCAGGTCAAATTCAGGCCCTCCGTAGCACCCCTCAACTCGACTTCCAGTGGTGATTCTGCCCCAAATTTGTATAAAAAACTTCCGTGCCACCAACCTGTGTGATCCCATAGTAACCCTCTAGCTGCTCTAGTGTTAGCACCTAGGGGCATCACCTTTTAAATAAAGGTTGCTCCTCCCCGAACTCGAATCCACAACTTATACACAATCTTCTCCCCTTTTCTACCATTAGGCTACCAATATTTCATCAATAAGTTTAAATAGAGTTGAATTTAATAAGTATTATTTCAATAATAATATTAAAAACACAAATATAATATAAGTGTTTTATTAGGCTGTAACCCAATTATACAAATCTACACACAGAATTAACCAGCGAGCTCGGTTGGCTAATTAATGGAACTATATAGGACACTAGCTTGTAGACAAGCCATTGAGTGTTGGTGCAAAGCTTCTCCTTCCTGCCACGTCGAAGAATCTCCGGCGAAGCTCCAACTACGAGAATTCCAACTCCGACCATTACTCATTAATTCCGGCAATTCAATCTCGCCCCAGAAATCATCAACATCTCCATTACCACCACCATCCTGGTCACTCTTCTTCACTGACGTGATTATCGCATGTGCAGCTTTTGTCGCCGCTGCCTGTATATCCCTAGCCGTACAAGTGGACGGTATGGGCAAGTCATCGACCTCGTCGGGAAAGTTGAGCTGTGCTTTACTACCTTTAAGACAATACGCAGCTACGTCGTACGCTTTGGCGGCCATTTCGGGCACCGGGAAGGAGCCTAGCCAAATACGCGACTTTTTGCGAGGCTCTCGGATTTCGGACACCCACTTGCCCCACCGACGCTTGCGGACTCCGCGGTAGACCGAATGTTTCGTGCCGCCACGCGGGGTGTCGGAATTTGACTCGTTAGTTAGGGCGGTCACCGGAGGAGAGGCGGCGAGCTTCGGTTTATGAACTTCAATACAGTTTTGTTGCTCCATTCGCAATCGAGGCCGTTTGCTCTGAGTTTTAGTTTTATTCGCGACATTTATATATTATTAAAAAGGTTACCACAATTACGGAAATGTCCCTGCCTTTGTTTTGTAGGCTTCGAGCGTTGAAAACAGTAAGACGAAATTGCCCTTCCCAGTCAGATCGTTATCGAGTGATGATGGGGTCGGTGTAGCTTTTCTGTTACTGGCTTGGGTTTGGAGGATGAGCCACGAGATTGTGGTGATTAGCTTTTCCTCTTTTATGGGCTTTTTGTGGTTTCGTAATATTTTATTAGTTTTTAAAATAATTTAAAAATATTGTATTGCGTTAAAAACTAAATTAAATATATTAAAACCCTATCGAAATGTGAAATTAAACTCGTACTAATGCGTATTTCTATGTCGTGACGACAACATGAAAGATCTTTTCTGTAGGAGAAGCCACCGGCCAGAAAAACATTATCTTCTGTAACGAAAGCCAAGGAGATTACCAGTTTCTTTCTTTTCCTGAGTCTTCCACCGGACCACTGTCTCATATATCCTGAGTCTTCCACCGGACCACTGTCTCATATAACATTTACATACGCCCTATCACCGGACCACTGTCTCGGGTAACATTTGTGCAATGCCCTATCACCGGACCACTTTCTCATCCTCCTGGCGGTGGCGATAATAATAATGGAATTTTTATAGCAATGTTTTAATGTTGAGAAGGTTATAATCCCGCGTCCAAAAGATACAATTTCTAACAATAATATATAAGGTTAAGAATAAGGATGACAATTTTTGGCCCATGAGTTTAAATTTAGTTGATTTTAATGAGCTGGTCCATGGGCCAAATCCAGGCCCAAACAAACTCGAGACCCAATTATTCTAACCAAAGCAACATCATTTTACGTAAAAGAGTTGGGCCTCAGGTAAGCTAGAGTTTGGGCAACCCAAATCTTAATATAATTTTAAAAATAAACTATTATATATTTTTAATTTTAAAAAAATTATTTAAAAAATTTGACAGGGTCTGGCCCATGGGTCAGCCCATTGCCATCCTTAGTTAAGAATATAATTCTCCTTAAAGCTTAGCTTAATTTTTTTTAAATAAAATGATGTTATTTTAAATAAATAAATAACTATATATTTATAGTGCGAATTGAGTTTGAGTTCGAGCTTATATTCTTGAATTCAATCGAATTCAAGTCTAAATCTAATTAAACTTAACATCGATCAGATTCGTTGTCAAAAGCAAATTTATCAAAATTAGGCTGATAAAATAAGGTTTTTTATTATAATTAATTAAAATAATATTATTTTATATAAAATTAAGAATTTAAAATTACAATAACATTGTTTTTGACATCAACTTGAACCTACTACTTCAAATTGAATTTAAATTTCATTAAAAAACCGGATTGGAATAGATTAGAATTGACTTAAGTACGATTCCATTCAATGTTAATTCTATTTAAGTCTTTTTTAAGTCTCTTCAATAGGTTGGAGCTTCGGAAAGGTCAGATTCCTAATAATGTAAATAACTGCGTAAGGATTGACCAAGTCCTCGCCTGGTACTAATATCATAAGCTCTTGTATAGACTATATTCGTAATAAGTTGAGTTGGAATACATGAATACTTATTTATTGTAGTTTTTAAATGTAATTATATATTTGGATATGTGGTGAATAATTGAAAATTAAAAAAAAAAGTGCGATATTACTGCAGAAATCAATAAGCAAAAAAGGGGTTGCAGTAAGAAGCAGCTTATGCGGTAAAAAAGTTTATTTTCTATTAATAACCTTCACTACAAGTATTATTTTCCATTATACTCTTAATTAATATGACTAATAATATATTTTTATGAAATATTTTATTTACTAAATTTAGTTTATTTATGTTTTCTTATTTTAATTTAATATTTTAATTTTATATGATTAATAGTATATTTTTTAATTATTTATATAACAATTAATAGCTTATTAAATCAATAAGTTTTTTATTCATTTTATTTCTTTTTAGCAATCGCAACCACACTTTCTAAACACTTATTTTCATATTTCAGCAGTTACCAAAACAACAATCTCAAACATATAAGTACTTGTTGAGAATAAATACTTATCATTTCAGCAGGTTAATTTCAGCAAGTTACCAACCACCGCTGCTCCCACAAACCAAGCCTTAATCTTTTCAAAGTACATATCCAATTTGGGTTATGTAATAATTAAGAAAAGTCTAATTTGTTCTAATATATAAAACTAACTTACAACTTTAATTTATAGTTATATTTCAATATTTATTCTAAATTAATTAATATTTATATAATGTTGTCCTATTTACATCCAAATAAAAGTATGAATCTTTATCATTATTTATCTAATTACCGATAATTAGTGACTATTATAAGAGATTAAAATTTTAATATAATTTTTTTTCATAAAACAAATCTATATTTCAAAATAAAATTCATTTTATGATATGAATTGAAATTATTTTAAAATTTTAAATTCAATTTTAACATTTTGCCCTAAGGTGTATATGGTCAGAAATTAGTGATTGTTATTATTAATTAAAGATATTTACATTTTAAAATAATTATATTTTTTTGTTGGTGTTTTATTAATTACCTATATAATTACTTGCCCACTACAGCACACAGCATATAAAGAAACAATACTTGGCTTTCCATTAAGTTCTGTTTACCTAATCTTTCCTTATTTCGTATTGCATTACCATTTATAAAGGTAATTACATAGTGAATTGCATCCATAAAAACACGGTTGATTGAAAAAAAAAAAAAACCTTATACTTCTAAGACTACATAAGATCAGTTCGTTGTTCTTGCTTCAATTCTACAGTTCTCTTCACAGGTATATAAGTTAAATTCTATCACTACCGAGAGTGTTAGAATTAGATTTCCACAGAAATTAAAGCAACTCACTAGTTTTGTCTTATCCTTAGTAACTACAGAAGAAACCCTTTTTGTCATACTCAGGTTTCCATTGAAGAAGATGACATATCCTTTGAAGAACTAGCATCCATTGTAACGGAAGAAGAAGAAGCACTCTTCTCACGATCCTTGCAAGCACCGTTGTTGTCCTCAGCTTTATCTGTGGCTCTTCTCTTGCCCAGCCACTTTGGGCCAAAACCAGAATAATAGAAGAAATTTTCATCGTCAGTATCCTGAGATTGCTTTTTCCTTGTTGACAGCTTTCTTCGACCGCTTCTTGGCCCTTTCAAAGTCGACCTCACACGTTCCCTGTCAAATAGACCACCATTTTTAAGTTTGGAAAAGGGTTTTACTGTTGAGGATTGGGTAAGGTTAAGTGCAGAATATCGTTACGGGAGCCTTTTCCTTTTCACATAATGATCACTCTCGTTCTTTTCTTTCAATTTTAGTGATCGTTAGAGGTTTGATGTTGATCGTTAATCTCGAATTATACGTACTCATCAACTGTTTAACTGCTTTAGAAACCCTAATCCACATAAAAAGTAAATTTTCGACAAGAAATATTATTGAATATACGAAAGTTTACCTTCGAACTGCGTCAACGGTGTCTTCAACCGTCTCATTTTCCTTAGACTTGCTTCCTTCTTTGAACTGGAAAGGGAAAGCAAGATTGTGAAATGAGAAAGAATAAAAAACATGGATGAGATAAACGACAAATACTCACTAAACTTCAATTCCATTTAAAAATCAATACGTGACAAAATAAGAAAAAAACCTAGTTAGAGATTTACTCGAACTTGACCCAAAAACTAAATGCAATATACACCCAAGCTATTTCAAAATTACATGGAAAATGAAGAGGGCATAAAGATGAAATTCTAAGATTAGGGTTTTAGTAGATCTAGAAACAAGAACGGAGAGACTAACCTCTTCTTCAGATAAAGGAATCACATCCCATGGAGACTGGTTGAGCTGGCATGAGTACGCTTGTACCGGCTCAACTCCAGACTCTTGCATAAACAATAGGACGGAGAACTTTCCGCTCTTTCGAATCCTCATATTGATGAATTAGGGTTTGGTAGATAAAACCAAAAAAGTGAAACGCATGTGCAGATTTTGACGAAGAACTTCTCTTCAGTTTGTCTAAGAAGTGCACCAGACGACGAGAAAGGGCAAGCTTATTCTTCCATCTTGTCAAATCGTGTGGAAATCGGTTACTAGGGTTAATGCGATGGTAAGAGAAAATAGAACACGAACAAATGGAAATGTCAGAAAAAGGAAAAAGGCGCCACGTGCTTTAATTGATTTTATGTCAACGTGACCAAGAATTGACGTAATTATGTTTCATTTTATAAATTTTTTAAAAATAGATTATTTAATATAGTTAAGGATATCAGATTTTTCCAAACCTTTTTGGTAAAACTGTCTTTTATTGAAATTTCCAAAATTATAACATATTAGTAAGATTTTTACTGAGTTATTATTATTATTGTATGTTTCATTTTGTAAATTTATTATATGTGCATTGTTAAATTTTTACGTAGAAAAAAAATTAAAATTAAAATTAAATTGCCTATATAATATCTATAATTCAATTGTGAAAAAAATGAATAATTTATATATGAATTTGGATTAATTTAGTCCAATAATAAAGTTTACATAGACGGATAAATTTTGTAAATATTCACAAATTTCTAGTCAGTGCACTAAATGTGTCAAATTTTCTCATTAATTACAATTATGAATTAAAAATTGTTTTCACGATTGCATAATTTAATACATTAAATATTTATTTGAAGATACAATTTTATTTATGTATAAATTATTATCTTCTTTTAGTTGGATGTTAATATGGAAATTTAACCAATATTATAAACCTTAAAATAAGACGATTCTTAAACTTAATTAGTGAGATTAAAATTTTATGGTTGACCTAAATATGACATTTGGATTTTGTTTTATTAACAACAATATTTTTTTAAGTGATAGAGTCCGTTTCTTGGCTTTGGAAGCATCTTAATTAGGACACAACTAAGGAATTCCATCTTCTCAAGCCACTTTGGTCTTACAAATTGATGTTACCAGAAGTGGAAAAATTTTCAAATTTTCGATTGATTTAACTATAAAAATTTTGAAATACTTAATTCTTTAATTTAGTTTTTAACATTTTTGTTCGATTTATTTTAATAACTTTTGTTCATAAAAATGATCAATTTTTGTAAGTTAATAAATTTTTATAAAACAAAATTAATTAATTAATTTTCATTTAATAATTTTCAATTAAACTTTAAAATTTTCAATAAGTAAAAACAGTCTTTTTTAATAACATTTCAAATTTTTTGATTTTATTTAATCTTTAGTTTTTTATGACAGTCTAATATCAATTAAATCTTTTAAACTTTAAACTTCATGTTTTACTGGTTTAACATTAGGTCTAGTTTTTAAAATATTGCAAAAAAATTAATGCCTTAAAAAGTAAAGGATTGCCCAAAAAAAGAAAGGGAAAAACATGCTTTAGTGAAGTTAACTTGAATTATCAAAATGAACAATGAAGGTATTGCGATACTATAAAATTGTGAGAATATTTTGTGGCATGATATTAGGAAGTAATCTTATTGTAGGATTCTTGTTTTAGGGAACTTCCCTTAGTTATGTGGCCTTGAGAATTCCTAGACCTTCTACGAATTGATATATATTTTGTGTATAAATACTCTTTGTAATCAATGAAAACGCAAGAATAATTTTCCATTTTTACATGGTATTAAAGCGTATGTTATATCTTAGAGAACCTTAACCACAAAACTCATGAGAGTTAGTAAGATGAGATTCAAAACTCAAAACCAAAATTTTAACAATAACCATTCGACATTATGGCTGGAGGAGGGGATGATCAAAGCAAGAAACTTGAGCTTACATCTCCATATTTTCTTGGATGTCAAGATAATCTAGGGAATGTGATCACGCACATTCAATTGTGTGGTGTCCATTCATTTGTCAATAAAGGTAAGGAGGAAAATTTTCTTTGTTGATGGGGCTGTCACAAAGCAGGAGGAGAAAGAAAGACTCGAAGATTGGCAAACGGTTCAGTCAATGATTGTTTCATGGATTATCAACACAATCGAAATAAATCTCTGTTTTACTCTTTTGTACTACGAAGATGCTAATTTACTATGGGTGGACTTAAAGGAACAATTTTGTGTTGTCAACGAACCAAAAATTCAATAACTCAAGTCATCCCTTGCAGATTGTAAACAATCTAAGAACGAGGCCATGGTTAATTACTATGGCCTTCTCAAGCAGTTGTGGGATGAACTCGCAAATTATGAGCTACTTCCAAGCTGTGGGTGCGGTGGATGCATGCGTAATCTTGGTGCAAAATTTGCAAAAATCCAAAAGGCGGACCGCTTGCATCGTATTCTTATGGGTCTTGATGGTGCCTATAGCGTGGTGAGATATAATTTATGCTCGTTAGACCCACTTGCTAAATTAAATCATGCATATCAAAGTGTGATTCAAAAGGAGAATTTGCGTGGAGGAGGTTCGTCTAGAACTAAAGATGAACGTGTTGATGTTATAGGGTTCAAGGTGTACCCAGATCTTAAAGGAAAGGGAAACGTTGATAATTCTGATAAAATTTTCCGTCATTGCAACCGTGAAGGCCATGACGAGAGCGGGTGTTTTTAACTTATTAGGTTCCCCAATTGGTAGGGGGATCGCCCTCTTGGTGGACGAGGCTCTGGATTAGGTGGCACTGTAGCAAGTCATGGTGGAGGTCAGGGTAGAGGCACACCTTCACAAGTGCGTGCGCACATCACTACTGATAATAGCGCTAACGCACAACAAAAGGTGTGACGCAAAGGCAGGCGAGTGGTAGCGAGTCTTTGAGACTAGTGGGGCTGTCTACAGCATAATGGTAGCAACTTTTGGACCTTTCAACTCTTTCTAAAAAGCCCTCCGATCGATTGAATGGTAAGAGTAATGTGTCTTCTTGGATAATTGACACAGGAGCCCCGAACCACATTACATGAGATTTATCTTATATGATAGATGTGCCAAAAATTATGAATTGTCCAGTGGGATTGCTAAAAGGTAAGAAGGTCAATGCAAATCAAGAGGGGAGTTTGATATTGGACGGGGATTAAAACTTGATCATGTTCTTTTTGTGCCTAAATTGACATGTATTTTAATTTCTGTGTCTCAGTTGATAGATGAGTCAAATTGTATTGTTCAATTGACTGATAACTTGTGTTTTATACAAGATCGTATGATGAGACTGCTGATTGGAGCTGGTGAATGAAGGGATGGACTCTGTTTTTTCCTTGGTGTTCCTCAAGTGCAAGCTTTGATTGTTGATAGAGAGACTTCAATGGACTTATGGCATAGACGATTGGGACATCCGTAAGAGAAAGTAGTAAAGTTAGTACGCAATGTGACTCATTCTAGTACGAGAAAAAATAAAGCATATGATGTATGTCAACATGTAAAGCATACTAGAGATAGGTTTCCCATTAGTGAACATAAAGTTGATGGTGTTTTTGATTTGATAAATTGTGATTTGTGGGGGGCTTATAAGACACCGTCGTCTTATGGTGTATCATTTTTCTAACTATAGTAGACAATTATTCTCATGCAACTTGGGTTTACTTGTCATAAGAAAAAACGGAAGTTAAAAAGATGTTTTTGAATTTTATTGCCATGGTTGATCATCAATTCAATAAAAAGGTGAAGTTTGTGCATAGTGATTGTTAGATTAAATATACAAGAACATAATCACTTAGATTATGTCAACCACAGGATCTTGCATATGCATATAAAACAAAATCACGTACTTGGATTATGTTAGATTTCCAAAGGTTAAAAAACACTACACTGCAGATCTGTTTCTCTATTCTTCCTTGTATGAAAAACCAACCACAGAAGAAGAAATATACGCAGATTTAGTATATGCTTCTCATGTTTTGGTTTTGTTACATTCAAAACAAATAACTACCATTGGTAGTTATTAAAAGCATAATTACAACACTACCCCTCATGGGTGTAAAATATGATTCATTATCTCCCACTCACACATGATGGGTAAAAAAAAAACTCTGGAGTGCTCATACTTGTTTAATAACCGGTGTGACCAGCATATGACGAGAGCACATTGCCATATATCTATTAGGAGTATATGACATCTCGATTAACAAATTGATCCTAGGACTCTAGGACTCATGAGTCCTTGAGTAGATATTGTATGCTATAGCCTAGGTCATATCTCGCATTAACATGTTTGTTTGATCTCATTTAATTTTGTTGTGTGTCATGACTGTATTCAAGTTCTCTACTAAAGAGATGATGGCCATCTATGAATACTTTTCATGCGAGTCAATGATCTAAAATAAACGACCTTCCTCTGTTCTCAATTCTCTTTTGAATTAAATTTAATTTGCTTTCCTAGAATTATTCCATAGGATCGCATCTTGCATGATCTTTTGGCAATAACCTAAAGTAGCAAACCTTAAATTTAATTCTAAAAAATGAGACAAGAGTTATAAGGGTATATGACAAGGTTCTTCTTAACCTCAAGGGTCTCACACAATGTAAGATGAGATATGGAGACTTACATTAATCCCTTTTATGGTCAATTTTTTTGCACACATGGTACGAGTCATGTGCTACGATATTTAACCACTTCGTTTAACTTGAACCTCTTTTATTCAAGAAATACCATATAAATGATAGTTCAAACATACTTAATGTTTAAATTGAGTTCACTTATCTACTCAAAACACGTTCAGAACTCGCATCTAGCAACGTAAGACAGATATAGTGATCATTAAATCACTTTGAACCAATTTCCTTTCGGCATTTCTGGTTTAAATTTCTCGCTCTCAATTATCATCTAGATAATAAACTTTAAACATGCCTCATCTTTAGTGAGCATAAACACTAGAGGTGTTTTCCTGTGTGAGAGGGCCAATCTATAATCTATCTCGTATACTTATGATTCATCCCAAAATATATTTATGTAGAACACATATATATATTCATGAATCAAATGATACACAATGTATAATCTTTATCATACATTA
>JAOSBN010000009.1:27201393-27222249 GCA_027563595.1 Erythroxylum suave
ACGAAGAAATTGTTGATCATCCATAGTAATATTATCAATGGTAGAATAAATAGGTTGATCATTAACTTCTTTACGTCGACGCTCTCCTATAGACAATATAGGACGATCAAAATTTTCTGTCATTTTACGACCACTGAAAGATAAAGTAGGATTATTCTTCTTTGCAGCATAAGCTTCTCGACGTCGTTGTAGAAGGACTTGTTTCTCATTTTCTAGTATTTCAGCATACTTTTTGCGTCTTTTGGCATTCCTATCCATCTTTGGAACTAGATAAACCTAGACGAAGGCGAAAACAACTAACAACTATGCACGTTAAAAAGATCTTGTAGAAAATAAATAAAAATAAATTAATAAATTAATATAATAAGATAAAATTATTAACATGTAATTGTTATTCTTTAATGTATAATTATATAATAAAATTTATTGTTTCATACTATGTATATATATATATAATTTAATGAAGTTACTTTTCTCCTTTAATTACATCTTTTTCCTCATCTTGACCATTTATTTCAATTGCTTTGGTGAAGATAATAAGGTATTAGAAGGAAATGTGAATTATTAATTATTATATTATTAAGTTATGATTTATTAAGAATTGTAGTTTTAATAATTTTAATCTTTAATATAAAACTGAAATTAAAATTAAAATTTTAAAAATTTGACATGAAAACTTTTTAAGATTCTTAAAAAATATGTATATGCATATATAATATTGTCTATATATATTTTAGGTGCAAAAAAATGTATTATGATCATAGAAAAAAACAAATATATTTATTTTAAATTGAATATAGATTAGTATTTAAAAAATAATTTGATATATTAGGTATTTAATCATTGTATAGTACAATATTATGAAGTAATTAGTGATAATTTAGATTTAAATAATCTTATATTATGTTGGTAAATTTTAATTTATAACATACATTTGCAGAAATTAGTTATTTGAGTCAATATTAATTTTCTATTCAAACAATTACATCACTTTTGATAACTTTATAATATTTTATACGACCCTTTAATCGTTATAATAATAATTTTAAATTTTAACTCTTTTAAATAAAAAAGAAATTTCTTATATAAGATAAGATTATTAGTATCTAATTATTGTTTTTCAATGTATAATTATAATATATATTTGTACAATTTAATTAAATATTAAATAACAATATTTCCAATAGGAGCAGGAAATAGCGTGCACAGTGAAATAAAAAAAATTCATATGCATCAGTTGAAAGTGCTTAAAGACATTTGGAAGAATTTAATATGAAATTAACATACAAAAACTTTATCATAAAATATCAAAGCACCAAACAAATAAAGTAAAACTTGATATAATATTTTATCAGAAAAGTAAAGCATACCTCGATACCACAAAGCAAATATAAGGTCGGACAACAATACTTACAAAAAAAAAAGCAATTTCAAAAAAGACTTAAATCAAGTCAAAACCAGAAATCATTAACATAAAAAAATTATATACATCGTTACAAAGTGATATGCTTAAGAAAAAAATGTAAAATTTTATTTTAAATAATTTTATACTATGTCAGTAAATTTTAGGATATAATATAAATATATGAAGATTATTGATTTAAATGAATATATATTTTTATTCAAAAGAAATTAAAAATTTAGAAAGAAAAACATGATATATACAACGAATTTGATATATTTATAATAGTTTGTATGACATTTTTTTCATCATAATAATAATTTAAAATTTTAACTTTTTTGAATAAAAATAAAACTTTTCATTTTTTATAAACAGAATATATATAAGATACATTTACGGAGATTAGTTATTCTAATGAACCAACAAGATTTGGGTTAGCAACTTTGGAAATACTTCTTTTACAGGTTAATTTCTCATGCATGAATTCTTATTTGTAACATACTAACTAATACACATGCCTATAGTTGCTGTGATGTTGTATATGCAAATTCTACTAGGGTCTTTATGCAAATCAGGTACTGACTTGTGTGTATCCAAAATCTTCATCCAAAAATCTGCAGGACATAGCAGTTGTTCGTCTCTTGGTCGCTTACACGCTACAATAATATAAACATGACGCTTGCACGCTGGAATAATATATACATTAATGATTCAACCTCTTTTAGTGCCCTTAGAATTGTGTTCAGTTTTCTCTCAAGATTACGTTTACTCTTACTTATATGTTACAAACATAAAGTAGTTGATTTGAAGTATCTCATTTCTTATTTATAATCACATTGTTTGTGCTTTACATTCAAATAAATGAGCAGAACAACGATAAAAAAAAACTATGTAGAAAGGCGGAGAGATGAAGAACTTACAAACACCGGATGAAGGTTAAAACAGTGGTTTTGAAGTTCCACCGATTCAAATATATGAGCAGAAAATAGCCTATTTTGTGAAGACATTTCAAAGGATTAAAGAAAAAATTAACATACAAAACAGGTTTCACACTTCACTGCCTAGTGTGATTGTGTTAAAATAATTGTTATGCAGAAGCACGATAAAAAGTTGTCTTGAAAGATCAAGAGATGAAGAAGTTATGAGTGCTGGATGAAAGTTAAAACTTCTGTTTTGAAGTTCCACTGATATCTTTAAATGTTTGGTGGTTGAGTTGGCGAGATAAAGAGAGGGACAGAGAAAAGAAAGAAGACTCGGGCTTCTGCTTGATGCTCTAGATAGTTGATTTGAGGAGACAGAGAGAGGGATAGAGAGAAGAAATAAAACTTGGGGTGACGATGTGTGGTTCATGGGTGGGAGAGTAATAATGAAGGCATTTATCAGGTGTTTTTTTTTTAATCTTATAATAGTTTCATCGAAACAAGTTTGCTTTACTTCTAGTTTGATTTCATATATGTTGAATTTTTAGACAATTGTTAATAACATCTTTATTTTATATTTTATTATAATTAATATTAATAAATTATTATTAAACTAACATGTGGTTTACATAAATCATAAAGATGAAGTGTCCATATATATTAGCTTTTTGTAAATATTATTTATTAAAAACATTTTATTTTATTCTATTAAAAAGCTTTTGATCCCAAAACTTTTATGCCTACCGTATGTGTACATGTTAAACAACTCTGGACGTACATCGCTTACCCATTGCTTTGGATATGTGACTCAAACTAGTATGCCTTATCAATTTTTGCATGTTTGGTTTTTTCTAGTTAAAGCAACTTCATCGAAATTTAGTTAGAAACAAATCATATGGATGAAGACAATGGACTCACTAGATATATTTTGCATAAAATTAGCATAAAAAGATAAAGATTTCATAAATTAGTTATATATTGCATAATTTATATGTACTAAAATTTATAGTCTATAACATATAAAACCTGCACCCCCAAGCAATCAAATGCTTGCATTCAAATCAAGTCGAGGCTTCTTGACCGGCAATAATGGAGATAGAATGGTAGCTTCACAATGAGCACATTTAGGATTATTCTTCAAAGCCATAACGTACATATAACAACCAGGACACCCAACAGCAAACATGGTCCCTCTGCCTTCCATTTCACTTCCATGCATGTATTCATGATGTCCCTGTTCTTGGTTTTGGTCAGACAAGAATGTTAGTAGAGATGACAAGGATCGTTTTTTTAAGTAGGATTGTTCTTCCCTTTTCAGAGCTGATTTGACCTTATCAAGAGTACAGAGGCTCTGCGAATAGCTTGGAGTATAAGTTGAAGGCCCCTGGAGTTTCAATTGCAAAGAGATTTCTTCTACGGTTGTTTGTGTAGATAAGGTTTTTAAATAAGACACGTTGATGTGTTGATGTTTTGTAGAGGAGATGTTTTCGTTATGACTTCGTGATCGTAGGTATTATTCTTCTTCTCATCTACCATCTATTTTAGCTCGATAAAATAATTTTGAAACCAAAAAAAAAGATAAAAAGATTCATAAATAAAACGAGATTCTGTAGAAAACGCAAACTATTCACTAAGAAAAGGAAAAAGAAAACAGGTTCATACAAAAATTACAAACCAATACCCATCAAGAAAAAAAAAGGATCGTAAGTTGCACGGATATCACCGTAAACTTCATGTGATGGAGTGGAATAGCTTGTGAATCATTACGAACAAGAATTTTTGATAACTATCGAAGCGAGTCCTTAGTCACTGGTATTTCTGAATTGATATTGTCAACCATTAAGCTCACATTAGCTACTATCTTCTTGAGATATTGTTTTGGAGAAGAAGAACTACAAAAAAAAATGTTCAGCTCACATTAGCTACTATCTTCTATAGATATTATTTTAGAAAAGAAGAACTCGAAGGAGAAACGTTCAACTCACTTTAGTTACTATCTTCTTCAGATATTGGTTTTGGAGGAGAAGAACTAGAAAAACTAATGCTCTTTTGGTTGATGAAGAGAAACGTAGAAAGAGTGAAACAAAAGACGCAATGGTGAATGACAATCTAGTAAATCTTTCCGAACAAAAGCTGTGATATTAATATATATATTTTTATTGTTTCGTTGGACCGAGAGAAAAGGAAGATGTCATATACACATTTTTGTTGCATGATCATTTAATTGGTGTTAGGTTGATGTCTTGTTCATTTAATTCTTAAAAGGAGAAAAAGTGAATTTAATACTTTGAAATGTTGGAACTTGGAACGAAAGCAGGTGTATTTAATTTTTTTGAAACGTTGGAATGAATTGAGAGGAGAGGATATAATGAATGAATGCAGTCGACTACGTGAAGTAATCATATTTTTTTTCGATTGTTTAAATAATCATATTCTCCTATATCTTTTAATAGCTATCTGGATTGCGTAAAAGTTTTTGCATCTTCTGTGTTAAATTATGTATCTTTTAACAGCTGCCAAAGAACATACCTCATAACTCTCTTTAATCAATGAAAGCATGTGTGATTATTATTAGGGTAGGTAATAATTATTTCATTTTATTAATTTCTTGAATGAACAAAGATATCAAGATATTTGGTACAATAATCTATATCTAGTCTCTCTTCCCTATTAAATTGTCTGACTAAGTGAACCTGTGACTAACATTTCTTTCTCCTTAAAGAGATACAGCTCCAAATAAGATTTTGTCATTATAATTAAATACGAATAACCTAACCTAACCTGCTCAAAACAAGAAATGGAAAAGAATCACACCACAACAACTTATGGAAAGCCAAATTGACCAGGAAAGCCATGTAAAACATCAACAAATTCAAATGGGAAAAAAGAGAACCACAAGTAGAAAGAGAATTACATTTCTATCAATGTTCATATGGTCAGTGGACTCTAGGGAAAATAGTAAAGTAACCAGACAAATGAGAATTACATGAACGAAAAGAATGAATAACAAAACTCAATTCTTGAAGGTTAGCAACTGGAACATGTTGTAAGCCACAGTTTCTCCTTGAATCCATACCTCAAGAAGAACATCTTTTGACTCATCCAAAACAGTCTCGTCAAAATTATCACCAACCACTATTTTGAAATCCGCATCATTCTACAATATACAAATACAGAATTGTGGTTAGATTAGAAGATAGAAATTAAAATGTAACCAAAAATTGAAATGCCATTAGGCTGCTGTTATTTACATGCCTATTACTCTCAACACCCAAGGAAATTTTCCATTTTCAAAGAATATCACCTGACTGCAAATCCACATCATGGAAAACGTCATTTGCCTTCACCCACTACTTATCAAGCCTCAATAACATTAACAAATTAGCATAAAATGCAACAACATATAAAGAAAGAAAAAGTACAATTAAATCCTTAAACGCAGTGATCTACTTGATCACCTCGGCCACATAATGAGTTCCATTGGTGTAGATGACCCAATAATCGTGGAATAGTGGAATAGTTTTATTCATGTGAATGTTAATATGAATGTTAAGAAGGAAAAATTAGATAGTAAAAAAGGGAACAACTTTAGATAGTGATAATATAGTCATATGAATATTAAAAAGGAAAAATTAAATAGTAAAAAAGGGAACAACTTTAGATAGTGATAATATAGCTTGTTAGACTATATAACCAACAGACCAAAATGTCAATACAAATGAGTAAATGTTGGTTTTAAGTAATATCAGATTCTTCAGTACATTATACAATAATTAGGCATAATGTTGTTACCGTCATCCTGTTATCTATATCCATTTCCTGAATGCAGCGAAAAACCATGTAAGCCATTCCATCACCTTTAACATCTATCAAATCCTGCAAGAAGTAAAACCTAATGATCTTGAAAACTTGAAAGAGAAATCAGATTCATATTTTTGCAAACTCTCCCACATTTAATAAGGACATAATGGTTATCAAGGTTTAGAAAAAAAAAAAGGCAAATAAGCAACTAGAACTACATAAATGCAATAAACTTACTGGAAAATTTCTCACACCCATCGTCAGAAAGTTGGCATCTGTTAAGGTTCACATATAATAAAGAAGAAAAAGCTGCACAGAAAAGGTCAGAAAATAGGTTAAGATTATCAAGTCCACCATCATCAAAGAAGTCCCTCAGATACCAAAGAAAAATGAAGTACCTTAAAATTCACAAGTTCTGTAAAAGGTAATATACATGAGAAATAAATTTAGACTTATGCATAGGTGACCACACAATATGCACTGATTAAAATAAGTATCATTGATCACAAAACTGTTGCATAGTTGAGTCAAAATTAAACCTGAAAAAGAGAATCCAAGCACACGGCTATCACAGGGCACCCCTCTAAGTTCAATAGACTAAGCATATTCAAACCTGCAATTTAAAGAAATGATTTAACCACTGAACTTTCTAGGAATATTAAGTAAACGGAGGAAGGAATGCAAGCTACTGATTCAGAGATGTTTGCTAAGAAATAATATGTCCTACTCAATCCAGAAGATAGAGGACTAAAATACATCAAACACAACTAAAAATAAATAATGTCGCTCACTGAAAAATAGATTGACAGCTAAATAGGATGTTAATGTTATTTGATACAAGTGACTGATCACGAGAATATCAGAATCAAGCTGTCTGAGAATATATCAATGATATCTCTTGAATTATTTAACAGAAGCACAGACACACACACACGACAATATATAAACCAAGTACCTTTCAACTATGAGATGCCCATACCCTTAACCTTATTGCAGGAAACTTGTAATTCTTTCAAGTTTGTCAGTCCTGAAGAAGAAAAAGAAGTTTACCGTTAATTTGCATAGCTAAAATGATGGAAAATTCAGCTACAGAATAATGGACAAACAACAACAGCAGATCATAATTTCCAGATAAGCTTTCCAGTATTTTGTATTCCGTTAACCTAATTCTCAAACCATGTGGCTTAAATATTCTCTTAAAGACAACAGCTGGACTGAAATATAAAAGCATTTCTATAATTCTTAGACCACTTAGGGCCTATCGCAAAAGTATCTTAAAGCAATTACTGGACCTTGGGGGTGTTTGGCGCAGTTAAGAAGCAATAGATGCAATGAAAAATTGAGAGAAGCACATTACCAGCAAGATGCTTCATATCAGCATCTGTTGTGCAGTTAGACCATTTAATATTAAGTGATTCTAACTTTGAAAAACCTGTTAAATCATAAACAAAATAAATCAACCAGCGCATTATTGAAACATCAGCTATTGTCTTTATCCCAGTACTGCATTGGAAATAGTCCAACTGTATAAACAGTCTAGCTTTATTATCTGATAAATAATTGGGTCTTGTGTGTCAGTGTGGAAGTTATTGAATGAAAAATAGTAACTTTACAGCAGTTCCTAAGAGAAAAATTACCTTTCAGATGAACTAGTCCACCACCTATACCAGGAAATCTCTCAAGTTCCAACTTGACCAAGTTAACTAATCCAGCCAATGAACTCATCCCTTTTGCTGTTGTCAAATTGTTTCTTAGAAAACTCAAACTTAGCAAGTTTGAGAAGCCTGCAAGGCACAAAACAAAATCTACATTAGACAACATGACTATGAAATGTTGGCGGTTGATAGTGCTCAAATAACTAATTTAAAAGAAAAGGGTTAAAAAGACAAAGCTTTTGGGCACAAAATCCCATCTCTGATACCATACAGTCATTCACTCTCCTTTCTCAACATTGTCAACCTTGATAACAATATAGTTAATGGTGGGCCAAGACTAATTAGACTACCATTTTGTGCCAACTAATATTAAGACAATCTCTGCATTTCTAAAGCCACTAGTTACGAGAAATTAAATGATTTTGACCACAGAATGACACAGCCATTAGGTTGTCTCAGGCTTACGGTGTTGTAACACACTCACCAAGGCCTTCATTACTCCTTTTCTTACTGACTTTGTCGTTCCCTTTCTTCCTAATCCATTTCCATATTTCTCTTTTTATGAGGGGGCAGAGGTCAGTGATCTTTTTATTCAAACATATACATATATATTGTATGCGTACAAATACAGATAAGATATATAGTTTAGACAATAACTTACAGTGTAGTTCATAACCAGGATGGTAGTCTCTCGTCCCAATTGACCTTCGCTGCTATAATCATAACTGAAGAGGAATAGATTCAAAGTCAGATCATGTGCAAGGTGTTTGGAGATATCATACTTGAGCATAACAATGTTGGTTCACCTTATAGAGCAGAGCTTCTCCTTGATTTCCCTAACAGTCTCAAAATCAGCATTTATGAAAACTTAAATAAGAACTCCATCTTCGAAATAGTAAATAATAACAAAACAAAAGGTTGATTTATTGTTTAAAAGAGGTCTTTGTTAGTCTCACCACATGAGTGACACCATCTCCAAAGTCAATCACTAATCCAGTCAATAAACCTGTAAAAAGTAATGGAAATATAAAGAAAAACAGAAAAAACAGGGAAAAAGGAACAAAGAAGGAAAATGGTGACTTAACTGTAGCAATAAAAGCAACAAAGAAAAGGAGCATCATCGATTATTTGTACTAAGACTTCAAAGTGTCTTAAGAAGGATATCATCATGTTGTAGAACAATATGCAACAACAAAAAAGACTTAAACCTTCAATAATCTCCACAATCACCTTGGGCATAGAGTGTTAGAACGGCTTGGATCTGAATGAAGACACCAGAAAAGTTGTACTTTTCAAACATAATCTGAACCTGCATCGTAAAGTGGAAACAAAATCATTTTCTGCTGGATCTATCTATTCAAGTAGAAGAGAGAAGAAAGATGGATTCTAAAAATCTAGCGAAATCATGCAAAGGAAAAAGCAACTTTGTCAATGAACAGAACCAATCCAGTAGGAGGCAAACAACAAAGGATCATTACCAGCTGCACAACTTCTAGTTGGACTTGATAAAGAATGGAGTTGAGGGTAAACAGGCGTGACAAAGAAAGGGAAAAAATGGGAGCCTTCCAGCGACACCTTTTCGATTACGCCCAGAGCAGAAATGAAGTACTTCGACATAACGTCAGACTGCATCTCAGATCAAGATTGGGAGAGGAGAGGAAGCCAAAGTAGAAGAGAACAGAAATTGTCAGTGGAACCTTCGAGAGTGAAATAAAACGAGAAAGACCACAGAGGATGACAGTCGTTGATGAAATGGACTATTGGATTTTATTTCTTCTTCGTCACCCATCTTCACACTTAGTATATAGACTTAAAGAATAGTGACTAGTGGTAGACAAAGCTGGTGAGATTTTAAACCTTATTAGACTGAAACATTTATTTCAGTCTCATTTTCTTTTGATAATATGTAACATTCATGATATGTACATCCTGACTTTGCGTTAAATTTCTATTCGAGAGGACATTTTTATCACATGTATTAACATGGATATGATTAGGCATTATTTGCTTTTTCAAACTACATTAGCCAAATAGCCTACCCATTATATGATTTTCCTTTTGATAAGCCCCTTTGAGCCTTTTTAGCCTTTTGTTTTGTACCAACCATATTACATGCTTTATACTTAACCAAATGTCCTACCCAAGCCATAAAGCTAATGAAATATTTGTGATTGATGAGTTTGTGGATGTACAAAATTCTAAGTGTGAGGGTGTACATATGTGAGGGTTGGTTAATGTTGAGATGTTTTGTTATGTCTTATCATTGAAATTCTCATGTTAATGTAGTTTCTTTTAATGTTTAAAAAAAGAAAAGAAAAGAAAGAGAGAAAAGAGAAAACACAAGAAAAGAAAAGAAAAGAAAATGAAAAAAGAATGAAAGAATGAAAAAGAAAAAGAATGAAAAAAATATATGTTTAAATAAATGTATCTAGGAGTAAGTGCATAAGTGTTGAAAAGTTGTTTATAATTAATGCATTTCCTAAAGTTGTGATGAATAGGTTATTTGAGTAAATTGGAAATAAGATAGATGTTGTCTTGGAAGGTTAACTTATTGTGGTTTCGATGTATTATTGACATCAATTGTATGAGTAATTCCTTCATATTGGTGTATGCTTCATGTGGTTGGTGTGCGAGAGTTGAAAGGGTTGTGAAATATAAATGCTGTATTTTTCATAGATGATGGTACCCAGTTTTTTTGCTAGCTTTGAAGGCTTTCATGCTACTTGACCCAAATACATCTCACCTTACCTTTACCCACATTATAACCCTAAAAAGTCCTTTAATTCATGATTTTGCATGTGAACATTAGTGGTGGAGAAATGAAATGATATGCAAAATTGTGGAGTGATATGATCATGAATGGTGTAGAGTGTACCTATAGATATACTTTAGTTAAACACATTTTTCGACTATATTGCTCAGTTTTTAAAGATATTGATTGTTGATAGATCATGAGTAAATACTTGGAATGTTGATTTCTTGCTATGATTGTTGAAAGTCATCCATCTTTGTTTGTGATTGTGTATTTTTGGAACATATAGGAACTGAGTAAAAGTTTCGAGTCTTTGAGCTTAATTTGGATGTTTTGCCCAAGGACGACCAAAAGCTATGTTTGGGGAAAATTGATATGTGTTCAATTGTTGATAAATTTAATCATTTACATGTAGCGATTAATGATACGAAAATACTTAAGATAATTACTTTAATTCATATATGATTTTAGGTACAATTTGGAAGAAAGAAATTAAAGTGAGTCAAAAGCACTACATTTAGACTGTTTTTTTGAATATTAATTTTCACTTGTCTTCATGGAGCAAAAAGAAGAAAATTAAAAGACAAGAAAAAAAATCAAAATACAATGAAGAAGAATTAAAATTCTTGCTGGAATGAGCAAAATGGCAGCATCAGGAGAACGTTGGACCAAGCAAGAAGCAGCAAATAACAAGCAGAAATGATGACGCATAGCAACTGGTGGCAAGGAGCAAATGTTTATGGAAAACGTAGACAATGTCTGCCTTTCATGCGGACGTAGGCGGCATTTTGCTCAAATGAGGATGGCCATACATACTATTCATCTAACTTTCACTTAACCCTCCTGATGCCTTCTATACGTTTTGCAAGTAAGAAGCAGCAAATAACAAGCAAAAATGATGACGCATAGCAACTGGTGGCAAGGACCAAATGTTTATGGAAAATGTAGACAATGTCTACATTTCATGCGGACGTAGGCGGCATTTTGCTCAAATGAAGATGGCCATGCATACTATTCATCTAACTTTCACTTAACCCTCCTGATGCCTTCTGTGCATTTTGAGAAAACGCACAGAAGGCATCAGGAGGGTTAAGTGAAAGTTAGATGAATAGTATGCATGGCCATCTTCATTTATTCATCCCATCAATACACAGTAGAGTGGCTGGAGTGGCGATAGAGAAATAGAGAAGAGTAGGGCTGGGCGGCAGAGAAGAAAAGAAGAGAAGTTGCGTGAATAATGTAGGTGGTCCAAGCTTATTAATTTGTCACATCACATAATAGTGGAAAAAGAGTTTGTGGAAATGAGTGAAGAACAATCGAAGGGGTATCAGTTGGGGGTTATTTTGATGGGGCTAAAGCATTTTCTTGGGAGACTTATGGAACGCTAAGTTCCTGATAGGTGTGATTTGCATCGTGTTTTAGGGTTTAAATTGTTAAGTATTAAATGTTAAATTGAGTGTTTAGTATGTATTTAGTTTAGAATTTTGTTAATTTAAGCGTTTAAGTGTTTTTACAGGTTAGTATAAGTCTTTGAACTTAAATGTTATGTTTTTGAAGTACCTTGATATGTTTGTTATTGTTTCAAGACTAACATTGAAAAACGAAGGAGTTTCGGAGACTTTCAGGCCGAAACTACAGACCACAATCATGGCAATTAGGCCACGATCATGATAGAGAAGTTATATGCTAACCACGATCGTGGTAAGCATATAACTTCTCTATCGTGGTAAGCAGGGCCACGATCGTGGCCTACGTCAGGCAAACACGCAAACAAGAGAAAAAGTCAGATTTCGAGGGATTTTTTAGATTGTTTCAACCCCAAATCAACCCTAGGGCTACTAAGGTATTTAAGGAACATAAAGAATAGAAGAGAGGAGCTTTTTGTATCAGCCACATTTTCGAACCTTAGAGGGATCTTTACCGAGAGATTAAGAAAGGATCGAAGGAAGAGAGACCCGGAAAAGAAGTCATGTGAAGTACTTCCTGGAACAGGAAGTTCCTGCCATTGCTGCCTCCACCATTCCGTTCCAATCGTATTTTTCGATTTATTTCAGTTTTATTGATGTATAAAATTGAGAAAGTTATTGAGAAAAGGTTTGTTGAATGTTGATTTTTTGTCTAAACTCACCTTCAAGATTTTGTCTTTGATATCAATGAAATTTGATTTATTGTGTTTTATTGAGTTATTTGTGATTCAATTTCTATTTTTAATAATTTGGTAACAAACTGGGAGGGTGAATCGAGTGAAGATCATCAAATTGAGCTAATGAGAGTTAGGTTGTTTGATAAAATAACAATTGAATCAAATCGGTAAAATTGTGTAACAAGAGATCATGCTAGGTTTCCAGTAGGTTATTGGATAATTTTAGAACTAATTTAAGTTTTGGGTAAATTGTGAACCGATAGATTGCAATTCCATAATCTAATTAGGGATTATTAATTAGGGTTAAAGATTATAACTCGAGAGAGAGTAATCCACCTGAAAATCGTCTAGACCCGGTAATTCAGTGATTTCATAATCTATTATGTTTCCATTAAGGTCGAACTAAAAGAGCATTTCTTTCAATTGGTACTTCCTAGGTTGATTCTTGATTGGGTTACGCAAATTACTATCTTGTTTATATTTTTGAAATTTAATTCTTGAGATTAATTGCTTGATTGATTAATTTTCTACCTTAATTTATTTATTTTGAATTATTGTGATTTAGTTCAACCTTAGATTTTAGGATTATATTAGTCCTCCTTGTGGATCAACATCTTAGGTACTACGCATAAATGACCCGTGCACTTGTAGTATTATCGAGGTTAAATTATTAAAACTTATCATACATAAACCTTTGATCAGTTCCCAACGTCAGTTCAGAGGCAACATCGACGCTGACAACCCGGATTAAGTATTTTTTGATTATTTTGTTGTTTCACTCTCTCAATAGAAATTAATTATGTTATCTTTTATGAATTGATTGAGTATTTGATTGAAGATAATTTTAATACTCTATTGAATCATTTTTCATGAAAACTCATTGCTAGAATCGAATGCAATACGTAATTATTGTATTCCCGATTCATGTATAGCAACTAATGGTTCCAAATAATTAGAGATAACCTAACGTAGGTTAACTAATCCGAGCTTGTGTGATTATTGCCTAGATTGGTCTATTTTTCTGATTTGTAGTGCGATTGTCCGAATAAACTTAGAGAGTTTATTCTAGATTTATTGATAGCCAAGGTTAATTAACGAGCGCTTCGTAATTAACTAGGATCTAATTGAAATGGTTGAAGCGACTTCTTTAAGACTTGGGAGTAAGATAGGGTAAAGGGATGCGTTTATATTGTGATAGTCAGTCCGTGTTATATATTATTGCACAGAATCCAGTTTTCATGAACGAATCAAGCATATAGAGGTAGATTGCCATTTGTTCGAGATGTGATTACTGAGGGGCTAATAGCTCCTTCTTATGTCTCTACGATAGTGCAATTAGCAGACATTTTTACGAAATCCTTGGGCAAAGCACAGTTCGACTTTCTTCTCCGTGAGTTGGGTGTTAAGGACTTGCACGCTTCAACTTGAGAGGGGGTATTGAGATATTGTCATATTATGAGCATGTTTTGTAGCATGATATTAGGAAGTAATATTATTTTAGGATTCTTGTTTTAGGGAATTTTCCTTAGTTGTGTGGCCGTGAGAATTCCTAGGCCTTTCAGGAATTGATATATATTTTGTGTATAAATACTCTTTGTAATCAATGAAAATGTAAGAGATAAAGGACTCAAAGAGGGAGTAAATCTAGTAAAGAAGATCCTATTAATATATATATTTTTAAAGTTTTCTTACTTTTTTAGAGAAATAAGATGTGAGCTGATGGAAAATATAGAATGTCCATGATCATAATATATTCATATGGAAAAATTTTTATCAAAGTCGTCGTCAACACTCAATTAAATCTCCCCAAAATTGCAGAGTCTAAAAAAGCCTAATAATATGCAATTTTATTCCTACTTAAGTAAAGATGCTGTTTCCGATTTATATAATGCATCCATCTAATTTAAACTTTGTTTGTAGGGTTAATAAAAACTAATTATTTTGATTTTTTGGGTTGATTATGTTTGCTCGTATTAAAAGGCCCAATTTTACATTCTTGGTACCAATTTCTTGCTTAACGGAGCAACATGGGCCCATTACAGAACAGAAGAAGTAAAAAGAGCAGATGTGATTACTAATGAAACAATTCACATCATCTACTTTTCGCGTCACCGTTAGTAATGATAATAAAATATTTTGAACTCAAAGACGGCGCGGTACAGAGCAGGTTTTGAGTTCGGTTTTTGACATTTTAGTTTGAGCCATAATTTTACTAAATTTAATTTTATTCAATATTTAAAATGACATTATTTTATTCTTAAATTTTTTAATTTATAAATTAAAATGATGTTAAATTAATGAAAATATTCAAATCATATAAATAGATCTTAATACAAGATTAACCTAAAAATAAATCGATTAAGATTTGATTTTTTATTTTAAACCGAGTTGAAGTACGTCAATTCTAAAAATGAATCAATAAATCGAATTTAGTTTAATTGTATTCAAACTTAAGTTTGATAATGATTTTTAATTCAATTAATTATAAAAAAATATAGATAATCATGTTAAAATTAATAAATTAAATTATATGTAAGTATTGAAAA
This sequence comes from Erythroxylum suave, assembly GCA_027563595.1. NCBI lineage: Eukaryota > Viridiplantae > Streptophyta > Magnoliopsida > Malpighiales > Erythroxylaceae > Erythroxylum > Erythroxylum suave. The sequence goes on from JAOSBN010000009.1 coordinate 27,216,613, forward strand.
ATAGGAAATATCATAAATTTAAAATTGCCCTCCACGGGAGAATCTTTTGTCCATTCTACATAGTTTGATTAATTAAATAGAATAAAATTAAACAAAAATCCGAACTCAGTTAAAAAGTCTTTAACACGCGATAAAAGTGTCATAACTTAACCCCTCCCTCTTGGACTAATGAAACTTATGACTATTTAAAGACCAAAAGATAACAAACACAGAAGGATTAGGCACGCCTAACACGTTTTATGTCATGTCATTGCCTGAAAGCAAGCACTTACTTACCATTACCAAACGCATTAGTATAATCAAACTTAATCTTCACACGTTGTTTCTATTTTTCTACTTTCTACCGTGTCCTACTTAACGCGGGATCGTGACTTGTGAGTTCCTCGACCACAAGGGACGTTAGTGCTTTCCGACAACATTTGGATAATCAAAATTTTAAGCGTTACTTAAAAGTAAATTAAGTAGGTGAATTGAATAAGTTTAGTTTATAATTAAATAATTTAATTTAATTAGATTTGTATTCAATTTTAAATTTCCTAAATTTTCCAATGCCAACTAATAATAATAAATTGAATCTAATTAATTCAATAAAACTTGTAAGTTAAATACTAATATTACCAACCCGGCTCTAAAAATCTTTTAAATTTTCATGTTAATAAAATATATATATTAAGAGTTCATTATTATTAGAAAGGCAATTTTTCGCCCTTATGCTTAAATTTAGTTATTTTCAATTGGTTGATTTATAGGTCAGACCCAAGTTCAGACAAACTTAAGGTCCAATTATTTTAAATAAAACAAATTCATCTTATTTATAAGAGTTAAATCTCAGGTAAACTTAAGTCTGGACAATCCAAATCCTGATTTAATTAATCCACTGTCATCCCTAATTATTATTTCAATCCATATTATTTAAAGAGACAATAGATTTTAAAGTGTCTTAATATTCTATAATTTTTTAACTTTTCTCAACTTTTTTAAAAATTTAATAGTAACTAATTTTTAAAAATTGTATAAATCAGGTTAAAATATTTTTTTTTACTAATTTGGCTAATAGATCACATGACATTTATTGCCCTAATTTGTACCACTTTTAAATATGTTATCGACATAGTAATGATGTTATTGTTCCCTAAAGAGTGATCGAGTTGGTAGAATAGAGGACATGAGGTCAAAAGGTTCTATTTTTTAATCTCCTACTTACATTATCTCAATCGAACCTATCATACAAGATTTATTTAGTGCGAAATACTCATTTGTAATTATTGTGTCAATTCGAAGATTTATTTAGTGAGCATCTAATATTAATTACAATATTCTAAGTTCTAGAAAAAATATGATTGTTAATAATTTGGGATGTCTACAATGAAGGTGGATTCTCCTTAAAATAGATGGATGAAACTTCACGAGGGTAGCATTAATTTCATATGACCTTTTGAATACATTCAAACAAGCTTTCACTTCACGTGCATTAAATTGTTTTATTAGATATGGAAAACGAGAAAAGAAGCTAACAACCAAATTAGCTTAATCAGAACAAACTTAATGATTGTCCTACCACTTAAAATGTTTGTTGGGCATTTGAAAAAAACAAAGGATTGGATGGAGCAATGAATCTAGATAGTTTGACATGGGATATCTCTTAAGTCTAAGGTTTAATAGGACAAGCATGTGACTAATTTAATAATTTTTATATTAAAATTTGATTAATTTATTAATTATTTGGATACTTTTTATAAATGGATAATTTTTTATAATTAAAATATTCATTTAACAACATATTTTAATAAAACGTCAAATCCTTTGATGGGTATAAATAATATATTTTAAATTTTTATTTTATCTTTAACATATTTTAAAATAATTGAATCTTTTAAATCTTAAAATTTTAAAACATTAGGTGGAGCAACGAATCTAGACCCTTTGAAATGGGACATCTCTTAAGTCTAAAGTTTAATAGGACAAGCATGTGACCAAGTTTGGCTCATCACTCCTTCTTCACTACTTTCATTTTGGCTCTGAAAAGGGATAAAATCCAAATAAATTAGATACTTTAGGCACGTTCAACTTCGAGGCTTGATGGGATTGATTCGTCTTGTGCACGTTCTGCGCATGCGACCCAACCCAAACCAGCCCCTCCAATGATCACATTGCTCGGACATCGAATGCCACGTGCCATTGGATGATGAACGTTCGTCGTGATGCTGACTTTAGACAATCGTCTCCTGAACTACTTAACTCTTATTATTTATCTTTCTATAGTATAGTTTAAATATCATATAACTACTTTAACTTTAGTAATCAGTTGATTGTATTAATTATTAGTTAATTATATCAGCTGTTAGTTGATGTGATAAGGACTTTAAAAGAAACACGCCTCAAAAGCTAGCTTCTAAAGATGAAAAGCCCAAATTTCTTATAAATTCAACACCAACTTTGTATTTATTTAATGTAAAATTCAAGTCTCATACTTTACAATTTGATCAAACCGTAACATTTATCCCTTCATAAGGACCAACAAAGGGCATGTTGGTTACGGCTGACACTTTCAGGTTACCACTTTATAGGCCACCACTTCGAGATCTACGTTGGTCACAATTAACACTCCCAGGCCACCACTCTGTGAGTCACTACTCCAATACCGACTCTGACACCAATTCATAAGGAATTTAAGAGAGTCACATCTCAATAGTTAGCTTATGAGAATGGAGAACTCAAAGTTCTTATAAGTCTCACACCAACTTTAAATTTAATCAATGTGGGATTCAAGTCTCATACTTTTCAATTGACTCACAACATAATATAATGACAGATTAATATTGTTGATTTGACTAACATCATATATTTATTTAAAGATGCTTGATAAATTAATTGTTTAACATTAATTGTAAAATAACTTATAAGGACATAACTTTAAAAAATTATAATCACACAAATATCATATCTTAATATTTTTTTAAATATACTCGTAAGAATTTAGATAGAGCAAAAGAAGTAAATACTATCATTTCAAGGTTAAAAGAAGACGTATATAATAAAATGATAACTCTTATATTCCGACTTATATGACGTTTTCAAAATTAGTAGATTAAATTTAATCTTTAATTCAAACTTTAAACAAGACTTCCTTCAATTAATATCTCTAGCTTAAACTTCAATAATTATTTGCAGTTAGAGATCTTCATTCTTGAAATTAAATGGGGTGTTCCGTATTCGTGCAGGTAATTTAACGATTGAAAACGACAATTTATTAATTTTGAAGGACCATATTGTAACTGAAGATGGACTGGACGGTGGTCAAATGGGTCCCTAATGTTGGTGCAAAAGTCTTAAGGTGTGGTTCGATAACACGCGCACATTGGCCACACTGTGTGTCCAAAGCAACCCGTGATCTCGTACATGAACCAACACGCTGGACAAAACAAAATAATTGTTTAAAAAGTGTAATAAATAATTAATTTTTAGAAAACTAAAATATAATGAAAATAACTCTATTCCAAATATTTACCGTGTTTTAATGTCGAATTATAATCTTAGTGTATATTAAAATGAGTTTAAACAAGTCTCGTGTAAAGTAAAATGATTATGTATTACTTTACATGTCAAAGTTTTAAGACTTCCGATTTAAGTCATATATAATGAGTCATATATAATGCAGTTTAGTTATGTTTAATCAATTAGTTTAATTAAATGATGTAGATTAGTTTAATTTAATTAATTGGTTTAATTAGGTTTGATGTGTATAAGTGTTTAGAGATTCTGAAATACGTGACAAATCATACTAGCAATCTTAACGTATGAACTAATATCATGCTAGAATTGAAAATTTTGAAAGTTAGACTATTTAATTATTACTTTCTAAAATTTTATATACAAGAAAAAGAGTTGAAAAGGTTTTGGCTTCGTTTGATAGACAACCAATCAGCTATTTTTTTCAACTGATTGGTTGTTTTCGACTGTGTAATTCTTCAAACAGCTATGAAAGCTACCTGAAAAATAGCAGAAAGCGCTAGCTGATTTAAGATAAATAGTCGAAGAGGAAAACGCTACTGATAGCCAACGTTTTCATCCATCAGCCAAAAATATAACTATCAAAAGACAATTTTACCCTTTAAATTCTATTACTAAGTTGTGAAATATTTTGTTGTTTAAATTGTATTCTTAATTAAGTTACAATTAAGTATTACATGCTTCATATTTTTGTTAGTTATAGCATACAACAATTTTTAGTAAGTAAGACAACCTATTTGAAATTCCTAAATACCTACGTTTTCGGAACAATATTTGTTCTTATAATTGTTTTATATAGTTATAGGGTAGAAATAAAATGTCGATCTTAAACGAAAATAAAAATGGAAAGAGTTGCAAAAATTAATTAATAATAATACTCATTCATCTAAAATATTGATAATTATTCTTTTAACTTAGACAAAAAAAAAGATATTATCAAAAAATAAATAGTAATCAAAATAATGACTCTAATAGATCCTTATTAAATTTAATCTTTTATTTGGATGCCCATTTTCTCTTTTTATATCTATTAAATAAGCACTCCCTAAAACACAATAAGACGGTGATCCAATCCTTAAACTTTGAAGAGATAAAAAGAAAAAGAGCCGACAAATCAATCACCGTCCCATCGGCCGCAACTTGGCGGGGACAGGGAGAGAGATTGAGTCAGTGATAAGACCCGAGGAGATAGACACAGGTGAAATGGGTGATTACGAGTGCACACCTGAATTCAAACTGAGATAGGACCACTCGCGCGCACGCCAAACACGTTATTAGCCCCAACTTCACATAAAAAAGAAGAGTTTAAGAGCGTATAAATACTTAAATAGGTCATTTTCTTATCTTATTACTAGAGCGATACACATAGAAGTCAAACCAAAAAAAAAGATGTAAAAGATGAATAGTATTATCTTAGATGTTTTTATTAGGATATATTCGAAAATTTATAAATTATGCAAAATTGAATAAAAATATGCAAACACTATGTTAGAAAAATATGTAATTCCAATTATTAGTTTTTAATTGTTGATATTACAAATAATTAGGAATAATCAATTCAATTATACAAATACTGAGAAATTATTGTATTATTTTTAAAATATATCTAAAAACTATATTCAATATTTAAGTAAAATCGACATTATAGTAATCAAAGATTAAAATCGGCTTAATTAGAAGAGCGATGTCTCTCCAATTGCTTTTAGTGATAAAGTTATATTTCCCTATTTTTCAAACTTTACTATTGTTTTTATTTAATATTTATTTGTATTTATATATTTAGTTATTTTATTACTTTTTATATTTATATGACTTATTTACTTGATTATTTATTATTTTATTTTTGTTTGGTATACGTATGCAGTGTCATACACATTATCATAAACAATCTCTTTATTAACGTTGTGTTTGGTTAGTGTCCTCAGACGCGAAGATGGAGGACAAGGACATAAAAGTTCTATCCTTCGTGGTGTTTGTTTGCCGTCCTCGGTTGTTTTTGTTCCGTCTTCAGAGGACAAAGACAAAAATTTTTGTTCCATCTAAGACTATAGTACAGAAATTTTTGTCCTTAGGACAAGAACAGAACAAAAAAATGAAAAGTCTCAAATACCCTCCTTCCTTCTTCCC
>JAOSBN010000009.1:27236139-27259348 GCA_027563595.1 Erythroxylum suave
TTATTAATACTTTATTAATAAATATGATATTTATTTTTAATTTTTATTTAATGTATAATTTTTATTAGTAATAAGATTTTTATTTTATTTTAAAAATAAAAAATTAAAGTTAAACTAATCACTAAATTTAAAATTTTGAAAAAGGGGGGAAGGAGGAAGGGGGGGTGAGGGATGCGAGAGAGAAAATTTTCAAAATTTTTGTTTTGTTTTTTTTTTAATTTAAAAATTTTACAATTTAGTCCATAAATTTTTTAATTTTTTCGGTATTGGCCGGTACCGGTCGGTATTTGAACTCAGTACCAAAATCGATATTTTGGTACCATTTTCCGGTCGGTACGATACGTTCCGACCAGTATCGGTCGGTACGGTACGAAATTCAAAACCTTGCTACTCACTACAAAAATGAAACCAATTTAGTAAGTTTTATTTTAATAATTATTTTTATTAAAACTAACTAATTTATTAATTTGTTTTTAAATTTTATAAATTATTATTACTTAGTTCATTTTTATTTAACCATTTTTATTAAACTTTAATTTCTTTATTGGGCAAAGATATAATCTCATTTTAAATTCTTTAATTTTATTTTAATAAATTATATATAAGTTTTACATAACAATAACAAATAAAATTCTCGTTGAAACACGAAATCTTAAAAAAATTCAGTAATACACAATTTTATCCCCAACTAGTAAAGTGCAGATAAATTTTATATAGTGATTTAACATCTTAAACTTTTTATATTATTAGTTTAATTTTGGTCAGATTTTTAAAACAATAACCAAACCTTTTCCAAAGTAAAGGATGAGTTAAATGTAGAAGTCTCTAATCTATACTTACAAAATCTACCTTACCTGTTACTTTCAAAATGACATCGTTTCGAAAAATTTTTTCTTAAAAAATAAATAATGGGCCGAGCTAGCCCAACTCAATTGTAATCCATCCAACTATACCCCGGGCCACAAGTTAGGTCGCGAGTTGATCCATCCTGACCTATAGGTGGGCTCAGCCCGACCCATTGATATTCTTAATCACGAGTAGTTCAAATTTAGAAAAATCTAATAGTAGCATCATTATATCATATATTAGAAATAATGAATAATTTTCTAAAATATTTTAATAAATAAACAACTCGAATAAAACTCTTAAATACATAATAAATAAACCACAAGATAAATTCAAATATTAAAAATAAAAGTGAGCATTGAATTGTAATATATTATAATTAATATTTTCTTCTTATATTTTTAACTTTCGATTTGTTACATTACATTTTCTTAAATTGGATAATCCATTAATTGTCCATTTAAAAAATAACATAATAATGTGATAGTCTCATTTCACGTCATAAAGGGCTTCCTTTTATTAACTACACTTACATGAGACATTATTTTTCATGCTTGTAAAGTTGTAATACAGCATCATGAAGTTTGGATACGTATAAATATTAAATTTAAATCCATAATTACTTCTCAACATATATAAGAAAAAAAAGAGAGACTTATTTATTAAATAAACAACTAATACTAAACAGCTAATTTTACCAAACATTTCTAACAAACAACTAATACAATCTGCTGGTCAAATTAACTAATAAAATCAGCTATCAGCTAACAGCTAATATAATCAACAGATTGTCAAACAGGGCCAAAGACTATATTTTAAATATTAATGTTTTAAAAAATAAATTGGAAATTAAAACGATGAAATAAGAAGTTTAATATTTAAAAAATTCAACCGATATTAAATCGTTATAAAATCGACTAAATATTAAATAAAATTAAATAATTTAAAATATGATTGTGACATTGATCGTGACATTATCACTTTAAAAAATCTGAAAGTTATTTAGGAAATGATATATATCTAAATGAAGAACAAAATTACTTTAGGTATAATTAGTAAACCGAAAAAATGCGTAAATTAACATATATGCCATGTTTATTGTATTTGTCATTGTCTAATAATAAATCTCTAGAATTAACGTATTAAAGTGCCTTTTAATTTAAAATTTACTTGACATTTTTAATAAATGTGCAAGTTATTATTTTTATATTAATAAAATTTAATATTCATTAAAAATCATCATTTTATAAACAACATTTTATAAAAATAAATCAATTTTAAAGATAAGAATTGAAAATTAAGTTAAATTAAATTAAATTATTATTTATAGTTAAATAGTTAATTTAAAGTTTGTTATCATTTTATCCTCTTCTATAATAAGTCAATTTCTAAAAGCAACCCAAAACTTATAGAACTTATTATAACTTTAAAAACTCTTAAAAATTTTAAAATATTGAAAAAATGTTGACATTTTTCAATTTTACAGAAAATTCCTCATTTAAAATTTGGTTAAAAATTTGATTACAAAACACATCATATTTGAACATTATACGTGAACCAATCAAATACTTCTTATATGATTATTCAACAAAACTCTTAAATTCAAATAAATTAATTAAAACTTATATAAATTAATAATTTATCATAGTAATTTTAAATTATTAATTTAAATCACTTTTATTATTTTAAATCAAATTCAATAGCTATGTTAAATTAAATACGAAAAGATTTCGTAATTACCAAAATAATGTTAGTGATCTCAAGTTATATAATCACCGTAGTAAGAATTTTCATAAACATATAAATAATGTTTTAAATAAATTTTTAATATGGGGTTAATTTGGTAAATTTTTTTAATAAGTACTCACACGTTTATTTAAATATTTTCATATTTTTATAAGATTAACTATTTCTTTGATAAAGAAAAACATAACATATTATAGTTTTTTATGCTATGTTAATGATTAAGAACTATTTAAAAATAATACATGAATAAAAAACGAGAATTATAGATTTCATAATTATAATTTTATTTAAACGGATATTTATACCATTAACTTTATGATAAATATGACAGAATTGATAAAAAATAAAAAATTTCACGATGTTTATTTTATAATATATCTTTACCTTTTTAAATATTATATTTTAAATTTAGAATAAAATTTAAATTTAAAATATGTTTTTTTTCCCACTTGGTAAATAAGATAAGTATGGTAGACAGCTTTGAAGCGGCAATCGCTTTCGACGTTTAAAATTTGTCTTGGATTGTACGGCCTTTTAACTTAGTTTTGATCCAATCTTTTGTGGGAGAAAAAAGAAAACCTCAGACTTATCAAAACTCGTTGTTCTCGTGAGATTTCCTTTTGGCTAACTTTCAACGTCATGATGGTCACGGGACGCACATTGTGAACCAACGGCTAATGGTAACAATTCTCATTTGACACCAACTCAATCTGATTTGTTTTTATTAATCTGGGGTCCACAAAACATCGGGACCCACTTTAGTCAACCTAGTTTTTACCTTTTTTGTAATTACTTAATTAGAATGATTAACCTTACCATAAAATAATAGAGTAAGGCTTAATTTATAAGAACGATGACAGTTGATAATCTGCTAAAATAAGAATAAATACTTATTTATTTTGTTGAAATGAGAATAAATACTTATATATTTGAGATTGCTATTTTGGTAACTGCTAAAATATGAAAATAGTTGTTTAGTAAGTACGATTGTGTTTGTTGAAAAGAAATAAAATGACTAAGAAGCCTATTTATTTAATAAATTATTAATTATGATATAAATAATTAAAAAATATATGATTAGTCATATAAATTTAAAATTATAAATAGTAAAATATTAAATTAAAATAAGAAAATATAAATAAAATAATTTAGTAAACAAAATATTTCATAAAAATATATTATTAGTCATATTAATTAAGGGTATAATAGAAAATAATACTTATAGTGAAGGTCATTAGTGAAAAGTAAACTTTCTACCGCATTAGCAGTTTCTTATCACAACCCTCTTTCTACTTATTGATTTCTACTGTGACATCGCACTTTTTTCTAACGTCCGATTGTTCACTGTAGATCTAAATATATGACTGCATTTAAAAATTACGATAAATAAATACTTATTTCTCATCGCACCGCAGATTCAGTCGTAACCTAAAGCACAACACTGTGACATAGTGGATTTAGTTAAAAGAGGAAAACATCATATAGTTAATGTAAAATTTATTTAAGGATTTTCCAAAAATGGTAACTTATTCAAATCGAAAGCATTTCAAATTTTGGAATAAAAATTTTAGAAATTAGTGTAATTTATATGTGTTAGTTATTAAAAAAATAATAGCGATTAATAGGGTGATTGGGTGAGCCTTGGATTTTGTGATTTTAAGATCACCTCTTCTAATCACGAAAGCAACGTCTTTATAAAAATATAAAAAGAAGGCTGTGTATATTATAACTCTTTGAAATTTTCACAAAATAGGAAGTTTTGTGTACCGGATACAGTGACTTTGACTTTAATTATACATGTAGAGTATATGATTTTTGATCAAGTAAATTCAAATTAACAAAAGCCACAATAAAAAAATATTTTCAAATCTTTTAATTTAAGATGTTAAATTTTTAATGAATTCAAAGAAATTACAATTCATTTTAGATTTGAAGAAAATGATTAGTTAATAACATATATATAATTTTCAAATTGTTTATTTTGTACTCAATATCATAAATGATAATATTTGAGTTATTAAATAAATTATTCATGCCAATGAAATAATATTTAAAACATTAAAGATTATTTATCCGTATTTAATAAAAAGTATTCTTGATCTAACCAAAAATATATTTTCATTTTCTTATTATTTATTAGCCTTTTCTATTTCAGACTAATAAATAATAATTCAGTAAAATGTTTCATTTCTCCCGTCAATATGTAACTTTCTAACTAGGGTTACTTTTAGAGTCTAATCTCTACCCTAAGCTGTGGTCCAGTTGTGAAGTTGAGGAGTTAGGGAGCACACAAGACACACGACACAACAATATACAATGATACAAACCCATTTCTCTCTTGTATCTCCCTAACCATACTTTGGTTAGAAAAAAGAGCAAAACCCTTCCTCATTGTTTGCGAAATTAATCCGTTGCTTGCTTTCCCGGAAAATTTATTCCTCAACTGTCACTTTCCCTGGAAACTTTGAGCATTTCTTCCAACCCCAACTCTTGCATCATGATCGTAGTTTGACTGTTTTAGCTGCTGTGTCTAGTTGGTACTGCTTATTTCGTTGGTTTATGCATTTGTTTTGGGTTGCTTTTTTCTGGGTTTTCTTTGTAAATTAAGAAAGTTTTGGAGTGCAGGAGATCTGGAATTTATGATGCAGTTTTCAGAGTTGTTCTTGTGCAAGGGAAGGAAGCCTTGTGGGGGTTGTTAATTTTGTTTTTCGTTTTTCCCGAATGCATGTTTCTGATTTCTTTTCTCGGTTCTGGGTGTTCTTAGTAGTGAGATTTGATTGGGGCACCTAAACTGAGAGCTTTCTCTTTGGTGGGTATTTTCTATTTCGGTGCAAATAGATGAAGATTGAAGTGGGTATGTGTCGTGGGTCATGGGAGGATGAAGATAAGGCGATGGCTTCAGCTGTTCTGGGCTCACGAGCCTTTGATTATATTTTGTCGAACTCTGTTTCGAACCAGAACCTCTTAATGGCAATTGGCAGCGACGAGAATTTACAAAGCAAGCTTTCTGACCTCGTGGAACGACCCAACCTCTCTAATTTCAGCTGGAACTATGCGATTTTTTGGCAGATTTCTTATTCCAAGTCCGGTGATTGGGTTCTTGGTTGGGGAGATGGGTCTTGTAGGGAGCCGCGAGAAGACGAAGAATTTGAAGCTTCGAGAACTCATAACCTGCGTTTTGAGGACGAGAATAAACAGAGGATGCGAAAGAGAGTGTTGCAGAAGCTTCACACTTTGTTTGGTGATTCGGATGAAGATAATTATGCTTTGGGATTGGACAGAGTTACTGACACTGAGATGCTCTTTTTGGCGTCCATGTACTTTTCTTTTCCTCGCGGAGTAGGTGGACCTGGAAAGTGCTTCGCTACTGGGAAACATGTGTGGATCTCTGATGCCTTGGAGTCCGGGTCGGATTATTGCGTTAGATCGTTTCTTGCTAAATCTGCTGGAATTCAGACAATTGTGCTTGTGGCCACCGACGTTGGTGTCGTTGAATTGGGATCTGTTAGATCTATTCCTGAAAATTTTGCAACGGTTCAGTTCATAAGATCATCGTTCTCGAGTCATAATTCGGTTATCAGAAGCAAACCAATTGTAACTACAACAGACATCACTAAGGCCTTCCCTTTGGTTAACGGGAAGAAAGATGAGAACTCACCATTTTCGAATTTGGGTATGGTGGAGAGAATTGAAAGTAATCCAAAGATTTTTGGGCAGGATATGAGCTTGTGCCATGGACATGGGTTTAGGGAGAAACTTGCTGTTAGGAAAATGGAGGAGAGGCCGCCATATTGGGATGTTTATCAGAATGGTGGTGGTAGGCTTGTGTTTCCTGGTAAACCAAATGGTACGCATTGTTCGAGCTGGTCTCATGTTTTTGGCTCGAAACAGGGGAATCAAGCTGAGTGTTTTGGCTCTCAGTCGATTGTAAATAAGGTACAAGAAGTGGCTAACGGTGCTAGGGAAGAGTTTAGGCTTAATCACTATCAGCCACCAAAGCAGGTGCAAATGCAAATTGATTTTTCGGGGGCCAGTTCGGGCCTTTCAGTCATGCCTCAGCCAATTAGTGCTGAATCTGAGAATTCTGATGTTGAACCTTCTTGCAAAGAAGAGCGAGCAGGCATGGCTGATGATAGGAGGCCGCGAAAACGAGGCAGGAAACCCGCGAACGGAAGGGAAGAGCCTCTAAATCACGTTGAGGCAGAAAGACAACGCCGGGAAAAGCTAAACCAGCGATTCTATGCATTAAGAGCTGTTGTCCCGAACATTTCGAAGATGGACAAAGCTTCTTTGTTGGGAGATGCTATTGCTTACATTAATGAACTTCAAGCCAAGCTCAAGGCGATGGAAACTGAAAGGGAGAAATATGGTAGCACTTCTAGAGATGTATCAACTTTGGATTCTGTTTCGAATGCTGAAATTGAGAAACGCGCTTCAAACATCGAAATTCAAGCATCACACGATGAGGTCATTGTGAGGGTCAGTTGCCCTTTTGATTCACATCCTGCATCCAGAGTCATCCAAGCATTCAAAGAGGCACAAGTCACTGTGGTCGAGTCAGGACTTGCTGCAGCAGATGACTCCGTGCTTCATACATTTGTGATCAAGTCTCAAGGATCCGAGCAGCTAACGAAGGAAAAGCTGATGGCTGTGTTTTCCAGCGAATCCAATTCGTTGAACATGAAACCATTATCATCAGTTGGATAGCATTTGACATAGTCCATAGGGATGTATTTAGCGAAGAATCCTTTTGAGACAGCTTCTTCAAAGGTTTTGGTATTCCACAAGGGATACTTTTAGAGGTAGAAAAACTACCTATTAACCATGTAGGGCTCCATATTTTCTATGATTTGTTTATAGTATACATATTCTGTTGTAAGGAACTATTCTTGCAAGTTGAATCAAAATTTTTAGGTTTCAAGTTTCATCTTTTGTCCTTGTTTGATTAGCATTTCAATATTGATTGTACCTGCCATTCTTGTTTCCTCTTCAGCTTGTCAGGTTCGTTTCTGTTTCGTTTACCTCTTCAATGTGCAATTTCCAACGCCCTTTGATGGGTTTTGTTCAATTGGTTAAGTATCAAGAAATTGTCTTGTCTGGTTCATCTCATATGAAAGCGGGGATTTGGCAAGTGCAATGAAGAGTTCAACGCTTAGGTCTCTCATCTTGACACACTTTTATAAATTGATACCAATCCCTTGAGATATTCTTTTTCAGCTAAATTGGTTTCATGTCCACGGGACAATCCTAAGCAGTTGACAGATTTTGTGGAAGAGACAGGAAGGTAAAGTGAGTAGGAGAGAGAGGGATTAGAGTTTGCAAATGCTATTTGATTCTATTCGGAGGTAAAATAATGACTGCGGACTACATGGATACCAAAGAAAATCTTCAAATGCACAACATAGATCTTCACGGTACAACAATGTGTTCAGACATTTCTGTAACCTGAACATGCACATTAAAACCTACATGTCATTGCAGCGACAGAATCCGACATGTAATTATGTACCCATTCTTGTGCAATTGAATTAACTCTTCCTGTTCTTATTCATTTTCTGCTATTTCCCGCCTGGTTGTCCCTTTCCCACTTTTGAAGGAGACATTCAGAGCTTTGTTCTTTCAGCAAATTTTCTTACACAAGCGGATATATTTTCTGACATTGTAAGTACCTGCATGTTTCTTATCACTTTTGTAGTGAGCAGGAATTTTTGGGTCATTGGCCATGAAATGGATTCAATTCCATATGAAGCAAGTGGACTGAGGCATCTGTTGAGTTCTGTGTTTCAGGGTCTTGCTTGGGATGTTGCTGATCTTTTCTATCGTCACATTCCAGGTTCAGTTTTTGCCTGCTTCCCTTTGTTATGTTTGCCAATCAAATACAATGTAAAAGAATAGATCCTTTTATCTTGAAATTTAGTCCATCCCTTTATTTTTGCCTTTCTAATGGACATTGAGGTATCTCCAACTTTGGCAGGCAAGAACTTTAATACAAGACAATTTCAACATAAACTTTGCTATTGAGGCATTGAAAATGATGTAACCCCAGAAAGTGAGAGAAGACCTTGCCTCTCGGCTGCTGTCATACTCTTCTTTTAATATCCAATGCCTGGTGTGTGATTCTTATTCTTTGACTATTATTGAGACACTTAAAGTCTTCTACTATGTTTGGTTGATATGCATTAAGTTTTTATTGAGAAAGTCAATAATAATTATGTTTACTTCTTTGCTTAGTAGAATAAAAGCCCTTTCTAATAACTTATGATTAACTACAACAACAATGATACGTAAAATCTGGAAATATCTGATAATATGCAATCTTACTTTTAACTAAAAGAAAAACTGTTCCGAAAGACTTGAATTTTGGTATTTTAAGTAATGGGAATTCAACATTCTAGCTCTCACAAATACTTGTTAAAGTGTGCGTGTGCGTGTGTTTCTTTTTGGGAGCTTTTGTATGTTTCTAAAAACGAGTGGAACATAACATTCAAAGAAAGAAGCAAATGGCCTAATCAAGAGGCTACCAAGTCCATACGTAATGTATTTGACCTTCACAATCACCTCATTGTCGTCTTTTGCCTCTGGAGAGGTATTGAAAAAGATACATGGTTATCTTGAAATTGGTCCTCACTTTTGCTTTTAGTGACATCAAGTTATATACTTGTTACCCAATAACATGTCTGGCCTTTAGTGAATGGCGAAATTGTCATAACAAATTTATGACAAGCAAAAGCAAAAAACTCATAAAACATGACATAAGGTAGTAATAAGAGAAATTGCTGGGGTCGATTTTTAAATGTGCAATGTTTGCTTTCTTGAATTTACCCGTATTGGCCTAAGTAGTAGTAGTGTTTGAATCTAAAAAGTTAAATCAATAACTCAGTACTGTAAGTGTGTTTATTCTTTGAAGAAGTGAAGATGATTAAAGAAAAAAGGTTCCACTGAGATTTGAATTCGGGTTACTGGATTCAGAGTCCAATGTCCAGACCACTAGACCGGGGAATTAGGGATGGCAATGGGCTAACCCCCTGTCAAGTTTTTTAAAATAATTTTTTAAAATTAAAAATATAAAATAATTTATTTTTTAATTAAATTAGGGCCTAGGTTGCTCATACTCTAGCTTATTCGAAGCCCAACTTTTCTAAAACGATCTTGTTTTGCTTAAAATAATTGAGCCTCGAATTTGTCTGAACCTAGACTTGACCCATGAGTCGACCCATTGAAAACAAATAAATTTAGGCTCATAGGCAAAAATTGTCATCCCTACATGGAACTACATATGTGAGCGATGTGAATTTCTATATTGTCTAAACAGAAAGGGCTATCCAACCAACCAACTTTCAAGTTCTAACCTAAGGTTATGTTTAGTTAGATGTAAGATTTTTAATAAAATAGAACGAAATGAAATAGTTTATAATGAAATGGAATATAAATGAATGTAATATTAGAAAATTATTATTTAGGAGGGATGGAAGGGTTTAGAATGTAATATAGTGAAATATTGTTTGGATGAAGTGTTTATAATATAATATAGTGTAAAATTATTTATTATTTTACAATCTATCCTCAACCTCCGAAATTGGAAGTTTTTTATTTTTACTATTTAAGATTGTTTATAATATAATATAGTGTAAAATTATTTATTATTTTACAATCTATCCTCAACCTCCGAAATTGGAAGTTTTTATTTTTACTATTTAAGATTGAATGAGATGTAATATGAAACTCTATTCTTACACCTCATTCAATTCTATTTCATTATAGATCCTCCTCCCAAATAATGAAATAATATTACATTACATTTTATTATATTATTAATAGTTACACAAAATAAAACTAAGTTGTTAAATTATTTATTAAATAATAGTTAGTTTATAGAAAATTATTTCATACATAAATAATAATAATAATAATAATAATAATAATAATAATAATAATAATAATAATAATAATAATAATAATAATAATTGGAAAAATTAAATTATGATAATAAAATAGTTTATGAATATTAATTAATTTAAATAAATATTTTATATTATTTGTATATTAAAATAATTATAAGTTGCTTATAAATATTTAGTAAAAATAAAAAATTGCAGAATTCATTTAAAAAAATTTTGAACCTAATTTTCATTTTTAAACTTAATTAATTCTTTTAATTTATATTTTTAATTTTCGAAATTATTAATTGAGTTGGATAAGGGAGAATTGATATACTCAACTTCATTTGGGCTGATTTACGTAGAAATCATCAATGACCGGTCTATGTGGCCGTATGCCCAATACCATACTCTCCCTTCAACTATTCGGCCTTTGTCCACCTACGGTTCTGCATTTCTGCAGCTCTAAGTATCCTTAAACGATGACGTTTTAGTCTACGAAAACTCGAGCGAGTTCACGTTGCAATCGGACGGTAGGCAGTGGGCATTAAGCCGAACTCAAATTTGAAGGAAGAGCCCAAAGTTCGGCTCGGTGTTCTGCATCTGCTGTTTGTATACTATAAAGTGTTGGTCAGGTAACGACCACCACATGTTTGCATAAATTCCTGAGTAAGACTACGGTCTTTTGGTTTCCTCTCTTCACTGTATAAGATTCAACCCGGAGAAGGAAATTACGTTCACGTATACTTTTTAATGTTTTTCCTTCTTGAGAGTTTTGTTTCTCCCTCTCGGTTCATATTGTACAATCAGAGTACTAATTGCCTTTTTTCCTTTTCTCCTGAAACGATAGGGAGAAATTTGATTCTGGGTCATGGCGGTCATGTTTCTTCGTCGAGCTTACGTTGGGTTGCCACTTTCAAGAAGGTTGTTGAGTACGAACAGTGTTAATAACCATCATGATCTTTCAGGTACAATTGCGGAGCTGAATAAGGTAAGATAATGCTCATTTTGAGATCACTCAATTCCCTGCAAGGAATGCACATTTTCGACGTAGACATGCTTAATTCAATATATCCACATTGTCTGTTTTTCACTTTTCTGATCCTTGTTCTAGGAAATGGAATCGGTCTTTGGTCAACCTCCAACTGGACTTGCCGGTTCTATCAACAATGATCATACATTGCCAGAACCAGATTTTAAATCTCATAGTATCGCGAGTTCTCTCAGGAACGAGACTATGGCTCAAGAAGAGGAAGATCATCGTTTATCCAAAAGAGTAGGTCACAATGTACATGGCCTGACACACGTTGGTAGTAGAGGAGAAGCCCAAATGGTGGATGTGTCTCCCAAAGAAGCTAGTAAAAGAACTGCCATTGCCAGTTGCAAGGTAATTTTGGGCAGGAAGGTGTTTGAAATGGTGTTGGCAAACCAAATGACCAAAGGAGATGTCCTTACTGTGGCCAAAATAGCTGGTATAAATGGTGCAAAACAAACTAGCAGCCTCATTCCTCTATGCCACAACATTACTTTATCTCACGTTCGTGTTGATCTAAGGCTGAACCCTGAAAACTACTCTGTGGAGATTCAAGGGGAAGCTTCATCAACTGAAAAAACTGGAGTGGAAATGGAAGCAATGACTAGTGTGACTGTTGCCGGCCTAACAGTCTACGATATGTGCAAGGCTGCTTCAAAGGAGATCGAATTAACAGATGTGCGGCTTGAGCGCAAAACTGGTGGGAAAAGTGGAGACTGGTCTAGGTAGGGGAGTGAAATCTTCTGTTCCTTTCCAAGACCTTCCCTATGCCATTCATGCATAGCCATAACATAAATTTCTGTAGGTCCCAGCAAAATTTGTGGCTATACATGTATGGAATAGAATTGGTCTCGGATAAAAGGAACAGAAGAACTGGTTCCCTGGGTAGGAGTGGTAAAAGAGATGGAACTTATTGCCATATCACTGTTCATTGAAGGTATTTCACAAACTCTAATGTTACTATTTGTACTAGCTCAATGCTTGACCTTTTGTATGCTATATAAATTGATTGGGCGTTCGGTTTAGATGAGATAATGGTAATAAAAATGAAAATAAATACAATAAGGAACGAGAATGAATATAATTATTATAATTATAATAATCGGTTAGGACAAATGAATGATTATCATTTTCATTGATACTGGCTGACTTGTAATTACTATCATTATTGATAGTGGTTGATTAGTTAAAAATCTTGAAAAATAAATTTATGAAATTTTTGTTTTATATCAAATTTTAATATATTCTAATTAATTATATTGTTTTACTAAAAGGAGAAAAAAAGAAAATAACATGTCTCAAGATTGACAGGATGATACCCCTCATAGGGCTGTGACACAAGAATAAATTTTATTTCTTTCATACTAGTGTAAAGTATTGCCCCATAATATTTGACTATGTTTTTCATTCATTGCCTGTTAATATCTTCCTTGACCCGTAATCCAAAGGTTGGACTTTTCAATTTCAAATTCTTTGTGGTATCTTACCTGTTTTTGCTTGAATCAGTAAAGTTGCAATCTTTTTGACCAAACTCCCTAAAGTAGCCGATAATTACTGCTAGCTGCCTAAAGCTGATCTATATTCTTTCTTGGTGGCCTTCACTTTGTTGACACAAAACTATAACTTGATCCATTAGGCTTAAATGAAAAGTGCTTGTCCCACACCGTTTTATAATGTGATAGTTCAACTCACCTAAGAATGCCCAAGAGATATCTCATTCTCGTATTAGCTGGACACCATGATTCCCCCACTTTGATCGACCTTATGAATAGTCCTTTTGTCGACGAATGGTACTTGCTCTATTTTGGTTGCGGCACTTTTCCCTTTTCTGGTTTGGTCTGTCACATGGAAGGAAACCCTGCCATTTTCGTGCTCCTCCATTTCCCGGTCTCTTGTTCTTGTGTTGTTTTTATCCTGCCTTTCCAATTGTAAGAACATGGAAATAAGAGAGTGACATTCTAACCTTCATTAATCTCATTAGGTGGATTGGTCGCCCTGAAACATAGAAAGTGAAATAGAAGATCTGAATAGGACTGGTCAGTCATTCAGTTGCAGTCGTCTGTCAGACATCATTTCACCATTAAGGCGTTGAACGCAGGGATAGATTTTCAGTAAATCTTTTGATAACGGTCAAATTATATATTTTTAATAAATTATTTAATGAATTAATCTATTGAAAACCAACTTAGTGACCAGATATTCTTCTTCAACAAACACTAAACGCCTGTTCTTCACATTAAGGTCATATTTGGCAAATGGTTGAATGTAGTTGATTATATCATCGTCAACATTTAGTTAAAGTCTTCCTGAGGTGTAAAGTCTGGAAAGATTCGATATTACACAGTCTTACCTACAAAGTGCTAATATATATTTGGAAGGTTTTCTCGAAAAATTATGACAGTAATGATTAAAAATTGAAAATTAAAAAATTCAATCAATTCGACCGGTTTAATTATAAAAATTTTAAATCATTTAAAATTTTAATTCGATTTATTTTAATAATTTTTTTGTTAAAATTAATTAATTTATCAATCGATCGATTTTATAAATTGATAACTTATTATAAATTAAAATAAATTAATAACTTTTTATTTAATAATTTTTTAAATTAAAATTTTAATCATATTTTAAAGTTTTAAATTATAATATTTAGTTAATTTTATGATCATTGGATAATGATTAAAATTTTAAATTTAAATTTTATTAATTTAACTTTTAATTCAGTTTTTAAAATAAAAAAAAAAAAGAACTCACGTACTCATTCATGACCCCACGGCCATCCCTGCCTCAATTCCCGCCGCGGCCATTGGAAACCAAAGCTTTCGTTACAATACATTAATTGATGTAAACATAATGCAAATAAACAAACCAAAGATTTAGGAATATATTTAGCAGATTATTAAATTACAAAGAATTTTATTATTTTATTACACTCTATTTATACTCTTAGCGTCTCTGTGTCCATAGTATCATTTTAATGGAAGCGAAACCAGGCAACGCCCTTATCTTTGGCTTCTCCACTCTTCTCTTCTTCTACGCAGCCCTATGTACTCCACCAGAGTACCAATCCTTAGTCATCAACCCTCTCCCCCTCCCATCTGCTCTCTCATGGACAGAGTCTGACTCAGAAACTGAAACCACCACCGTAGAGAGAGACCCAGATAGCGTCAACTTACAGTTGCATCACATAGACGCTTTGTCCTTCAACAGTACTCCGCAAGATCTCTTCAACTTGAGACTCCAGCGCGATGTCTCGCGTGTGGAGTCTATTACTTCTCTCGCCGCCGCCGCCGCAGCCGGTGGCGGAGTTGTTAATCGCTCTGGCGTTCGTGGTAACGGTTTTAGTAGCTCCATTATCTCCGGACTGGCGCAGGGGAGTGGTGAGTACTTCACGCGCCTCGGCGTAGGTACTCCTCCCAGAAATGTTTACATGGTGTTGGACACAGGAAGCGACGTCGTCTGGCTCCAATGTTCTCCGTGTAAGAAATGTTACTCTCAAGCCGACCCGGTTTTCGACCCGAGTAAGTCCAAGTCGTTTGCTAGAGTCCCTTGTCGGTCACTTCTCTGTCGCAAGCTCGACACACCTGGATGCAGTTCTCAAACTCAGACATGTCTATACCAAGTATCTTATGGTGACGGTTCGTTCACAGTCGGCGATTTCTCTACGGAAACGCTGACGTTTCGTGGACGCAGTGTCGGAGGCGTCGCGCTCGGATGCGGTCACGATAACGAAGGCTTGTTCGTTGGGGCTGCGGGGCTCTTGGGACTTGGCCGGGGGAGGTTATCGTTTCCCTCTCAGACCGGTGGACAGTTCGGTCGTAAATTCTCTTATTGTTTAGTGGACAGGTCAGCTTCTTCTAGGCCGTCTTCTATGGTTTTCGGTGACGCCGCGATCTCACAAGCTGCTCGTTTCACGCCTTTACTTTCGAACCCCAAACTAGACACATTCTACTACGTTGAGCTCCTCGGCTTCAGCATCGGTGGGACACGTGTCCCCCGCATCACGGCCTCTTTATTCAAACTCGACCAAACCGGCGAAGGCGGGGTTATCATAGATTCGGGTACGTCCGTGACTCGCTTGACTGCACCCGCTTACACGGCTCTCCGCGACGCGTTTAGGGTTCGAGCATCCAATTTGAAGCGAGCCGCCGAATTCTCGCTGTTCGACACTTGTTACGACTTAACCGGTATGAAGGAAGTGAAGGTGCCAACAGTGGTGCTGCATTTCCGCGGCGCCGACGTTTCGTTACCGGCGTCGAATTATCTGATTCCGGTTGATACTAGCGGAACCTTTTGCTTCGCCTTCGCGGGTACAACAAGCGGGTTGTCAATAATAGGGAATATCCAGCAGCAAAGCTTCCGGGTCGCGTATGACTTGGCGGGCTCGCGAGTGGGTTTTTCGCCTGGTGGGTGCGCGTGAGATGTGCGTGCCGCTGGGTTATCTTATTTTTTGGTTAAAGGGATAAAGCTCGTTCCCTCTTTGTCGGTTTAATTTCTTGGGTTCCAGACAGGAATATCTCTTTAAGTGAAAGGAGGGGTAGGAATAATATAAACTCAGTCTCATATTTGATTCGTGTTCCTCTTTTTTCCTTTTTCTCTGTCGGTTGGATTTAACTAAGAGTTCAGGATAACAACAGTAGATAATGTCGGTTTGAAGGATTTTGTCGTAAGAATATTTAGATTCTCAGTATCTCACAATCTCCGTTGATATTAACTTGTATTGTCGTTTTAACACTTCATTTCAGACCAGTTGCTTCCTCATGATAAGATTTGTAGAATGTAACGAAATCCCAAATGCTGGTTTCAATTGATGAAAGTGCTACTTCTGTGGTTTGAGAGAGCAGCTTCTGAGTGGAAAGCACCAGTAATAATAAATTAGCAAATGCGCATGGGATAAGAAGTGTGAAAGGTGAAAAAAAGACATAAATGCTATTGTACCTTATTTGGTGCACCACTTCACCAATATCTTTGGGTCACTTCATAAATAACAGTCGCTCTTGTGCAACCCAACGAGAATGGTCAGGTCCCATTCGGCTTGATCTTCTAATAAAAATTTTTAATTTAATTTAAGAATTTTAAATACATAAACAAAAAATACTACTTTAAAGTTTGTACCTAACAAATTATGCTACACGCCGCCGCCGTCGTCGGTGCACGATCTCCGCAAATGAGGTCACAAAGCACATGCAAGGATACCAGCTCAAATTCTCTTACGCTTGTATTCGGGTCTTCTTATGAGATCCACATAAATAGATAGGTGATGTTCAGTGAAACAGGACAGAAGATCAGTTCCCCAAAGACACACCTTAGTCAAGAAAAGCAGAACCAGTTGGACATTGGCGTATCACCACCAAGCTCCGTGCATTACCATCATTTTGATCAAAACATGGGAACAACATAAGGCCTCGCCTTCTCGTGTACACATTGTGGGATTCTCAAGTCCCAAAGTCGTCAAATTGGAAAGTTGGTACGGAAGTTATTCGATGACTATGACCTTAGCATTGGTTCAGTTGTAAGTACAACTTGTAACTTTGTATCAAGACTGCAATTAGTATGGTGACTTAACATTTTTAAAATTTTAAATAAATCTTTATCTTTATTTTATACATTAACATTACTGAATAATATTAGATATATATATATATATATATAAGAATAGACAAAGTACATCGGCAAAAAAAGAAAACCAGCCTAAATTAGGCCAACATTATTCTGGTGAAGAATAGCCATAAGACCAGTAGAGGGATGGGTTAGCCAACGAAAAATGCCAACATCAGTTAGACCCAAGTTAGCAAGATAATCATCAATCGTATTAGCAATTCTAGGAAAGTGGAGAAAATGAAACTGCCAGTCCCTATTAATCAAAAGGTGAATTTGATCAATCAACTCATATCGTAGCATCCGCTTGAAAATCGAATAGAATAGCTTCAATAGAATCAGTCTGAATAATAACTTTCTTTTGCCATTTATTCCAAGCCACATTCAACCTATGGTTAATAGATTGCAACTCAGCACGAAGAACACCGTTATTCCGGATACCTATGTAGAAACCTTCAAGCTAGGAGCCTATGTTATCCCTCATCACCCCTCCAATGGCACTAACATTATGGCCTTCACAAACCGCCCTTTATACAAATCCAATCTGCATCTGGAGGATACTACTGACCATCATTAATGGACAGTGCACGTAGAGAGCAATGACTTTCGATTCATTAATAATCACAGAGACTTTGTTCGAAAGAATGTGATTCCTGTTGTTAAAAATGAAATCATTTCGCCAGTTCCAAATCTTCTAACAAACAACCCCTAAGATCATACTCCAGTCCCCATCAAATCGACCATGGCACTTATTATTAAAGTTGGTCCGTAACTAAAAGATAAAATTGCAGTTAAAAAATCGGCTTGCCTCATCATTGCCCAACAACTTTAATGTGAGCGGGACCATGGACCATCGAGCAGGACTAGGCAGAGAGCTAGCCATGCCAGAAGGGCCCATGACCAAAGCTAGGATCAAGAGACTTAAAGAGGTTCTTTATGCGTATGTGGGTTTTTATCTTGAGAGGATGACGAGTTCCAAGTCTATTGGAGGAGAGTTTAATGGAATTGAGCCCAAACTAATCCATTTAACTCAAATCTTTGGATCGGATATACTTGGAGCTTAAAGACAAGAAGATTTGGGCTATTTTAATGCTTCATCACTTATACCCAAAAGCATATGGATCCAGTAGTGGCGCGACATATCATACTTATTTATTTAGTTTTTGGACTTTGTTTCTTTGGGCTTCTATGTTTTTAGCCCAACCTTTTATTATTTAATCTAGGTATAAATATGTGTTTTTAGGTTAAAATTTTCAGAACTTTTTAGATCATAATTGTTGAAAAGCCGTTGGCTTCAATAGGGAGAAATATTATTCTCTTGTTCTTGTTACCTTTTGAACCATCTTTCACTTATCAATTGTTTCCCCAATTGTGGCGTGTCGATTGCTCGTTTTTCTGGGTTTTATTTTGATCATCGGGATTGTTTGGAACAAGTTTCCAAGAGGTATCGTAGAAATCAAACCTTGCGTATCCTTATTTTTCTTGTATGTTGAATTCGAAAATTTCATCCTTCTTAATTCCTCAAGGTTGAAAACATACTAAAACAAAACACCTATAAAAAACTTTATCAAATCATCATCAATCCTTCTGCAGTGAGCGTTAAGCTCGTTCCAAATGCTTTTAGCTTTGGGACAGTCCTTCAGCACATGAACAATAGTTTCATCCTCAAGCTGACAGTGCACGCAGCTGGGGTTCGAAGTAAGATGGTGCTTATTCTGCTCCGCATTAGTTAACAACTGGTTATGAGCAAAAAACCAAAGAAAAGATCTAATGTGTTGAGGACCTTTCCAGTCCCATACCCGCTTCCAGATTTGGTCAGAGTTCGAATGCACATCATCAACCAACATATGATAAGCCGAGTCAATCGAATAAACTTCGGACGAACCGGGCCTCCAAAATCTGATATCCTCTCCCAATGTCGAGATGGGTTTCATTACATGCATAATAATAAGAAGAGCTGAATCGTCCACCAAAGGCAAATCACCTCCATTCTCCAGTTGTCACCATCATCAACAACATCCGTAATATTCTAGCCCCTCAGTTCGCTAGGAATTTTAGTAGAGTAGATACAAATTTACAAAGGTTCACGGTTGCACCGATTATCAAACCAGAAAGAACAACTTTTTTCATTGCCAATAGAGACACCCGAATTAACGTGGACGACAAGCCAAACTTTAGAAATGGCTTTCCAAAGTTTAGTACCTTGATGATTAGAGATAAGATATAGACAAGAGTAAGAAGGCAATCCATATTTGCCTCGTAAAACTTTAACCCACAAACAATCTTTATCCTTCATCAACCACCACGCTAGTTTCATGATAAACGCACTCATGCAACTTTCTAATGCCAGCTCCTCCATCTTTCTTATCTGTACAAACTTTCTGCCAATTCAGAAGATGGATTTTTTTTCCTGATCAGAGGAACTACACCACAAAAAATTTCTACAATGAGTCTCAATCTTGTTGCAAATGGAAATGGGAATCACAGAGGATTGCATCGCATAGACAGGAAGTGCCATAAGAACTAATTGAACAAGAGTTAGCTGCCCTGCCATAGACAAGCTATTAGCCTTCCAATTGCTTAATCTATTCTTAACTTTAGTAAGGGAAAATTGGAAATGGCTATCTTTGACTCTTTCATGGAAGATAGGCATGCCCAAGTGGTTACCAAGATCATAAGAATGATTAAATCCAGAGATATTCGTCAAACACCCAATCAGCTATGTGTCCACATTGTTGGAAGTAAAGAAAGCAATCTTGTGTTTATTCACTTTTTGACTCGAACTAATACAAAGGTCATCCAGCACATCATTAAGAATCATCATTTGTTACTAGCTTCCGTAAGAAGAACAAGATCATCAGCAAAAAAGAGGTGTGAGAGTCGCACACCTAGTTTCCACAGACCATCGTTAACCGCCTTGTGAATAGCATGAGACAATCTTTCCAAATAGAGAACCAATAGATAGAGGGATAGTGGACAAGGCTGTCTGACCACTCTCGTAGGCATAAAAGAATAAGAAAGTTTATTATTCCATAAGATCTTAGTGCTATTATTCTTCCAACTACTAACAATCATAGAGATAAGATTATTTGGCACACCAATTACCAATTTCTAGATCAATCTTAATAAGCATCCATCTGGTCCGCCCCTGCTTAGTCTTCATAGAATCCATAACCTCATGGGTAATAATAATATTATCTACTATTTACCTTCCAGGAACAAAACTAGACTGGGTATAGCCAATGAGTCGAGTTAGGCAAGGCTTGATCTGGTTTGCTACTACTTTTAACGAGACTTTAAATAAGACTGAAAGCTAACTAATAGGTCTAGAATTAGCAATGGAATGCAATCTATCCTTCTTGAGGGTCAAAGTGAAAATGGATTGATAGAGAAGCGGATTAATAGGGACCCCCTTCATGCAACTATCTACGAAATGCATAATAGGTGACTTCACCACTTACCATTGTTGTTGAAAAAATCCTGCGCAAACCATCAAAACCAAAAGCCTTGAACGGTTTCATGCTAAAATGATCAACATAGACTTCCGTCTTTATAGGTGAAGAGGATAATAAAACCTTATCAATAGAATGAAGAAGGGAAAAACACCCTTTAATTGGGTAAGGGGATCAAACAGGTTGAGCTTCGCGATATAAACTCGTATAAAAATTTTGAGCAATTACCTCCATTTCCTGATGATCCGTAGTCCAGCAGCCTTTTGTACACACTAAACGCCTGTTCTTCACATTAAGATCGTATTTGGCAAATAGTTGAATGTAGTTGATTATATCAGCTGATTGAATTAGTTGTTTGTTATTTGATATTTTGTAAAATTAGTTGTTTGTTATTTGATATTTTGTAAAATTAGCTGTTTAGTATTAGTTGTTTATATGTCAAATGACGTATGAGAACATGACTTTAAAAACAATTATAAGGGTATGAATATTATATATCTGAGTATTTCGTTAAATATTCTTATAATAATTTAGATTTTAAATATTTAATTCTACAAAATTAAGTTTATAATTCTAATAAAAACATAATAATAATAATAATAATAATAATAATAATAATAATAATAATAATAACAACAACAACAACAACAACAACCACATCTAATAATAACAACAACAACAAAATCTAACAACAACAACAACAACAAAATCTAATAATAACAATAATAAGACCACCCCAATAATAATAACAAGAACACCCCATAAAACATACAAACGTACCGTGAACATTTAGCAACGGTTAAAATAACATAAATGTTAACATACAATTGCTAAGAATCGCTAAGAATTGTGGGTAGAATAGTAATTGTCAAACAACTAATTTAGCTATTTTGCCAAAACGCTCCACATCTATAGCTTTTTACAAATTAGCTGGTTGAGTTGAATCAGACAACAATTAAACAAAATAAATAGCTTATTCATAAAGTCAATTAGCTAATTTTTAGGCGATCAGCTAACAACCATACGGGGCCTAAATGTAAATAACGAATAGGGTGTCAATTGACGGAAAACGAAGTAGGTCCCATGGATCGTTGGACTTATTGAGTTGAGTGGCCTATTTGGTTCAAGCATGGGTTAGAAGATAAATGTAAAATAAAATTTTATTATTTTATAATTTTTAAAGGAGTAGATTCAATTCAATTTGATAAAATTTAAATAAAATTTTGATTACATAAAATAATATATAAGTTACAAAATGGACATTTAATCTTAAATTGATCTAATTTAATCGATATTGAAGAAACATCTTCTCTATAAATAGAATTTTACCTAAAGTTTCAGTTAGACTTTTAATAATTATGAGTAAGATTATGTATCATTAGATTTTATTAGACTCCGAATACTAGCAAAATTTTACTGGATTTTACTAGATTTTATGAGTAATTGGTCCTTTCTTTCCACGTGTGAATGTGAAATTTCCCTTTGCTACGGTCGAGTGTTCAGTTCTATGTGCTTCGATAGCGTGCCAGGCAAGCTTACTAACTCGGCAATAGGCCCAGACCTCAACCACTCCCTATCAAATACTCGTCGGACTAGATGGAAAAAATCAACAACGTAATATGAATATGCAAATGGGAATACACCCGTAGCATATTTTAAATAAATTATTTTTATCTATTAACATTTATCTCTACTAGTTAGGAGTAAGGTTGCGTATTATTGGATCTTTTCAAAACTCCCATATCAACAAAATTTATACTAAATAATATTTTTCTATACCATTTAACCTATTCCAATCATATTTCCACTCCAAAACAACATCGTTTTATATGTAAACAGATCTAATGACTTCGTTTTGAGGTGACAACAGAGTTAGAATAGGTAAGTGGTACAGAAGATCTTATAAGGTATTTTCTTGGGTAAGTTTAGTTATGAGTGGATGGGGTCCAAATCCCACTTATTTTGCCTTTCCTATTCTTAAATGATATCATCGTTATCATCATCAACATTTAGTTGAAGTCTTGCTGAAGTGCGAAGTTTGGAAAGATTCAATATTACACAGTCTTACCTACAAAGTGCTAATATATATTTGAAAGGTTTTCTCAAAAAATTATGATCGTAATGATTAAAAATAAACGATTAAAAAATTCAATCGATTCAACCAACTTAATCATGTTAAATTCTTAATTTGTTACTAAAAAAATTATCCATCCGTGATAAGGGAGAGAAAAAATAGGTATTCCTGAATATAGGACACCCCACCAATGAGATTGGCGAGGTGGGAAGATGTGGCAACTACCCCGCCATTGTAAATGTTGGGGTGGGCACCCCGCCATTAGTAATGGCGGGGTGGTCCTAGGTGGCCAACCCGCCTATGTAAATGGCGGGGTGGCGTGGTCCACCCCGCTAGCTGCAGTGCCAGAGCCAATCGTGGCTAGCTCTAGTACCACCCCGCCATTCATAATGGCAGGGTGGTCTTTAATAGGCCCTTTATAAACACCATCGAAGAGGTTTTTCGGTGCTTCTTCTCTCGTCTCTGCTTCTGCTTCTTCCAATTTCTTTTCTTCGGTGCTTCATCTTTGCTTGTGCTTCTTCATCGTCTTCATAATTTGCAATTGTTTAATTTCAGAACAATGGCTTCTTCTTCACAAAGACCA
>JAOSBN010000009.1:27259448-27285406 GCA_027563595.1 Erythroxylum suave
CAGATGAAAGGTACAAGACTGCATTCTGCATCCCTAATGCACAGTTCCAATGGACTGTTATGCCATTTGGACTTAAATTCGCCTCATCACTGTTTCAAAGATCCATTATAAAGATCTACCAGCCTATCCTCAACAGTACATTGATTTACATTGATGATATCTTATTGTTCTCAGAGACTCTTGAGAAACATCAGGCCCTGTTATCCAAATTCTTGGATCTCACACAGCAGTATGGTATTATGCTTTCGGCCTCGAAAAGCACTATTAGCGTGACGAATATTGAATTCTTGGGTATGCAATTTAAAGATGGATTCTATCAGCCCGGTCCACACATTGCAAGAAAATTATTGCAATTTCCAGATGAACATCTCACGGTTAAGCAAATACAACAATTCCTCGGGATTGTGAATTACATCAGAGAGTTCATTCCACATGTGACCGCATATACATCAAGCTTATCTAAGCTCTTGCGTAAGAATCCATTGTCTTGGACTTCGGAACAAACAATCGCTGTCAAGCATCTGAAAGAACATATTTGGCAATATTTCTTATCTTCACAGACTCTTGACACACGACAATTTAGTCCACCTCCCAGAACTACCTTGCTGACACATCAGCAACCATGGAACTCTATCCATTCTTATCCATGGTTTGTTTTCCCTTCTTCTCATTATAAATATGAGTGCCAGCCTAGTGTGTCTTCATTTCAGTTTTTCAGTAGTTCTTTTTCCATGGCTAGTTCTTCTAGAACTTCTTCTTTGTTTGCCTTCACAAAGAGATCTTATCCTCCTCTTATGCGACGACCTACTAATATCTTTCAAGTCGCTTCTCTTTGTAGAATGAGTTTGTTTTATTATTTTCATCGTGTTCTTGCTGAACGTAGTCTCCCTGGTAGTCCTACTATGTTCAATCTTAAGGCACCATACCTTCATGTGTTGGTTTTATCAGATCCTTTCACAGAAAACACATTATGGTATCTTTGGGCATTATCCTCTTTGTATGCCTGTGCCATTTCCTTTTCTCCCATGGAACTTTATCAGAATCTCTGTGATCATAACAATGCAAGTTCTTTGCTATGGACATTTCTTGAATGGTATCAACCATTGGATTCATGGAAAAGACAGTGTGCTATCATCATATCACAATATCGTCTTCGCACTGCTTCTGAACGAAGACAGTCAGCCAGAAGTTTTTCCATTATCCATCGTCCATATCGAGAATATTCTACTGGTGAACTCTGTACTGAGCCTCATGTTAAGTATTATCATACATCTTTATATTGGCCCAGACATGAGAATAATGTTTTCTTAGCTCTTCGAGATTTTCTTAAAGAGATTAATCATTGGCAAGAAACACCAGTCCTTACTACATCTGTTGGACCATACCTTGGTGAATTTATTCCTGGTGAACCAGAAGCACCAGACGTCAATATGCCTGGTCCTAACAGTCCTCAATATGACACAGATGAAGTAGCTTTTGACATTGCAGGTCCATCTCAACCAGATCAGTTTGTTTTCCAAGATGCTCAGGATCCTAATCCTACAGAATCAGAATTGACTAAGTTCCTGCTTAATATAACACAAATGGAGCTGATGAAACGACGAAAGACATCTCATAGCAGCTCTAGTGATCCAGGTTCACCATCTAATCGTCAATCATGGCACGAACCTATTCGTGACAAGTAATGATGGTTTCTTTGGATTCTTCTCAAGCACAGAAGCTCACATTTTGAGGAGTTTAAGACGTAAAGCAGTCGAGTAATTATTAAAGGATTCGGAGTGATTTCATATCACTGTGGTAAAGATTCCTTTTTTGACAGAAAGTTGCTTTCACGACTTTTTAGGATTACTTTCACTGTGTGCTTTAGGAAAGTATATTCCTACTTTTGTTAAAGTCGTTTGCTTTTGTAAAAGTGTAATGATTCGATTCCTTAGGCGCTTTTACATTCTTAGCCTTGGCCTTGCCTATATAAGCAAGCCTCCTTTGTCATTGTAAGCAGGCTTAGATACTTAGTTAGATGCTTATTTGTTCATAAATGAAGTGTGTTTCATTTTAGTCTCTCTCTTTTCCTTAAACCTCCAACGTGGTATAGGACAAGTATGCTCTACACTCGCCTCTTCTGAGGATCTTGTGTATCAGAAAGTCTATGCGACAGTCTAGGACTGTTCTCTCTACCAAACACATCCGCTGCATGAGATTAGAACTTAACGGGGAAGGAAGTAGTTACTGAGGGAGTAAGGTTTCCTAAGAGGAAGGATGCGTGTTTTCGCCCGCTGAGAAGCCAGGAGTGCTGTGCAAGGGTATGTGTAGTCGCGTCTTCATACCTAGAAACTTATGATACCAGTAGCTAAGGTCGCCTTTGAGAGCGTATGATCTCCAGTAAGGAGTAGTTTGAGAGATAGTTGTCATATGTCTAGGACATATCGCCGTACTTTAGAAGTACGCTATCCCTGATTCCTTGTGTCTCTGCCTTTGCCTATACTTGTGAGACCTTGTAACGAGTGTGGTTGCTCATATGGGAGAGGTATGTCCCCTGTGGTAAGCAACCAACCACTCGCTTTTTCTTTGTTACCCATTTATCCCTTCTCAAGCACCCCTTATTCTTATTGGCATATTAACGTTTTAAAAAATTTTAAATATTTCACAAGCAAATTTAAACGAGTTTGCATTGCAAGTCAATCCGCTTGATTCTTGGGATGAAGAGTGGCAAAAGTGTAGATAAATAGCACTGAGAGGTTACTTGTTGGCTGGCTAATTCACCGCCATCAAACCATGTTGACTTGGAGCTCCATTGGTATCGGCTAATATAAAAGAGGAAATATATTGAAGATAATGGCTTAATATGAATTGGGAAGATATTAAAATTTTCTGATCTGCCATGGAGGAGAGTGGAGGGAAGGTTAGGGCGTTGATCGAGAAGGCCACCAATTCCACGGCGTCTCACGTGGACTCACGACTCCTCAAGGCCATCAAAACGGTGGTCCGCTACTCCGATTCGGAGCTCCGACTTGCTGCGCAAACATTAATGGATCTCATGAAGCGCGACCACTCTCAGGTCCCAAATTCGCATCATTCCTTTGTCCAATGGAAGTAGTCGTAGAAACTGCATTCAGTCAGTATTTTCGTGTTTTCTAATTTAATGAGCGTATCGTTTTCTCCTTTTTTCATTGGATTTATTGGCGGATTTTAATTAGACGGAATGCGGAAGTCTGGGGTTTCCAATTTTTCATAGTTGGTTCCGCAAAGCATGTCAAATTGTCTTCTTTTTTTTTTTTTAACACGAATGAAGATTTACGATGGGTTAGTTTGAATAACCCATCGTAAATCTGATGTTGTCTTAATTAGACTGAAGTGAAGGTTTAACGATAAGGAAAGTTCTTATGCGCTGTTGAATTCGGGGCAAAGTTCACTTGCCCAAGTGCCCTTTAGAGATTACTGTTCGAGAAACCTTAAACTATATTTTAGAAGTTTAATAAAGAAAAGAATTTTCTGGAATCTGAATATTGGGTTTGGTGGTTCTTTGCAGATTCGTTATCTCAGCCTTATCATAATCGATGAGCTTTTCATGCGCTCCAAGCTTTTTAGAACCCTTATTGTTGAGAACTTAGATCAGTTATTGAGTTTGAGTGTGGGATTCAGACGAAATCTGCCACTTCCTGCCCCGCCAGCTGTTGCATCTGTTCTGCGTACAAAGGCTATTGAATTCCTGGAGAAGTGGAATAATTCATTTGGGATTCATTACAGAAAGATTAGATTGGGATTTGACTACCTAAAGAACATTCTGCGGTTTCAATTTCCCAATCTACAGGCAAATGCAGCACGGATTCAGCAAGAGAGAAGGGAAAGAGCGATGAAGTCAATGGAGATTCTAAGGAACAAATTTGAGATGCTAACAAAAAATTTCACATTGATTAAGGAAGAAATACATTCAACTGTAGATGAGATCAATGAATGTTTGGAAATTGCTCGATCTAAAGAGGAAAGTTTGCCATTTGGTATCTTAGATGATGAAGATTTTGATGAGTTCCGCCCATCAGAGCTGCAGCAACTCCGCATTGACTCATTAAAAGAAGCTGAAAAAATTCGTGAGAATAGTGAGAACAAAGTAGTTTTTGATGCATTGAGAGAGCTGTATAAACTTCTGGTGACAAAGCATTTGGTTTCACTCAAGGAATGGATCTCTGTTCTTATAAGGGTAGAAATGGCAGATAACAGTTCAAGAGATTCTATGCTGAAGGAGTTTATTGATATTCGAAACAGTCTCCTATCAGTGAAGAAAAAATGTATAGAGTCAGGTTGTAGTCTTCCAGAAACTGAAAAACATCTTAAAGATGAAGAGGAAGAAGATTTCTGGGAGGAAGGAAAGGTTGAGCCAAGTGAAATTGATAGTTCAAGCACACCGGCTGAACCAAGTAAGACACCGATGGCATCAACTTCTGCAGAGGTTAAAATTCATACTCATAAGCGCAACTATGAGAACCCAAAAATTAAAAAACCTCTGGTTGGTCAACATGGTTCAACTGATTCAAATCCTCTTCGGAGTAAGCTTATGGCTGAAGCTCCAGTAATGAATTGGGGCTCTTACCTGGACAACTGGGGTCCAAAAAGGGATGTTATGGCCAATTACAGGGGGTTGGAGTTTGAAAGTCATTGGGGTAGAGTAGACTATGATGCAGTTATTCCGGCAGAGAAAATTGCAGAGTTATCCTTGCCTGCAACTCTTTACAAAGAAGAACAAGTAGAAATACAGCCGTGCAATGCTCCATTGCGTAAAGGTGGGCTTTGTCAGAGAAGAGATCTGAAGGTTTGCCCATTTCATGGACCCATAGTAGCTCGAGATGGTGAAGGAAATCCCCTCCATCAGAGCAATGTACTAAACAATACAAACAATCAGAATACGATGGCAGATGATATAAATTTTAATTTAGGAGATAATCTTGTGGAGAAGCTAGCAGAAAAAGCTGTTAAGAATGTACGGAATAGAGATCAAGAGGAATCTAGGAAAAGAAAGTTTGAAAAACAGTTGGAGAAGCGTGCAAAGCTTGCCAAGATACGGGAACACAATGAATCAGTCCTACGAGATGCTGCGATAGCCTCCACTTCGCATTCTGCAGTTAGTGGGGAGGAGGCAGAAGCAGCCAGTGAGGAGAGGCATCTGGTCAGGGAGAAAAAGGAAACCCTGGCATCCATGCTACGTAAGAAAGTGACTTCAAAAGACAGGTTAAGCAAGAAACTTTTAAACACACGAGCAAGTGATGCAACAGTACGACAGCTGACAATTGGTGAGGATGCAACTTACAGGGAAGCGTTTCCAAATCAGTGGTAGACTCATACTTTTGTCTTTACTGGATTTTGGAGGACCAAATGGTTGGGATTGTAATGAAGAAAAGGCTCTGCCACCTTTAAAACAAAAGTGCACGAAGGTTTGTGTTGCCATGCAGTTCAGTGGCATGAAGTCTGGAAGATTTTGCTGGTAAAAGCAGTCATTGTAACACGGTAGATACATGCGGCAACTCCTTTATGAACTTTGGGTAAGAATGGAGTACATTTATCACTAAGGTTTTGTTAGCCATGCGGTTTGGTGGCACGAGTTTGAAGATTTTGCTGGTAGAAACAGTTCTAGTGATACAATAACAGTGTTAGTGGCATTCCTACGAAATAAGGGATAGGCGAACAAAGGGAGTTCATTTCTTGGCGATCATTGTAAATTTGTAACATATCACGTTTGTTTTTTCAATTCGTATTTACTATGTGGCATTCCTACGAAATAAGGGATAGGCGAACAAAAGGAAGTTTCATTTCTTGGCGATCATTGCAGATTTATGGCATATAAAGGTTGTTTCTACAACTCGTATTTACTATTTTTCTTGCTGCAACATCAAACTTAAATACTGAATATCTGTTAATTTTCTATTGTTGTAATGGCTACAATCACCGGAGTTATCAGCTAATTTACTCGATTCATAGACCCTGTCACAGCAGGGTTGTGCAAAGGGAGTTGTCAGAAGATTTACACTGCATATCTTTGCATTTTCAGATTGGTCCGAGATAGGGTTCAGATGGATCGTTTTTCTACATGATCCATCATTATAGAACAGGGAGTGGGTTAAAAACGAAGACTAGAAAACTAAAAGGATGGCCATCATTTCCCAAAATTAACATGCTTGTGTACTTCTTCAGGTATCACAGAAACAAGCAGAGAAGAAACTGAAAATATACTGAATTCCTTTTCTCAGGCGACCATGTTGAGGTACACATACAATATTACTGATTGATTTGATTACTTGTAGAAGCATGGATGAGATTTAACCACTTGTTAGTTGCTTACTTCACAATGGATGGATCAAGGTCGTTAGTAAAGTTGGTGAGATTCCTTCTAAAGCAACCACACTCAAAACTCGAAAGTGGCGGAAGGACAATGGAATCCCTATTATCCCTTTCCACTGATAAACACTTTTGATCAAGAAGTAACGTTGAAACTAAGCCATCTTTCATATGTCGTTGTCGGCCCACAATTTCCTTTCTGATTATGATGGAAGAAACCACACGATTTGTAGTGACAATCACAATGTATAATTACTCTGTAAGTTTTGAAGCAATGATTCAAAAATTTAATCCGTTTTTCCGATTGAATTATAAAAATCTTAAATAGTGATTTAGTTTAATAATTTTTGTTACTAATTAATCAATTAATTTTTTATAAATTAAAATAAATCAATTAAAAAATAAATTTTCAAAATTTTAAATAAGCAATGAAAATCTCTTTTAATTATATTTTAAATTCTTTAATTTTATTTAATCTTTAGTTATTATTATAACGATATAATTTTTGTTGAATGTGATGCAGTGAGCATCATAATCTCATATCGCCTAAGAGTATTGGTCGAGATGACCTTATATGTAAACTGGACAAACCTATCAATTAGACTAGTCTTTTGGTTAGTTAGATTTGATTTGCATCATTTAGTATTAAAACCAGGCTCGTGTGCTAAGCTTTTACGTATATGGGCACACGCGAGCCTGTGGGGTTGGTTTGAGGCAGTCCTCTCGTAGAAGGTGACCTGAATTGCACGTGAGATGCGTGTTCTTTTGCAATGGAGGGAATTGATACAATGAGCATCATAATCTCACATCACCTGAGAGTATTGACTGAGATGACCTTATATATAAGATATATAAGACAAACTTATCTACTAGACTAATCTTTTAATTAGTTAGGTCACGTTGACGACTGAATGTCATAACATTGTAAGTGTAAATGAGGAATTGGTCTCACAAGTTTTGACAAAGAATACTCCTTTTTGACCTAGCGAGAGAACATGGAAAGTGTATTTACTATTTACAATTTCAGGCAGTCAACACGGTATTGTTTCGGACGCGGTAGTAGTTACAAGCATCTTTGACTTCCAAGCATAGCCGACTCTTCTCCTGCTAGCTGCTAGACTTTAATGCCATTTCGATTTTCAACCATTTTGGAAAAAAATATCCTATACGATTTTATTTATTGCACAAGATAAAATAATAATAATAAAGGTAAAAAGACATAAATATCTTTGTAATTTAAGAATTTATTTTTTCAAAAATTCAAAATTTAATTTTTTAATTTCAGTTAAAAATTAATTATAGATTACATGTGATATCAATTAAATCTCCAATAATAAGCATTAGTTAGTTTTGACTTAAATTAGTAGTTTAAAATAATTATAATAAATTATTAATGATAATTTAGTCAATTTGGTTCTGATCTAAAAATTAGATTAAATCTTTGTGTAAGTAATATTTAATTGATACAAATATAAAATTAGATTAAATCTTTGTGTAAGTAATATTTAATTGATACAAATATAATATTTATGTTATGTATATTTCATTCTTATTTTAATTATCATTTTAAATTTTTAAAAAAAATTTGAAAAATTAAAAATTTCAAAACTTTTAAAAGTAAAAGGATTAAAAAAAAGTTTTAAAATATAAGAGATTTTACTCTAATTAATATAAAAATAATGAAAAAAAAGTTTATCGAACTATGACTTTAAGTTCCCTTTTTAGTTGAAGATGAGGAGATCAGAATACCTTTTTGACAGTGTAGATTATTGTTGTTATTTTATGAGTCTATCACTTCTTAATTTATGCTGAGTCTGAACAGGGTTATAATGTACCCTCTATCTTATGAAGGAAGATCCTTTGATGATGATAACTACGAATTTCTTAATTGGTTTCAACTTTTCGGTTAAAGTTTTCTTTTGTAGGTGATTTTGAATTTGAGTCACACAAAAAAAAAAGGAAGAGAGGAAATTTTTCTTGTTGCTGATCCTCTATCTTTTAAGTACGTTTTTTGGTCGGATCAATTGCAAACGTCTCGTTTTTAACAATAATATAAGAGTTAGAACTATTAAAAAATTTAAGGTTAACGAGAACTTGACGTCGAATAGAGTCGATGATCAATTATCAACTGATCAATTAGTATATAATGACTCTTTGTGAGTAAAATTATATAGATTACATAAGAACCCGAAGAACTTTAGAGTTTTAGATTTATTTCCTTTAAAATTCTAAAAGTGAGATCTTAAGAGCTTTAAAAATAGTCTAATCCCAACTGGCCTGAGGAAGAGGCTAATTATACGAACCATTAGGCTCGAGCCATCCCAAAGCATTGGTTATGGTCCGGTCCCACAACAACTTTCCACTTTCTTTCGAACACAGTATTGGAATAACAAAGGCGCTAACATCCAACCACCAACACCCAAATAAGGATTTTGATGATTATACCCAACTTATAATCTCCATCGTCAAAAACCCCGCTCTCTCTCTCTCTCTCTTCAGCCTAAATGCCGCGTGATGACGATCAACCGGCTCCCGAAAGCTTCAATCTTGACGCTCCTCCGATGAAGAAAAGAACCTCTTTTTTCGCGGACCGAATCTTGTAATATACAGTTTCGATCTCTTTGTTTTTGTTGCTTTTATATTTATAGTTGCAACATTAGAGACAAAGAAAAAACCTCTTCTTTTTTTTTTGGTTTCTTGAATCGGCACTGTTTCGATTCGATTGTGAAGACAAAGTCTTGAATCGACGTACCCATCTGAGTCAAACCCTTAAATTTTTGGGATTTATTCTTCTGTCTTTGAGAGGAGTAGCTGTGTGAATGGAACTGGATAGCATTGAATGTGTGATCGATGAGGATGAGATCCATCAACACCACCATCAATTCGCTCCGGTTTCAAAGCCACACAATACCAACAGTAATAGTGTGACTTCGGGTATTCGCACCACCAGCGTCCATGAACTCCTTGAATGCCCCGTTTGTACCAATTCTATGTACCCTCCGATTCATCAGGTTAGGTCCTTTTATAATTAGACGTTGACAAAGTCTTTTAATGAATCTGTAACCCTATTTTCTTGAAATTCTAATTAGATTGATATAAACTGACCTAACATAAAGAAAGAAATCTAAAACAATAGAATTGTTGGGAAGAGGACTCGGCCTAGACTTCATTTTTTTTGTCCATGGGTTTTAATTCTTTATAAAGCTATTAACTACTTCTCTTTTGGACTTTGGATTATTGCATTTTGATTTTTGGGCTTTGATCCGATTCTGGCGTCCATGGTACTTCTTCTAACTTTTTGTTTTTTTGGTATAATTGCGATAAATTGATTGGTAAAACCCTTTTTAGGGTTGCTTAGTTTTTGTTCTGAAATGATCAGTTAATTTGACCCAAATTTTGGAGAACTAGACTTCTATGACTTTTCTTTAGTCGGCATGAAGCACAGGCAAATTAGTCAGTTATATGGTTTTCAGAAAATAAGTTTTGATGGACTTGGAGATCGAGGTTTAGGTGTATTTGTCTTCATATGGTAATTTAAACTTGTGGAGAAAGACCATGCTACAACAACTAAATTTCGTTCTGTGGTTCGTTTCATTTTATCTTTGAAGATAGTGGGATGTTTTACTGTCATTTAGGATATTGGTTAAACAAGGATCCAGGATTTGGATAATTCACATCTTCATTTGCTAACCTCATATTCGCTTTGGGTTGTACATTGTTGCTTCATAGTTGATGGAAGAGATAAAGAGAAACAAGTGTGTTTACTTCAGGCACAAGAAAATCTTGATGTGAATTTTGGGTTGCTTAGTCTGGTTATGAGGTAAAGATAGGGTTCTCCATGTAGTTAATTTTTCACATCTTCTAAGGAACAAAGATTTAAGATTGATTTGATATGAGATACTTGACAGATATTGGGAAATCAGTCAATTATGCTGATAGATGTATGGGTTAAGTATGGAATTTTGCAATACTGAATACGGATTACATATGGTGGGCTGGCTGGATTTCGAGGACGGTCTTAAGCCCTCTTTAGCAAGTTCTCTCTATGTAGAAGCAATTAAGTGCACAAATACCATCAGATGGGAATCACAATATGTTTTTTGTGACTTCTATTGCATTTTTGGCTGTCATAATTCCTTTGTTGTTAGAAGACTTTTGGCTAATTTGTTGATCTAATTGTTGTTTCTACAGTGCCACAATGGGCATACGCTCTGTTCAACCTGTAAAACTAGGGTGCATAACCGGTGCCCGACTTGTAGACAGGAGCTTGGCGATATTAGATGTCTAGCTCTGGAGAAAGTTGCTGAGTCACTGGAGCTGCCTTGCAAGTACATGGTTCTTGGGTGCCCAGAGAATTTTCCTTACTACAGCAAACTCAAACACGAGTCCCTCTGTAACTTCAGGCCATACAACTGTCCATATGCTGGATCAGAATGTGCTGTTACTGGGGATATCCCTTTCCTAGTTGCTCATCTGCGGGATGATCACAAGGTGGACATGCATTCTGGTTGTACCTTTAACCATCGTTATGTGAAGTCCAATCCCCGTGAAGTTGAAAATGCAACATGGATGTTGACGGTATGTGTATGTTATTAATAGACAATGATAATGGATTCAGTCAGCTTGCTTATAGAGTTTTAAATATCATGCAAGGCATGTGAAGTGTTATTCTTAAATGATTTAGTCATGCCATCAGTATATGAAATTCAGAATATGGCAGTTTTGCCACATTGAGCGGAACAGCATTGATGCCTGCTCAAATGAATGATAATGGTAATAATGGCTTTTGGAACTCATTGGAAATGGCTAAATTTGGAGCTTTTTTAAGTGGTTAGTTAGATGGTAAAATATGTAGTGACCGAAAGTCATGACCTTTGCTGGTCCTGAGAAATGCATACAACAGCCTGACAGTTGTCGGTCATGTACATTTTCTGGCCTGTTATATCTTCTCCTTCTGGTCCTGGTTTCTCTAATAATACAGTCGTGATCTGCAAAAAATTGGTTTCCCTTATTTTTATGGTAACTTTATTTCTGCTGATCATCTTCAGCAGATAAATATAGCTCTGCATTCCTTGTTAGCATCCAGCTGTCTTAATTCCGATCTATCTCAGGCTCGGTTGCTTTTCTTGTCAAGTACTGAAGTATTGTTGTGACTGATTATGTAGGTTTTCCACTGTTTTGGTCAATACTTCTGCCTCCATTTTGAAGCTTTTCAGTTGGGAATGGCCCCTGTTTATATTGCATTCCTCAGATTCATGGGTGATGAGACAGAAGCTCGAAATTACAGCTACAGCCTGGAGGTCGGGGGATATGGCCGGAAACTCATTTGGGAAGGCACCCCTAGAAGCATAAGAGATAGCCATAGGAAGGTCAGGGACAGCCATGATGGCCTGATAATACAGCGTAACATGGCATTGTTCTTCTCCGGAGGGGATAGGAAAGAGTTAAAGCTGCGAGTTACAGGGCGGATATGGAAAGAACAGCAAAACTTGGAAGGTGGGGCATGCATACCGAATCTCTGTAGTTAGAGCTTAATAGCACCCCTTTCTTTCATCTCTCTCTCTCTCGCTCTCTCAATGTGTGCTGTGTTTCTTGTAAGTTTAATACTATAAGCAGATGGCAGATGATGTTGAGGAGGACCTTTATGATTGATACTGGAGGCCTCCAGCTTTATGAATTCTCCATAAAACTGCTTGAAGATGTTCGTCCCGATTCTCTTCAGTTCAATTGTAGCTTATTACTATGTATACACGTTGTCTTTTAATTCCAAAAGTTGAGCATAATTTGTAATCCGACTACTTTGAGTTTCTGATCCGTATTGAGCTTTGCACTTTAACCAACTTCCGAATCCTTCAAGCAGTTAAAGCTGGTAATATTAGAAAAACACATCAAAGAACGGGAAAAAACATTAGACTATACAGTGTTGTGCTAGTCATAACTTTCACATGGAACAACTTCTTTGGAAGAAATTATGAACAGAATAACAACCTTTGGAATCAAAAGAAACGACGTCGTTCCATCACTGTCGAGTGCTGACAGGGTTTTAGCGATGGCTTAAAGGTGCGCAAAACCCCACCTTTTCATCTTTTTTTTGACAAACTTAATTCTTAAACACTTGCACTTTCTTTATCCGCTCGTGTTCTTTAATGGACCTTCTTAATTTTCCAAGCAGGCCTTCCTTGCGGGTTTCATTTCTGGCATCTGAATCCTATGTGAAGACCAGCAAATGCGGAAAATCATGCAAATTTCCGGTTTGCAGCTCCCGGTTTTACAAACGGTCCTTAATTTCAACGTATATGCGCTTCTCTACCACCAGAAGCGTGCTTGTTTCAGCTCATTTTGGCGGACCTACCAGTCGCAGAAATTCACTGAGGAAGAAGCTAGTAGACGATTTACAGGTGCGTCAGAAAAATCCCGAGTTTCCTGTCAAATTTGATTGGCACGATGAATCTGGTGAGAGTTTGGATTATTCTGATTTTGACGTTGGCGTTGATAGAGGTTTAGTTGAGTTGGATGATGTTCATGGATGGAAACCGAAATCCAAGAAAATGGGAGAATCTGTTCCTTTGAGAAAGCTTGAAAATTGGGTTGATCGGTACAAGAATGATAGTGCATACTGGGGCATTGGGTCTAATCCCATTTTCACTGTTTTTCATGATGTAGAGGGAAATGTCAAGAAAGTCGTGATTAATGAGAATGAGATTTTAGAGAGAAGCAGAGTGGAGAAGTCGGAATCTAAGGACTCAAAAGAAATTCATTTGAAACTTCTGCGTGCAAAGGCTTTGGCTGCAGAGATGGAGAAAACAGGGAATGGGATTCCTAGAAATAGCTCGGTGGCAAAGTTTGTTGTTTTCAGTGACGAGCCCGGCTTTTTTAGCACAATTTGTGGTCGTGCTCTTAACCCTCAATTTGTGCCTGTAATCTCTAAAGTTGGAAGATTGATCCTTTTTGGCTTTGTTGCTATTTGGGCAGTGAAGAAGCTATTCACCTTTAGTAACAAGGAGGAACATTACACAGAGTTTGAGAAAAATATGATGAGGAGAAAGCTCAAGTTTAGAAAGGAGCAAGAAGCTATGGAGAAAGCTGTAGTGGAAGTTGTTCAAGAACCTCCGATGGTGTCAATCGAAAGACCTAAACTGGATAAGCATGAATTAATGAAAAGTATAGTCAAAGGCAAGGCTTCAAAGGATAAGTTAGAGCTGGCAACAAAAGCTAGTGAAGCAGGGGATATTGATACCAAAATTCAGGAAACTAGAGCAATGGCTCAACACATTCGGGCAATTGAGAGTGGAGAACAATCAACAGTTGACAAGGGTATAAAAGAAAAGCAACTCACGACTAATAAATCATTTAGGGAAACTGAAATTGTTAAAGAGCGTGGAGAGATTATGAATCTTACAGATACAGATTCAGGAGAAAGGAAGGGTATGAGCGAAAGTAGAGCCAATTCATCCTTGTATGAATTAAATGGTGAGCATGCTGGGTACCCAAGCAAGGTCTCTCCTGAAGAGAATAATATCGTGCAGGGTTGTAATACTTCAAGTGTGAATGTCTTAAAAGACAAGCTAAGAGTGACGGCAGGAGATACCTTACCTTCCTTTGATAGTCATGAAGGTGAATCATTCATGTCGAAGAACAGTTCTAAACTGAGGTTAATACGATCAGTAAAAGAAGCTAAGGAATTTCTTGCCAAGAAAAGGGGGCATCATATTCGAGAACCTGAAGTGGGGACTGGTGTTCTTAAAACAAGCCATAAAGTGGACATGGATGGAAAAGTGGCCGAACCTCTAACTGTCGACACAAAATCAGATCTTTTGACTGAGTCTACTACTTGTGAAGATTCTATAGCAAAGGAGAAGGAGTCTTTTGTAACTAAGAATAAGGATTTTGATAATTCTTGGAAAGGA
Organism: Erythroxylum suave; assembly: GCA_027563595.1. Classification (NCBI taxonomy): domain Eukaryota; kingdom Viridiplantae; phylum Streptophyta; class Magnoliopsida; order Malpighiales; family Erythroxylaceae; genus Erythroxylum; species Erythroxylum suave. The sequence goes on from JAOSBN010000009.1 coordinate 27,273,680, forward strand.
AATGGTATGCATACTACTCAAAGACCTCAAAGTTCGTATAAATTTGTCGATGGTGGAAACAGCAACAAGGAAAATCCATCTGTAGATACTGAAAGCTGGATTGAAACAAATTTTCATGAAGTTGAACCCTTAGTTAAAAAGATTCGGGATGGGTTTCAAGATAATTATAGAGTTGCAAAAGAGAAAGCAAAGGAAAATATGAGTGCTGATACAACAAAGCTTGACTATAATGAAGATGATAGTGAACTAGAGTGGATGAAAGATGAAGGTCTAAGAGAAATTGTTTTTCAAGTTCGTGAGAATGAGCTAACAGGAAGGGACCCATTTTATTTGATGGATGCTGAAGACAAGATCAATTTCTTCAAAGGTCTTGAAAAGAAGGTTGAGAAAGAGAATGAAAAACTGTTGCAAGTGCATGAATATCTTCATTCAAACATCGAAAATCTTGATTATGGGACAGGTATTTTGTTCTTCTTGAAGCGTGCCATCTGCTACCAAAGTTTCTTTAAGGCCACCTTTCTGTAGAAATTGTTAGTTATTTTAGCACATGCTCTGTTGGTCTGCAACACCACATACTCTTATATGAGTTTGAATTTGCCATTGTTTCCATTGCTATATTCCAATTGTGCAGGTCATGTCATTTGAGAGCATATATTGTTGTTTGGAAAACAAATACTAATATTAGCTCCTTATTGTCCTGTAGATGGGATTAGTTTGTATGATCCACCAGAGAAGTTTATACCTCGATGGAAAGGACCCCCATTAGAGAAGGACCCTGACTTCCTCAATAACTTCATAGAGCTACGTAAAGCAGCTATTGCTGGAAATACCAGCAATTCCTACCCTGTCAAGAAGGATGAACATAATCATCTCAAATCATTGGATTCCACAGTCAACAAAAATGTCACCAAGTCTTCGACAAATTATGCCTTAAAGAATAACTTGCACTCAAAGGTTCCAAAGGATCCCAAGACGATTATAGAAGGCAGTGATGGTTCTGTGAGAGCTGGAAAAAAATCTGGTAAGGAATATTGGCAGCACACAAAGAAATGGTCCCGTGGATTTTTGGAATCCTACAATGCTGAGACAGATCCAGAAATTAAATCAATTATGAAGGATATAGGGAAGGATTTGGATAGATGGATCACTGAGGAAGAAATCCAGGAGGCAGCTGAGCTGATGACAAGTTCAACACAGAAAAATGAATTCATTGGAAAAAAAATTAAGAAACTGAAACGAGAAATGGAATTATTTGGACCACAAGCAGTGGTGAGCAAGTACCGGGAATATGCAGAAGATAAGGAAGAAGACTACTTATGGTGGCTAGATCTTCCGCATGTACTTGTAAGAAAACATGTCCTTTGTTTTTGTTTACTGACATTGCCAGAATGTATGATTTTCTAAACATGTATTGACATCAGATAAGAGTAAGATAACGCAAAATCAAAGGTTGACTGATTTTCTAAACATTTATTGACATCAGATAAGAGTAAGGTAACACAAAATCAAAGTTTGACTGAATGCTGTAGGGATTTGTTTCTATTTCATAATTTCCAGCATAGCATATTAGCAATATTATGAAAAAAGTTTTTATCTTTCTTTTTTGTTCACCATGAATTAACTTTCATAATTAGTACATATTCTATTTTGAAATAACAGTAATGAAAATGCATTTTAATACTATTTCAACCATCAACCATGGTCTTGTAGGAATAAGACTGTGCATGACCAAAATCATTGAACAATTATTTCTGTTCTTTTCAGTGCATCGAGCTATATATTGTGGAAGATGGGCAACAAAAAATAGGATTTTATTCATTGGAGATGGCTGAAGATCTTGAACTGGAGCCAAAATCGCGTCATGTGATTGCTTTTGAAGATGCTGGTGACTGCAAAAACTTTTGTTATATTGTTCAGGCTCACATTGAGATGCTAGGAAATGGCAACGCCTTTGTTGTTCCCCGACCACCTAAGGTTTGATTTTCTTTTGGTTATGTAGGAAATTTTGATCATAGCAGCAAGCTTAACCCACTAGACATATAAGTTGAAATTGTATCATATGATTCCAGTCCAGAATCTGAACATCTTTTAAATCTATCGGTCGTGAAAATGTGTCATTTTCCAATGAACCTGAGATTCTCCACTTTTTGTAATTCATCAGAATATGATCTGGCTACTGATCTAAGAGATGAAACTGTATGTCACGGTCTTTTACTCTGACCACTTCATTGGTTTAGGATTCATTAAGGACATGTCTTTGACTTTAAGCAAATTCATGAAGCCTTGACTTGTCTTTGTCCTCTTTCACTCCTTGGAGATGGTAATTTCTTTGGTCATCGTTACTAATCTTCACCCAGGATGCCTTACGGGAAGCTAAAGCAAATGGCTTCAGTGTGACTGTGATCAGAAAAGGAGAATTGCAGCTGAATGTGGATCAAACCCTCGAAGAGGTTGAGGAACAGATCAGTGAGATTGGGAGCAAAATATACCATGATCAGCTCATACGAGAGCGTTCCATCGATATAAACTCGCTGATGAAGGGTGTGTTTGGCTCTAGTGGCCATCCTGGCAGCAGTAAGAGGTATATGTTCCCTTGGGTTCTTTCCTTTCTCCTGGGGAGTAACACCTAAACTTGTTTTTTGTCTTCATTTGTTTTCAGGAGAAGGTCAAAGCGGATACTGAAGAAGCCTCCCAAGAAATGAAATTTTCTGTTGATGAATGCTTGCTTGAGTTTTAACTATTCCGACCCTTGACGAAGCTCGATTATCATGCCAGGCCTTCGTCAACCAACATACTTGCTCTCAGAATCCATTCCGAGTTGGGGCAACAATCGCATGTGGACTTGGGATCATTTTAGCTATCACTTAAACGACTGAATTTCGCTGCAGGTCCCTTCAGTAGTTTATGCTGCAACAGGGACTTGTTGAGAGCCCGCTTTACTTAATCCACTTAGAGAGCAGTTCTTGCTAGTTCTTCCTGAGCAAGCATTGTTCTAAACTTGCCCCGAGTACTGGTACAGGACTGTATTTTCACACTATCTGTATATATAACGTTACGATACCAACTTTTTTGAGAAAACCTCAGGCTTGTTCTGTACTGAGCAGGTTAGCAGCCACAAGTTACTTGACTTTTCAGTTGGAGAGTAACATAATTCATAATCTTCATGATGCCTTGTTGTTTGGCAATAGGCCCAACCTTATGTTTTGCAGTCTGAATTCGGCTTGATGTTTGATCTGGTTCAGATTAATATCAAAATGATATTGTTTTGCTGAATCAATTTTGGTCGAGTTAATCCAAACCGACCCTGAAGTCGTATCTACTTAAAAATTCGGTCAATTCAAGTCTGCTCATTGACTATGACATACATGTAGGCTTCACAAATGAATGTTGATGTGTATATCAATGTATCTATAGCGTTAAAGAAGTTAAAATGATGTGGCATCATCTGCTCAGTAACTTTGGGAAACACGAGGGAAATGGTTGTCTTTGTGAAAGTTCTCATAACAAGTCGACATACAAATCATAGAGAAATTAGAATCTAAATAGCGAGAGGTTTATTTCTTGAATACAAATTTAACAACAGTTCATCATAAAAATCATCAAACCTTATCTCTGTTCAATCAGAAAAGCTCATACTAATTGTCATAAAAGAACATGAACTTGAATACAAACGAAGAAATTCCTCTTCAAACAAACCTCACAAACAGTTTGAGAGCCATGCCCTTTTATGAATATGTACAACTATATATTCACTAATAACATATACCCATGTTGACGACAGAATTTTGCATTTCAAGGCAGAGAGCTAGCAATTTCATCAAGGCGAAAGTCCATGATATGAGATACAGTTTCAAGGAATGCAGCCTCACTTGTACCTGGAAGAACAGAATCCCTAGCCTCTTGGACTATCTCCTCAATCAGGGATTCTTTCTTCAAGGTTTCTCTGCACATTATGCGTCCAATAGCAAAAGGGGTCAGCCCCCTCTCCACCCCTTTCTTCAATAGCATGGTGGAGATGCGAAGTGTGCATGCACATTCTACCGACATCTGCCATCCATAAAACTTCAGAAGGGCAATATCTGCTTCAGCATCAAGGGATTTGATATATTCAACACTCTCAGAGTCAAACGGTTGGCGAGCTTGAGGCCAATAAAGCCAATCAAACGTGCAATCTTCAAACTGCAAACAAAATGCAATGACGATCTTCATCAGTTTCAGTAGCAGCGATTATTGCAAGACATGAATAATATTCAATGGAGAGTTTAACCACAAATTGATGCAGTAAAATGGAGTCAAACCAGTGAAATACGTACTAAAACTGAACAGACGAATTAAAAAGAAAAGAACGAAAGAAATTGCATTGAGTTGCCGAAAGTAAGGACATAAGAAATCGCTTACACTTTCAGGCAAGCAGTATCCATGATCGATGGGTATCAATACAGTGCGACCACTCTGAGGATCTTTGCTCAACAAGATGTTCCCAGCATGCCTATCCGCATTTGCCATCCGTATATCCAGTACTGCAATTTTATGAACTTCTTTCAGTGGAAAGGCACCAGGACCGATATCCTCACAACTTCCACTGTTCTCCATGAACATCTGTAAGGACCCAATCTTGGTGGTTATATCCTCTGAATAGTTAAATCGTTTATGCAAGCACTTGACCATAACTGTGGGTGGGACCCCGGCAAAACCCCTCTCAGCACCAAAAATGGATCTACGTTCACTTCTTGGATGATCCAAAATGTAAGCTGCAACTTCTCGGAGAGCTCCTTCTTCAACTCTAGTGCCCTTTTTCAGCCCTTCGCCATCAGGAGATGCCGGTAGGCCATTGGGGTTATTAATCGCCTTTGGTTCTTCATCAGTCGGCTTGAAAACTGAAACAAATTTCTGTCCACGTGAATCCTGCATGAAGTAAGTCCCTCCTGTGCCTTCCATAGACCTAATTGGATCATTCCCACTTTCTAACCCATCAAAGGTAGCATCAATCATGTCCCAGATTTCAGTTGGCAATTTGATTTTGGGGTTGACAACAATTGGCTCCAACTCGAAATCCCTGTCACGATGCTTTCTAGGTATAATATCTCTGCTAACTTCATAGCTTGTCTGATGATTCTCTTTCGCAGCATCATACTGTTTCCCAACAGTCTCGCCATTATTCACTCGTGGAACCTCAAGGGACAATTCAAAGTTTCTCTCCACAGGCCTCGCCCGAACTTTCACACATTTCCTTACCAACAAATGTATTACAGCATCATTACGATACTGACAAAGATCATCGATAAGCTTTTGATCCTCAAGCGGTGTCTCATCACAAATCACTTCTTGCTCGTAAATATCATCAAACTCTTTCTCTTTCTTTGCAATCTGCTGTTTCACATACCCAACATCCCTCCCCCGCTCCACGCAGAAAGTAAACTCTTTCCCGGAAGTCGTCTTGACTTTTACAATCTGAATATCAGAAAGCCTGAGAACTAAATGCAGAACATTTCCATCCCCGATGCCATAGTCACGGACAAGTGAGTTGCTTCTCGACAATTCCCGACCTCCACAGACAAGTTTTTGTTTCTTTACAACAAACCCTTTACAAGACTGTATCCTCAGTTTCACAGATTCAATAGAGTCAGACTCAAAAACACGCATCGGCATCATAGACCTCCCAACCGATAGATACACCATAATGGACTCCTCAGAGCATACACCGTGTTGGGCATTGCCGTAGTTAGTTGGCAAAACAGGGTCATTCTGAATGGGAGAGAGAGCAACACCAGCAATAGACATTGTTTTTTCTTTTATTTTATGCTCTCCCTCTCAAGAAATGATTTCAATTACAATGAATTAGACCCTCGATACTGTACAAATCACAAAAGATCACTCATTTTCATCTTTTAGTGACCACCTAATCAAAATCCAGATGATCAACGAAACCCTACACAAATTCAAATCCCATGACCTGTACAACAACCCTAGAAAAAACAAAGCTCCGACAACGGAGCTAAATCTAGAGCGATTCAGGGCCAAAGCTGATGGACCCAGAATCACAAAGAGACTAAAGGAGGGATCGAACTTACGAAAATGAAAAATTGAAAACCAAATAAATACAAACAATCACAGATTGAGAAAAAGAAGCCCAAAGACTTGGCGATTAGGCAGACGGAGAAAACAAACAAAGGACTCTTACCAAAGGGGAAGAATCGAAGAGGATTAGGAGGAGGAAGCGTGGATTAAAAGTCTAATCTACTTTTAGTAAAATGCATTACGATCCGATAATCTCTGTGAATAACCAAACAAACATTTTTAAGCATTGAGTCTTGACTTGAGAGAGGGGCAAGCATTGGGCGAAAGACAGAGAAGTACGTGTATGCTCATACCTTCTTTTACGGATGAGTCGTTGGAATAAATAAAAGTCTTTATTTGACCCGACTATTGTTATTTGATTCCTTGTCTCGTATTTATCTTTATTTTGGCAATAAATATCAATTCTAAAATTTTGTAATGAAGTGAAGTCTGGGGAGATCCGATAATACACAACCTTATCCCTATATAATAAAGAGGCTATTTTCGGTAGACCCACATATATATAAGACAATATATAAATGATGAAGGTTTCATAAATAAAAACCAAGACGTCGGTCGCAAGATTAAAAACTTGAAAAAGCCATGCAAATGTGGCAAGAAGATTTTAGAAAATAAATAGATAAATAGAAATGTGATAAAATTAGTAAGAAGATGCAAGTTGAAAAGATAAAATTAGTAAGAAAAAAGAAGGATAAAAATACCTGACATACTGCCAAATATCAATATAAAAAATATAAATATATAAAAATAACAATAATAATATTAAAATTTTCAATAACATATTACTATAATATTAAATAATTTTATTCTTTATTAATAAAGATGCTGTTTCGAAATAACTAAGACATTTTTATTTAATAAATTTAAGACTTAATAATACATAAATAATCCAATTCAATTCAATTTTATAATGATCCATTTTCATACTCAATTAATAAAAAAATTATTAAGTGAATTATTATTTTTTAAATTTGCATATTATTCAATTATAAATATGTCACTATTTATTTTCATTTTTCTAATATATTTTATATTAATTTTAAAATTAAAATTTAATATATTTTTTTACTTGGTAGAATATTATCAAAGTCATTAATTTTTATATCCACAAATAAATAACTCCACGTAAGATTTCTATACATAAGTCTTATTTTACTTATTAAATTAAACGTGACATTAACTAATTTAAATATTGCTATCCACTAAAACAAATATCTAAGCTTGTACATTATTCTTTGTAAAGGCCATTGAAGATATACAAGGTACAAACAACTTTATCAGCAAACAGGGAAGCTTGTACCCAAGTCAGGGTTATCTCCAGGCATAATCAGGACAGGACATATCAGACAGCTCCCTCCTGCATAGACTTGAACTATTGCTGTGATTGGTCTTCTTCAACGCCCAGAATAAAGCTGGGAAAGGCCAGAGTTATGTCCCTGGGGGAAAATCCAACAAAACTCTCAAAGTGTCAAATGACTAAAAGTTAAAATAGTTAGCAATGAAGTGGTTTTAGTATTTCAGCTGCAAAATTGGCTTTTAGTGTTTCTTCCTCCAGCTAATTACTTTGAGTTTGAATACAAACAATAACAGCGAACACACGTCTGCAGAATTTTAGACATGAACATCTTTCCTTTGAGTCAAACTGCAACTTAAAATTATGCTGCGTGTTTGGTACGTTTAGACTGCCTAAATGCGATGTTATATAGGCTAAGTTGACAGGTCAATCACTAAGAATCCAAAAAAATCTAACTCCATTAAACCTTTAATTGTGCTATAAATAATTAATAACACACACATGTTAGAGAGATAGTATAATAGATTAGTAGACTATTTGAGGACATAAGCAAGCTTAGTGATCTGAGTTTAGGATGTACATCAAATAAGGAAGAGTCATGTTCTTTAGCAATGAGGGGTTCCTTGCAACATAATCTTCCCACTCTTCTTGATCAATCCTACCGTCACCTTTTGTATCTGCTTCACTAAATGTCTGCAGAAAATACAAAAGCACAGATAAAGCAAGTTTCTGGACAAGAGGGCAGACTGGAATCCTGAGGAGCATAACGCAATAAGTTTCTGAACAAGAGGGCAGACTGGAATCCTGATAAGCATAACACAATACCTTGTCCACAATTGTTTTGACAATATCATCGGAAAGAATCAGATCCGACTCATCGAGAAGGGCCAATACCATTTCCTCCAACTGCATTATTCATAACAAAGGTTTTTGTCTTCTTTTATTTACAACGAAAATCAGGACCCAAAATACTTGGCTGACATTGAAAATCATCTGTTACCGAGCATTCTTATAGTTTACCTCCTCATGCTCTATATAACCAGTGTGTCTTAGATCATACAATTTGAACAAATCTGCCACATGAAATGAAAGATATGTGTCTTGTATAAATTCGAGTGATAATGAAAGAGTTAACTGGAAGGAAGATCGTAAATTATCATCTGCAACTTTCTTACGTATTTTTTTGACAGCTTCAGGTGTTCTTGGATGGAATACACTCATTGATTGAACAAATTCTCCAAAGTCAATGTATCCATTACAGTTGACATCAAAGAGATCGAACATCTGTGAAACAATTGATCAAACTATAAGAGGCAAGAAAGAAAATTCGAACTTATCCTGCATATGGCAACCCAACAGAGCAGCAGAAAGCCATATCAGTCTTTATTCAATAGAACTTCCAAGTTAAGGCAACTAATATGTTTAATCTTGATCAAAGGCAGAAAAGTTCTCTTTCCCAAGCATGTACAAGTTTTCTGGGTTGTGCTTAACAATTCCTGACATGCCTATCATACAAGAAACCTGCTTGTTTTTTAGCATTTCATTTTTAGTGCAAAACAGCAACATCAACACATCATTTATATATAAGATCATAGCCATCAGATTAATCTGAATACTCCCTTAAGGAGGTTTAAGCAGACAAGAAAATTGTGAGTCATAAATAGCAGCATGCAAAACCCCTTACTCTGTCCACAAAGAGGTTCTTCTTGCTATTTCTGAAGAGGGCACACTGCAAATCTACCTGTTTGTCAATGAAAAAGCTACAGATTAGTTAAAATCTTACCTTCAAATGGAGCAATTACCATATTGGTTTGACTCAAATCTTATCCTGATGAACACAGGACCGTGAATCACCTTTCGTATGAATCCATCTCGAACAATTGAACTGCTTACTTTCTTATACAGTTCATATAAGGCCTGTACCTCATTCACAGAAACTGCCACAGACGAAAAGTGAACTCAGTTCAGCAAATTGGAATTCCAAACTAAACATAAAATTTCATTTTTGCTAGAAGAAACATCTTATACTACAAAGTGAATCCATTGAGAACTAAATCTAGAACGCATGTACTGCAATTACATGGCGTTTGAGCAGCAAGAGCCGAAAATTTGTCTAACTCAGGCTCTTCCTCCTCTCTAGGCCCTCTCATGCAATTGGCACCCATTACAAGAGATTCAGAACTTCCAATTTCCTGCAAAAATTATCTGCTGACAGCTCCTCAGCTTAAGCTCTTCATCAAGAATCCGACCTATACCAAGAGAAACGAAGGCCTCCTCAATAAACCTAAAACAAAACAAATCATAGATAGCTCTGTATAGAAGGTACAACTGTTACAGAAACTGCAGATAAGCTTCTGAATCTGAATTGTGTCCAATAAAATAACTGATCTCCTCTTTTAGAAAAAGAAAAAACAACGGGATAATTTCTTAGATGGGAAAAGAAACTAGGCACCATCATGATTGGAAGACACTGCAACATGAAGCAACTTCGTAGGCAGAAGTGGAACAAGAAGTCGCTGAGAGATGAATATTATTATCCCAATCTGATTAAACAAGTACCCATAGTAACTGATTAAACAACAACTACCCATTTCGTAACTCAAACCATCAACTTCATTAACCTGTTTCTGGGTAACTAACTCGAGCGGCTGAGAAACTCAGGCGAGACTTGTGAGCAGAAGAACCAAGTTGTTTCGAGAGACCAGGAACTCGGGTAGTTCTTGTTTCATATACGCCTTTAATCTTAGCTTATATATATTTTTTGAGTATTTTCTGGTACTTCAGCTCTACTATATAAACTCCGTTTTGTTACAGGTTGCCCGTAGATGAAAACCTTAGCCGCATTTTTCACGTAATTTTTCCCTTCTGATTTATGATTTAGCTCTAATCAATGGGGATAAGCCATGAAAATCTATGTGCTGTACAATTAATTGTTATTTTTTATTCTTACTTGCTTTTCGTAATAAACTAGTATTAGAGCTTTTGGTTTTATCTGATTTTGTTAATCAAGCGTGAAGATATCATCATACAGCATCAAGATCGATAAATTTTCTGGAAAGAAGAACTTCATTCTTTAATGCATCAAGATGCGTGCTCTGTTGAAGTGGCATAAAATTTGTACGCTTTCAAGAAAGAAGCCAGAATAAACGGACCAGTCCGTTTTTGCTAAACAAGAAGAAAAGGCTCACACAACCATTTTGCTATGTTCGGCAGATAAGAGAATTTGCGAAGGGGCAGATGAAGATAGTCTGTGGAAGAAGTTGGAAAGCTTATATATGACGAGTGATAGAGATTGGTCAATTAAAAAATGGGTTGCGCATTGTGGTTGTTGACAGATCGCCAGTGGAACAACGTGCCATCTGGTTGCTTGTTGACCATCAGATCAGATTGTATCAACGTCACGCTTAAGGATCACTTACTTCCGTTGACGACTGATGTTGGGACCACGTGCAACAAGAAGGTGTCGAATCAGGTTATCGGTCAACCGCGCGCATGGTTGGTCGGAGCCACGAGCTGTGTGTATAGTCCATTATTCATTCTCACAAAATGTTCTTTAATACAGCTTTAACTGCTGGAGGCAAGTAGCCAAAGAAGGTACTCATTTTCATCTGCCATGGACAGTACACAGATCATTTGCAAGCCTGGGAGTTGTATTAAGAGAAGAAAAAGTGAGAGAAAAGGCCGGATCCCTCTTACTAACAGGAATCAAAGAACTATTAAATCTGTTCCAGTGAGAACGCATGCAGTTCAAGGGGAACGATATGATACAGTAATCCGATAAGCCTAAAGAATGAACCAAGAAAGTTTAAGTATGAAGTTTTACACAGCATATATCCGAACAAAATTGCCCGCATATGCAAAATTATGTTGCAACTAAGCAACCCTGACAACAAAAACATGCCACCAAAAGGCCAAGTACAGCTCCAGCAAGAACTCGGGAAGGTGTGTGGCCGAGAAGTTCCTTAAGCTTTCTTTGACTGATAGGATGCCCTTGAAACAGGTACTCGACGAGCACGTTAAGAACCTATAAACAGGTGAAGGTATCTCATAGATAAAATATAAATTGAATCAGTCATGTAATTAGTCTATTAACAAGAATATTATGTGCTAAACAAGCAAATAACTAGTCTATTGGATGTTTCTTTGACAGCCAGAAGCAACTGGTCTAGTTTCTTTTCTCAATCAATGAATATGCGAATGCTTTTTTTTTTTTTTTTTTTACAAAGGGAACATTCAAAACTTAATCAAATTAGGCTATCGCATGGCTCTGCGGTACACATAACTAGTCTATTGGATGTTTCTTTGACAGCCAGAAGCAACTGGTCTAGTTTCTTTTCTCAATCAATGAATATGCG
>JAOSBN010000009.1:27285506-27295612 GCA_027563595.1 Erythroxylum suave
AATGCTTCTTTTTTTTTGTTTACAAAGGGAACATTCAAAACTTAATCGAATTAGGCTATTGCATGGCTCTGCGGTATACAGCTCTTTACTTGTCCCAATGTATAAAATCCAGAACTAATAACGGAGGCTCTTGTAGTATATGAAAGCCTGAACTGGTCAGGACTGCGAGGGCAGCTAGGTTATATGCGCACTGGTTTCCTTCACAATGCATGTGCTGAAGTTGTACCTCCCAATCTTTGTAGAGTAACTTGCGGGTACTTGTCAACAAAAAATTATTTCCGTCAATTTCTGTATTGGAAGAGGGGAGAAGATTAATGACTTCTAAAAATTAATAAGCAATTGCTTATTAACCTCAAGATTCAATAGCCTCCAGACCCCACTCCCAAATGTATTTGCCGCACAGAGGACATATTCCCGATAAAAAACAGCAGTCCTTGGAGACCAATCAAGCACAAATGGTTCAAGTTTGAATTATGAAATTGCACCCATGACTCAAAACGGAAGTTCATCCGGAGAGCTTGTGATTTCGTCTTCTAATTAAGTATCCATATGTAAGTATGGTAATTAATGTGAACATTCAAATCTGCACTTAACCTTTTGAAAACAATGAATAATAGCACATAACTGTTACTTGAAGAATCATATCTAATTAATAGAATTAAAATCTGCCCATGCAAATCTTCCAAGCGTAAGCAGATGAATAAAAGGCTTAATGGTTCGGAAACCGTCACAATAAGCTAGAGCTCCAAAGAAGCAATCAAATAAATAATCTAGCTGATGGCTGCTAAATGACTAAGACCTCAAATGCAAATTTGTTGAACAAAGTTGCAATATGTCAAAAATTATTTTAGAGTTCAATTTTATGAAGAATTCACCACATTGGCTTTGATTGCAGAATCTCAAATTTAGCATAATCTGTTTTTCAACATCTATAGAATATCGCTCTCAATTGTGCCCAAAGCTGTACCAAAAACCCAATTCACCTGAAGTAGCATATCAATGAACATAACTTGATAACGACAATGGAAATAACTTCTAACAGCAACGAAAGCATAACAAAGCTGTCTGAAAGAAGAAGAACAACAACCAAATCAGCCAAATTCATCATCAAAAGGACAAAATTTTCACCAAAAGACATTACCTCCCAAACCAAACATGCGTAACATGCGAAAGATAAGAAATTTAAGTTCTTAACTCAGCTTGGATTCCAGCATGTTGTCTGACACCGATTGCATCATACATAACGATAAGGTTAAACCCCAAACAAACCGGAAACAACGAGTCCGCCACTCCATTACAAAGTGTCACTCGAGTCAAAGCAATACATAGAGCGGAGTGTGATGATGGCATTCCTTCAGAAGCAAAAAGCATTCTCAAATCCCATTTCTTTTCAATAAAAAAGTTCAAAAACCATCTTTATCAATTGCGCGATAAACCACGACAATAAAGCCGATATAATCGTCGGGTTCGCAGCCAATGTCGCCGCGAACCGACTTGTCACAAGCTTAGAGCTTGACGTTACGCTTAACAAAGCCGGCCCAAAAAACCCGTTTTGCACATCAACTGATTCACCACCTTCACTGATTTCACACTGTAGGCCTGCAACCGAGAACCCCACTTCTTGCCTTGCCAGAAAGCTAATCCTTTCATCGAAAAGCTGTAAATATTGCATGTTGGTTTTTGATTAATGGGATTTGAAGGAGCTGTGAAACAGATACAGAGCGAAGAGGCTCTCAATTTATGAAGACAAGTTAAGTTGAAGAACGAAATCTGCGCAGCCCGGAGAGGTGGAGTTACAGGGTCGATAGAGAAAGCGTTAAAAGATTGCTTATATGTCAAAGAGTCCATGGAAGTAACTCCCAAGTTCGAGTTGAGACACCAAAGAGACTTGTGTGACTGCTTCACGATACCGACGTTTAAGTGGGACAGGACTAGAAGTAGAAGGCTGTGGAGGAGAAAGAGGCAGCGTAGTTTCTTATCAATAACGATTATGCCATTTCTCGGCTAAGGATTATCCATTGACTTGTGCACTGCTCCAGGATGACTCCTACGAACCACAAGGTTTATGCTGGATATGAGTTATTAAATTTCTGCATCCATATGCTTCTGGAAGTTACCGAGGATAGAAACGAGAATGAAAAACGTTCCTTAGTTATATATTATTATTATTGTATGAACAGAATTTTGATGTTTAAATTTTGGGATTACTCTATACTTCTAAATATGTGAAGAATGAAAGTAAAAAATAATACAATTAATTAAAATTAAATATATTCTAAACATAATTAATTAGGTTATATTAAATTTTGATAAAAAATATAACAAATTTTTATTTTCCCTTTTTTAGCAAAACAATATAATTTATTAAATATCATTAATTAGAATATATTAAAATTAAATACAAGTAATTAGAATATATTACAATTTGATGTAAAATAAATTTTTAATTAATTTTTTACCAAAAAAATATAATTAATTAAATATAAGTGATTAGAATATATTAAAATTAAATATAATTAATTATAATATAATAATTTTCATATAAAAATTTAAATAATTTTTTCCTTTTTGTATAATTAATTAAATATCATTACTTGGAATATAATAAAATTAAATATAATTAATCAGAAAATATTAAAATTTGATGTAAAACAAAAATCTAAATTTTTTTCTTTTTTAGTGAAACAATATAATTAATTAGAATATATTAAAATTAAAATATATTTATGATTATTTTCAACAAATCAACTATCATCAACGATAATGGTAATCATTCATTTGTCCTGACTAACCATCATAATTATAATAAATATATTCATTCACATTTATCACTATATCCATTCTCATTCCTATTATCATTATCTCATGTGAACCAAATAATTATAATAAATATATTCATTCACATTTATCACTTTATTCATTCTCATTCTTATTACTATTACCTCATGTGAAGCAACTACCCCGCCTGACTTCTATCATAAAAAATCAACAAAGAAAGGGAATTTAATCCAAGCTACTAGAGTACTTAGAATTCCTTAACTACGAAGAATAATATGAAAACTTAATTGAATTTGTCCTAATTATTTTAATTAAATGAATGTGCAAATTTTATTTATAATTATTATGTAGAATAATGGTAATAATGATTCCTATAATTAAATTAAATGAATTTATGGTGAAAATGCATATTTATTTAAAAAAATTGAAGGAAATTTGATAATTAAAAAGTCATTAATTATACACATCATCTCACAAATTGTTGGTTGAGAATTACTTTTTGTACTTGAATTGTTTTAGAAGAATATAATAGGAGCGTCATTTTTAGAGAGAAAAAAAGGTGATTTTAGTAAAAGAAATGGGCATTGAAAGATCTAATATTACAAAAAGAAGTATTGAAAAATAGATTTTCTAAAATTTCTTTTAAAAAATAGACCGAAAGTTAAATCGATAATACAAGAAATTGAGATTTAAAAGGTTCAAACAGAATTAGAAGATCATAAAGCTGATTAAAGATTAAATAAAATTAAAGAATTTAAAATATTATTAAAAAAATTGTTCTTACTTATTGAATAATTTAAAATTAAATTAAAAAAGAGATTATTATATGAAAATTAATTAATTAAATTTTTTTATAAGAGCTTATTAATTTACAAAAATTGACCGATCAATTAATAAATTTATCGGTATTTAACAATAAAAATTATTAAAATAAATAGAATCGAAATAAAAAACTGAACTAAAAAGTTAGAGAGTTCAAATTCTTTACAATTGAATCGATCACATCAGTTAAGATTTTTTAATAATTCATTTTTTTAATTTCAAACTGTAATATTATTGCTAAAAGGTTACTGATATTTACAATCCATCAAATTGAAAAACAAAAGAAAGACAACCATCTCCATGTAACACTTTTGGGACAAAACTACACATAGAAATCCATAGCCATTAAATCTTCCATATCCTCCTTAGTTCCGGGCTGATGGTTGTTTGCATCCCTTTCGCCACCATGACTTCTCGAATTAAATAGACGATTGACTCAGCAAGTATATATTTCGGTGCTTCATCTTGGGTTTTGATTCTCCTATTCCGTTCTCGCCAAATGTAGTAAATCGTCATCTGAAAAGCCGTCTTGATGAGAGCATTGTTCTGCTGTCCTATCTTGGTTAGCTAAATCATGTCATTGATCACCGCTATCCAATGAAATAAGAAACTCGGGAACCTAAGCATGTTCAAAACTCAGCTCCACACAACTTTCGTATAGGGGCATTCAAAAAATAAATGATCCCGACTTTTCGGGGACTAATTTACATAACACACATATTGGATCAAAACTACCATACCATCTATCTTTAGTGCGTAAGCGATTTTTTATAGCCAACCACAAAAAGATAGAAGATTTTGGGCACAAGACCTGTCTCCATACAAGAATACCCCACGGTATGGCTACCAAAGGCGTCCTTGCAAGATGACTTGCTGATTTGTTGGTGAACTCTCCACTGGAGTGTGCATTCCAAAGAAGCTTGTCATCTCTATCGCATATTGTAACTCCAGCAAGATAGGAATCGAGCACATGTGAGAATCGTATATTGACCCTTCATTCCCGCTCCCGATTAGTCTAGCATAGTGTTGCCTTTGTCGGAACATGATTTCGGAGAGGAAGCAAGTCAACCCGTTCCTATAAAGGGTTGTACATGAACCAATTGTCAAACCAAAACTTGACCTCTTCTCCATTCCCCACTCTTACCTTCATAATAGGATAAATCGTTTCCCGTAATTGCAACATATGTTTGAAGACCTGGTCTCTATGGCTACTTATTTGCCAAAAACTATGTAAACTCCTTAAAAGACCAAATTCCAAATTAAGAAGTTAAAACTAATCAACTATGTATAATTACAGGTTGTTGCTCCATTAAGCAAACATGCTTCTTATCTAGTTGGAAACAACACTGTTGCTCTTTGATCTTTTTAAGGATGAAATGATCTGCAAACTCTGCCATGAAAGCATATCTCAATACCCTCAAATTGGTAAACGTTCTCCCCGAAGGATGATGATCATATATGTTTGTAATGTTATGCGAGAAAATGGTAATCTTGAATCATTGAACATGGTTTTGTGAATGTTTTTGAAACATTGTTAAGAAGACATATTAGAGAAATGCAGATAATATGAGTCCAGTCTCGTAATGCTATAATCTTGATCAAGAAGGAAAATGTGTTTCTGGGTTTTTTTTTGGCATATAAGATTTGGTTTTTTTACATATATAATTATGTAGAGGTGGTGTACATGAGGTCAACTATAAAAAACAGGTCGAAAATGGGCCAAATAGAGCAAAAAAGGGATTCTGGGACGCTGAAATTTGCCTCCATTGTCTGAGGCACAACCAACACGTGCTTGACCCGCTGCAGTACTGCGGGGGAGCATCATACCAAACAGACACTGCCGCATCTCACCACTCGGAGCACAACGTGTGTCGCGCATGCGTAATTTGGATGGAACACGTGGCAATAGTGAATGGAGGACAGGTGACGATGTGTTCTACACAATAATCGCATGTCTGCACGTCGGAGTGTGTGACATGCACGCGTCAGACTCATCTGGATTCCGATAGGAGCAAGCTATAGTGACAAAAATAGGAAATTTTCATAAATTTCCATAAAGCTGCCCGAGGTATTTTTGGATCAGTTTTGGATCCATGATTTCTTTTAAGTGATTTTAAAATTTTTCTAATCTTTCACTCGATAAGTACATCCCATTTGCTGAGACTAAAACCTCAGTGGCATACTTACTATACTCGAACTCGGCCTGAGGATACAAGAGAGCTAAGCATTGATCAAAGTCTAAAAAGGCCAAACTCCAGAAAAGTTTTTAAAGCTTTTTTAAAGTCGATTTTGAGTGCATTTTCGTACTCCGAACTATACATAAGGGAGACACTTAAAGTTTTATGTCTTGTGTGGTAGGTTTGGTATTCGAAAGTACGATGGACACTCTTATTGAGAATTTTTAAATAAAAGTCTCAAATAAAGTTTAAAGACAATGTTTTCATTTTTTATATGTAATTATTTGGCTATGCATTTGGTTTTGCAATTATAATTAATTTTCACATACATTATGTCCATATAGAATGTGAGGATGACCTAAGGTTGTATCCTTTGTGTGTATGGACTTTCTAGGGTATTGATGAGAATGTAGTCACCAAAGTAGCCTTTCAAGTCAGTATTTTGGATTGTTATGCTTACATGTTGGGAGATATCTCTAGCTTTATATTTGACTATTTTGCCTAAAGGTATTGGCCTTACATAAAGAGTTTGAGATGTTAGCCACCTCCTACATCTCACAGGATGAGAACTGGGACATGAATATCTTGATTTTTGGTGTGCTGCAGTAGAGAAGAAGATCAAGAGCTCTCCTCTTTCAGCTATGTTTACAGCTGCGAAGGGTAAGGGGAAGGCTAACCCCCAACAGCCTAACGGTAAGGGTAAGGGTAAGGGTAAGGGTAAGGGTAAGGGTAAGACACCCAAACCCTCTCCTCAGATTCAAAATGGGCAATCAAGCATTGCAAAGGGCCCACATGACCTTAAAAATATAAGATACTTCTTCTACAAGAAGAAGGAGCATGGGAAGTCTGACTGCCTGAAGTACAAGCTTTGAAAAGTCAAACAAGAGTTGTCAGGTAACTCCTCGGCCTTTATGATACACAAATCCAATGTGGCTATAACCAAATCAAGTTCTTGGTGGTTAGATAGTGAAGCTTCTAACCATGTTGCTTCCACAATGCAGGGGTTCACATCCAGGAGAAGGTTAACTAGAGGGGAGCAAAAGCTGATGGTCGGTAACAATGAGGAGGTGGACATTTTGTATGTAGGAGATGTAAGATTAAACCTCAATAGGGGTTTATTTTTTATCTACGAGACACATTTTATATACCGTCTTTCAGACAGAACCTGATATTTGTATCAGTTTTAGATAAAGAAGTTATTGTTTTGTATTTGATAATACGATTGTAAATATTTCTATCAATACAAGATATATCGGTACTGCCTTTCTATCCTACGGATTATATAGTATGTGTCTTACTCCTAATGAGATGTACGTCTCTTCCTTTATTGTTGAACCTGTTACCCGAAAGAGAACCTCCATAAAGGACACATCATACATGTTGTGGCATAAACGTCTTGGCCACATTTCCAGGGAGAGGGTTGAGAGATTGATAAAGGATAACAGTCTCCCAATTCTGGATTTCAGTGATTTGGAGACATGTGTTGATTGTTGTACGGGCAAGTTGATCAAAAGTAAGAAGAAGGGGTCAACTCAGGCTTATTGGACCTTATACATACAGATGCTAGTGGTCCCTATACGGTCATGTTGTGTGATGCGAGATACTTCCTGGCATTTATAAATAATTATTCCCATTATGGTTATGTGTTCTTGCTTAAAGAAAAGTCTGAAGTTCTTGATAAATTCAAGATCTTCAAGACTAAAGCTGAGAACTAATTGGGAAGATCAATAAAGATTATCATATTTGATAGAGAAGGGAAATACTATGACAGACATGGGATTACAGGATAAGAAAAGGGTCTGTTTGTCAGGTATTTGGAATCAGTTGGAATAGTGGCTTAGTTCACTATGCCAGATAATCCTGAGCAAAATGGTATAGCCGAAAGGTGTAATCGCACCCTTAAGGACATGATGAGGTCATTGCAGAGCAGGACTAACCTACCCGAGTACCTTTAGGGTAAAGCCATCAAGAAGACATCATATATCTTACACAGAGTTCCGAGCACGTTAGTGTCAAAGACTCCTTTCGAGCTTTGGATTGGAAGGAAGTCAAATTTTGCACATATTCATATATAGGGCTGTCCTGCAAAGGTGAGGTTGTATAATCCTAATGAAAGTAAGTTGCAACTTCGTTCAACTCGTTGCTATTTAGTGGGTGATCCCAACCACTCTAAGGGATACAGATTTTACTGTAGAGATGGAAGGGCCAGAATGGTGGAATAGATGACGAAGTTCTTAGAATACAATATCTAAGATGAGGGAGGATCCTCACATCCTCTAGAAGTTAGCAGGACAGATACTACGATCAATTCCTATCCGCCTCTTACATAGTCAGCTCCAGTGGATGAGGGCCCCAATACTGTGCCTATGCAGGCACAGGAACCTACGCCTATTCAAGAGGAGATTTCTGAGGTATAAGAGCCTATGCAGCTATACAGATCCTCCAGAGAGAGACGACCTGCTATCTCATCAGATTACATAGTCTATCTGGGTGAGTAAGACTATGATATTAGACATGTTGTGGATTCAGCTACTTTGTTAGAAGTCGTTTCTGGACCCCATGTGGATAGGTGATGGGAATCAGTGAAGGACAAGATGCAAGCTATGAAGTATAATAAGGTATGGGAGCTCGTTGATTTACATCAACATTGCAAACCTATTAGTTGCAAGTGGTTATTTAAGACCAAGAAGGACACACAAGGTTAAGTTGAGCAGTTTAAAGAGTGTCTAGTTACCAGGGATTCACTCAGAGAGAAAGAGTTGAGTTTAATGTCACCTTCTCTTCTATATCCTCAAAGGATATATTTAGAGTGATTATGGCATTAGTATCTCATTATGATAGAGAGCTACATCAGATGGACGTTAAGACCGCTTTCTTGAATGGTGACCTTTATGAGGAGGTCTATATGGAGCAGTCTAAAGGATTTTCAGAATTAGGATGCAACTAACAAGGTTTGCAAGTTGAATAAATCAATATATGGTTTAAAGCAAGCTTCCAGACAGTGGTACCTAAAGTTTGATGAGGTTTTATGGAGAACAAAGTAGAAAGATGTTTATACTATAAGATTGGGGGGAGCAAGGTGATTTTCAAACTATTATATGTCGATAATATCTTGCTTGTGTCAAATGATTTGACTATGTTACATGAAGTTAAGCAAACTTTGGCCAAATATTTTGACGTGAAGGATTTAGGTGAAGCATCTTTTGCCCTCAGTATACAGATTCACCGGGATAGATCTCAACACTCGTTGAGCCTCTCACAAAGCGCATACATTGAATGTGAGCTACAAAGGTTTAATATGGCTGAATGTAGATCTGTTGTAACACCTATCTCTCATGGAGAGAGATTATCTTTGACACAATGCCAAAAGAATGAGGTTGAGAGGGAGCCTATGAGGAATGTTTCATCTTTTAGTTTATTGGTAGCCTGATTTATACCTATGTGTGCACTACGCTGGATATTGCATTTGTTATTGAACTGCTAGGTCGATATCTGATTAATCCAAGTATAGACTATTGGAATGCAGTCAAACGGGTCTTAAGATACCTAAAGGGTATCAAGGATTATATGTTGACATACAAAAAAGCCAACGACTTGAACCTCACAAGGTATTCAGACTTAAATTTTGCTATGTGTCCAGATGATCGCAAGTCCACTTCAGGATACGTTTTCATATTGACAGATAGTGTGGTATCATGGAAGAGTGTCAAGCAGACACTAGTTACTTCCTCAACCATGCATGCAGAGTTTGTTGCATATTATAGAGCTGCTACACAGGTGGTTTGGCTCAGAAACTTGATTTCTGAGTTGTCTGTGGTGGATTCAATTGCTAAACCCATACCATTGTATTGTGATAATCTTGCTGTAGTATTGTTCAGTAACAACAATAAGAGTATCATAAGGTCTGAGTATCATAAGGTTTAAGCATTTGACCATAAAGGAGCTGATCCAGAAGGGTGACACTGAAGTATAGCACATCAGGACTGAGGAGATGTTAGTTGATCCGCTGACTAAAGGACTTAGCCCACTAGTGTTTGCTAGACATGTATCCGGTATGGGCGTGTTGAAGTCTTTAGACAGCAGTAGTTAGGGATGACTGTATTTTGCTTGTAACATCCCATCCTCGATGGGAAGGGTAAAATGGTAATTCGGAATGGGATATGAGTATGTGAACATATCTCGGCATGGTCATGCCTAATATGACCTCCATATATGCATAAATTGTAATTTTTGTATATGCACATGTTTGTATATGCATTCATGACATTTCCCAGCATATGTAATTATTGTGAAAAATGTGCTATTTGTGTTTGAAAATCAAATTAGAGT
>JAOSBN010000009.1:27297689-27323443 GCA_027563595.1 Erythroxylum suave
GCAATTCTGTCAATACCCAAGTTTGATTGTCTTCTAGGGCCGTCAGCTGTGAATCCATTGAGTCCCTTCATTCCTTCAATTGACATGCTGTTTCATAAGAGAGTGGTTCGAAAGCAGTGTTTACATTACCTATGAACTCCTTGTATGGTTGAGTATATGTGACCTGTGAAGGTGTCTCCTTCTTTCCTTCTATTCCTGCAGGATCAAAGACTCGTAAAGCATCATTAGAGGTATCAAGAACAGCAATGGATTGATGAGCAGAGACTTGGAGAACGTAATCGTTCAGGTATTTAGGTATGATGTGAGTTCTCTGGCTTTTCCTAATGTGACTGTGTGGAATTGTGTTCTGGTCTAGAGAGTTGTAAGGTGAGGTTAATGTGTCTGAAATATCTGTTGTGGACTCTGGTTGCGGTATGGTTGTGTTGCTGTGTGTGTCATTGGGTAAGTCTGCATCACTTTCAGAAGTAATGCAAGGAAATAATAGTGGTGGTTCTGGAATGGTAGGACTTTGTGTATGGACATAGGGGAATGTGCTTTCGTAGAAGGTTACATCCCTTGAGCTGAAAGTGTGTCTTGTCTCTAGGTCCATCACTTTGTATGCTTTATAGTTAGGCATGTATCCAAGGAAGATGCATTTCGAGGCTCTAGGATCTAACTTGGTTCTGCTTGGGCTTTTGTTTAAAGCAAAGCATAGGCATCCGAAGGTCTTTAGGTGATCGTAGGCTGGTTCCTTCTTGTGTAACCTTTCGTATGGAGTCTTCCATTGTAAGGTCTTGGTTGGAATTCTGTTGAGGAGGTAGGTGGCTATAAGAAGAGCTTCTCCCCAAAAATGTTTAGGCAGGTTTGCAGTGAACAGTAGGGCTCGGGTCATTTGGAGTAGATGTTTGTGCTTGATTTCTACCACACCGTTTTGTTGTGGGGTATAGGGGCAACTTTTCTGGTGTATGATTCCCATTTCTGCAAAATACCTTCTGCATTTATGGTTGATGAATTCCTTCCCATTATCTGATTGTATTCTCAGAACCCTAGTGTCATACTGCTTCTACATGGATTTTATATAATGGGTTATGGTAGGTTGAGTTTCATCCTTGTGACGGAGTAAAAAGGTCCAAGTTGCTCTAGAATAGTCATCAACAATGGTGAGAAAGAATTGTGATCCATTTGAGGTAGGGATCCGATAGGGCCCCCATAGGTCCATGTGTAAGAGTTCAAAGGTTCTAGTTGTCTTTATTTGGTGTTTAGGAAAGGATTTTCTGTGTTGCTTTGTCATAGGACACACTTGACAATTAGACAAGTCATGAGTCGAAAGCTTGATTTCATTGATATGTTGCATCTTTTCTCTCGAGACATGTCCTAATCTATTATGCCAAACAACAGAAGGAATGGTAACACTAAAAACAACATTTTGGGTTCTGTAGAAGTCTAAGGAAGGACCTTTCAAGGTCCCTGGAGGTAGTAGGCTGTCTGATTTGAGCTCATACAATCCACTCCTAGCCTTGATAGCCGCTAGGATACTGTTAGTCTGAAGGTCCTGCAAGAACAGATTGTTAGAGACGAAAACAGCTGCTACATCATTCTGTGTAGTGAGTTTATTGACTGAGAGTAGGTTTTTAAAGAAAGTTGGTATGTGTAGTATCTCATCAAGAGTAATTTTATCACCAAAAGTGGTTCGGCCTATATGTTTGACTTGCTGTTTTGTGCCATCCGGGAGAGTAACTGGTTCATACAACCTGTTTACTTCATAGTCATGACAGAAATTTAAGTTGTTGATCATATGTGTTGATGCTCCTGAGTCTATCAACCATGTGCATGTATCTTCTTTAATATGTGTATTTGTGTAACCATTACCTGCAAAGTTTGCAAGGCCTCCCATCTTTACCTCACTTGTGTTCTTTCCTTTAATTGCCTTGGATATTTCTTGCTGTATGAATGTGGCTAGACCTTGAGAGATTTGATTGCCACTGTCCGTGCATTCACTGTGTTCATTGGGTGTGTCTGCAGGAGAATCACCGAATGTTGCTGAATTGGCTCTACTCTTCTGTCCAGTCAACTCCCTATACCATTCAAGTACTCCATGGATCTTAAAACATGTTTCTATGGTGTGCCCTGCCTTCCCACATTTTTCACAATGCTTGTCTTCCTTTCTTGCATAAGTCCTCTAAGTGTTGTTGTTGCTTCTGCCTCCTCTCTTTGTGTTAAAACTGACTTGTTTTGCCATCATTGCTACGTTCATGTTATTCTCACTGCTAGCATTGACTGATTTTTGTCTTTCAACTGTCTGCATCATGGCATAAGCTCTGTTCACCATAGGTAGAGGCTCCATAAGCATGACTTGATTCACAACATGCTCATATCCTTCATTCAGGCCCATCAGAAATTGTACCAGTTTATGCGCATTTTCCTTGGTATTGATTGCTTTGGCAGCATCACATGTACAAGTGGGTATCGGGCTTAGGCTAGATAAATCATCCCAAAGTTTGTTTAGTTTTGTGTAGTAAGCTGAAATCGTGAGATTACCTTGTTTGAATTGACTGATTTCTCTTTCTATCTGATATAGCAGTGGACCATTAGCCTCCCTAAATCTTTCTCTTAACTCATCCCAAACCTCCTTGGCTGTGGAGAATGACAAGAAAGCATCCCCTAGTTCTTTGTTCATCGAGTTGAGAATCCAGGATTTTACCGTGGAGTCTGCCCTCCTCCATCTGGTAAGTAAAGTTCTGTCTTCTACTGGTTGGATGCAAGTTGCATCGATAAAAGATAATTTGTCTTTGGCACAAAGAGCTATCATCATTGCTTTGCTCCATGTTAGGTAGTTGTTCCCATTGAAGAGAGTGGTGACGAGGACTGCTCCTGGATTTTCGGTATTGGTGATGGAGTATTTTTCAAGGTCTATGGAGTCAAGGTGACTGGTTTCACTCTCAGCCATGGTGGACATTTTGGTTGTAGGTTTTGGATCAGACCATAAGCTCTAATACCATGAAAAGGAATTGTGAAACTCTCTTGTATTTCAATCACCTCAACTGGTTTGTATGTACATGGACTATCTATTTATACTTGTAAACAATACAATGCTATTTGTTGTGCATTTGATGTACCTATAGCCCTATTTACGGCTGTGGAATGTGAACAAATAAAACAAGGGGACAAAAGGACACTGTATGCGCATATGGAGTGAACGTAGCAGGAAGAGCAGATGGTGCGTGTAGCATGGCATGCAGCAGGGAATGGTGGCTGTGAACAGATCGCGTGCTCTTGTCTGCTGAACGCTGAATGTAACTGGACCAAAAATAAAACAAATGAACTGGACCCAATTAACTAATTAAACTCGAACCGGTCCATCTTTTAACCCGAACCGGTCCAGACTTTAACAGCCCCAACTGGGAGAAGTATTTGCAACATTTGGAGTTGGCATTCACTATTTTATAGAACAACTCTTTATTTGCAAAGCTCTCTAAATGTGAATTTGGTTGTACCAAATTAGGTTATCTTAGCCACAAGATTTTGGTTACAAGGTACTATCCAAGGTTCGTAGCAAGGTATTCCACCATTACTGCTTCTTTGACACAACTCGTGCAAAAATGCTTTTGTATGGAATATGGAGGCCACCACAACATTTGAAAATTTGAAGCGGGGCCTGTCAACCACGCTAGTTTTAGCCCTCCCAAATTTCGATGAGACTTTTTTGCTCCAAATGGATGCTTCTAGTTAAGGGATTGGAGCAATTTTATCACAAAATGGAGGTCCGATAGCATTTTTCAATAAGGGATTACCACCACGACTTCAAAATTCTTCCACCTATTATTGAGAAATGATTGCAATAACTAAATCAATTCGACAATGGTGATAATACCTCCTTGGGAGGTGATTCACAGTCTAAACCGATCACCAAAGTCTGCGTGCTCTCCACAATTAGGTTATTCAAACACCAAGACAACAAAAATGGCTCACCAAACTTCTTGGGTATGATTTTGATATTGCATATAAGTCTGAAGCTGAGAATAAACTAGTTGATGCACTGTCTAGAGTTTCCCACAACACTTTCTTTGCCCTACAGATAGTATCTAAGCTAGTGATTACTATTTGGGATGCTTTACGAGAATTTTACAAGACTCATAAAGCTTCTAACCAACTAATTACTTCTATTCAAGATTCTCCTGTTGATTTTTCTCATCACATTGTGAAGGATGGACTAGTTTGGTACAAGGGCATAGTTCTCATTCCTCTAGAATCTACATTTCAACCCTTAATCTTGCATGAATTCCATAACTCATCCATCGGAGGTCACGCTGGAATGCAACGAACACTTGCTTGCATTTTTTATTGGCCAAAAATGAGGCAAAGTATTCAGGAATATATGGCAAAATGTCAAGTTTTCCAAACAGTTAAACCATTCAACAAAGTGCCACAAGGCCTACTCCAGCCACTCCCCATTCCCCAAAAGATGTGGGATTCGTTGTCTATGGATTTTATGACTCACCTGCCCCTCTCTACTAGCAAAACCATAGTTTTGGTGGTAATGGATAGACTCTCTAAGCATGCCCTTTTCTCTGCCTTATAAGCACATTTTCAACTCCACAAATTGATGAGATCTTCATTCGAGAAATAGTGCACCTCCATGGTTTCCCAGCCAGCATTGTCTTAGATAAGGACCTTATCTTCATGAGCCCTTTTTGAAGAGAATTGTTCAAACTGCAAGGAACTGCTCCTACAACTAGTAACGCTTATCACCCCCAAATCAATAGAAAAACTGAGGTACTCAATCGCTGCTTGGAAGATTATTTGTGTTGCTTCCCTTCGGACCATCCCAAACAATGGCTTCAGTTTTTACCATGGGCTGAGTGGCATTACAACACTTCATGGCACTATGTCATTAAAATGACTCCATTTGAGGTTGTCTTTGGGGGCATTCCCTCTTTTGTACTATATGGGCTTCTCCACTACGGTTATTGCTGTTGAAGAATTGTTGAATTCATGAGCTGAAGTGTTAAACAGTCTCCAAGCCAACCTACAGTGTACTCAGATTCGCACGAAAAATCAATTCGATTATAAAAGAAATGATGTTTCTTTTTAGGCGAATGACTGGATATTTTTGAAATTGCAACCCTATTGCCAATCCTCTGTGGCTTACCTATAATTCAACAAGCTCTCCAAGTAATTCTTTGGTCCATTCCGCATCACCGAGCAAATTGGTCAAGTTGCATATCGGCTAGCTCTACCCCCTTCAGCTCAAATATATGATATGTTTCATATATCTAATTTGAAGAAATGTGTTAGTGATCCATCAGGACAACTTATTCCCTTACCAGTATAATTTGTTAATTCTCAACATGTTCTTAAACCTGTTGTTATGCTTAGGTATCGCAAGATTATACAACAAGGTCAGCTTTCAATGCGAGAATCAACCACCTTCTAATGCTACCTGGGAAACTCTACATGAATTCTAATATGATTTTCCTAAATTTGACTTTGAGGTAAAGGGGGAGCAATGTTGCAAGCCATAATTCAATTGCTAGCAACCCAGATCAGTCCCAGTCGATTTCACAAGGCAGAAATACTAGGCTCAGAAAAATGTAGTAAAAATATAATGATTGTCTTGTCTCCTAAAAGGTGGGAAAGGTGTAATGATTGAGTGAATATGCTATTGCCACAAAAATGGGAACTCTATTAAAGTTGTTACAGAGTTATTATAAATATAAGAATAAATACAAGAAAGGGGTATGAAAAGGTTATTTCCAACAACTTCTTTGTCTTCTCTCTCACTCTCTTAATCTTTTGTATCTTTTTTCCTCCTTTCTTGTTTTTTTCTTCATCTTCTAAATTCAAGGCAACAAATTACTGACTTCTTTCTCCCATCTAGAATCGTTAACATTAGAAGTCTCGGAAGTTAATTTTGCGAAAGCCAAAATTGGCACCGTTGACAATATTCCAAACACAAATTTCACGATGGTTCTTAATGTTCTTTGTAACCACTCTCCAGACAAGGAGTATCTTGATCAAGACATAGGACCACGTTCATGCAAGGTGCTTTTGGAAGTTTAGTGGAAAATTGAAGGAGCTAGAGGACATTATTGATTAAAGGAATGCAAACAAGAAGTTTAAGAAGAGAAATAGATTTGGTGTTGTCCTTTACAAGCTTTGGAAGCTATGTTTTAAATTGGGAATTACAAGAGGAGCTCCGTCCAGCATCTCGATTAACTCCTATAAATTGGGGTTTGAGAGATTGCGAGGGTGATCGGCTGTCAGTGTGTTGAAAAAAATTTAAAAAGAAGAGAATGTTAATTACCTTACGTTTAATTAAGATTGTTTAGAGTTAACATTAAATTAGATTTTATTATGCTTTATTAAAATTAATTTAAACTCTAATATTAACTTGACTCAAATGTTCGTCAATTTATGATTAAATTCAAATAATTTTAAAATGTTAATATTTTTTAACACTGTAAAATATTAAAATTTAATATATATTTTTATATAAAGTTAGTAGTAAAAATATACTTTTTGTATAATAAAATATTAAGTAAATTATTATTTACATAATATCTATTTTCTATTAAACTAACATATTTGAAATTAAAAGTTCTTATCCTTTTTATAAGATGTAACGATTTTACTATAAACTTATTTAAATTCTTTCGTATCTATCTAATAATTAATATGATGTGAGATAAATTTTCCACTACTTTACCCGCAAACTTTAAACAATTCTTATACCTTTTTATGCATGTATCTAAAGAATAATTGCAACAACTTTTGTCTTAGCAATTTAAAATCAAATT
Organism: Erythroxylum suave; assembly: GCA_027563595.1. Classification (NCBI taxonomy): domain Eukaryota; kingdom Viridiplantae; phylum Streptophyta; class Magnoliopsida; order Malpighiales; family Erythroxylaceae; genus Erythroxylum; species Erythroxylum suave. The sequence goes on from JAOSBN010000009.1 coordinate 27,304,466, forward strand.
CATCCTTTTGACAATGTATATATGGAAGATATTTATAATAATTTTATTGTACATATATATTTTGATGACTTTTCTTATAATTATATATTAAAATTTTGTATGTTATATTTAAATTTTTATAGCATATACTAAGCTTTAATCATTATGTACCATGAACCTTTTAAAATTCAATGACTTACGTGTTCTTATATTTTAGAAATAATAAAGAGGTTTATTCTTTTCAAATTTTATAAAAAAATATTTTTATGTTCAATATTTATTTGTTGTGTAGGTGTAAATATAAAATAAAGAAGTTTGAGTAAATAATTTTTATTTTGTATGTAGTGTACAAAATATAAATAAACATATTTATTTGAACATTATATATTTATGTATATATTAAATATACAATTAACGAGACGTTAAATTTTAAGAAAAATATTTTTATGTATTTAACGAGACGTTAAATGCATAAAATTTGGAAAATTTTGAAATTATTAAAAAAAGAGATTGAGCATACGCACTTTACCTTTAAAATGAGATTACATTAGGAACTGCAAAGAATACATCGGAAGTAAAGTTTATGAAAATAAATGGATAAAAGAAATAATTTTTTACAATTTTTGTATTTTTATCATTATAAAAATACTATTTAATATTTAAAACGTTTTAAATTTTGTTAATTTTAAGTTATTTTATGTTTGAGTGAAGATTCACATGTTCAAATCACCTCTTTTTAAAAAAAACAAAGAGAAGATTGAGTACATCAATGCACTTTCCCTGATCTTTGAAAAGCGGAGAGTCTTGTGCAATAGGATACGTTGACATATTATGTGTTTAACTATTATAGATGTTATAAAATTTCACTAAAAATTATTTCGAACCTTGAAAATTTTTTAATAACATGGAAAAATAAGATTTATCTAAAATAATAATAAACCATGTAAAAAATTAAAAAAAATTTCTTAACTAGAATAAAATTACATCACAATTTACAATAAACAAAAGATTGAACATGGAGAAACAAGTAGTTAAGTTAAGGGTTCAGATCACCTATTCTCGTTACTATGTTCCTACTCTATTCTATGGCATCCATCTATTTAATAAAATATGTGCCTTTTGAATTAATATTAACAAAGTTTTGAAGAATAGTAATTACTATTTTTAAGTGTCAGTAAATAAATTATCAAATATAGATAATATTTTTTTGGTAATAAAGAGGTCAAAGGTCTAATTACAGTCGAAATTATAATAAACAAAAGCGAGATACAGAAACCCTTAGAATATCTCCATTGATGAGTGAGACGAAGCCCCTCGGTAGTTGAAACACATGTTGCACTTGGATGTCGATATCCTTGCTCATCGCCTCCTGGATGGCCCGAAATAGGCCCCTATTATGGTGTGATCCCACTGTGGATTGCACAATGAGTGCGCATGCCGCACTCGAGTCCATTTCGAGAATAGCCTTGTGTATCCCCAAGAGTTTGGCCAATTGCACCCCATCTAGGGCTGCCCAAAGCTCAGTCACTATAGCAGTAAAAACGCCTATCTTACATGCGAAGCCTCCCTGCCAGCGACCCAAGTAATCTCGGATCAAGCCACCACAACCTGATGCTCCTGGGGATCCCTTCGCCACTCCATCCATATTGATTTTGAACCAATCCTCATGGGGAGGCTGCCATCTAATCCAAACCCAATGCTTTCTCGGCGAGTGTAGGTAGTGTTCCTGACCATTACTTCACAAAATTGATTAGCCATCCTTAATATGTGTGTAGCACCCTGAAGAGGGCACATGAAGTCTAGAACAAACAGTTCCTTGTTTCTCCATGACCAGATTAACCAACATTTTGTACAAATATGTTCGACCAACTGGTCATGTAGAAAGTGGTGCTAATGCTCTGCAAGTTCCCACCAAGCTAGGTCGATAGATCATCCATGAAGAACATCAGTCAACACTTTGCTGGGACGATGACTTCCCATAAGGCTCAGATCTCAGTAAGATGGCAATGGGTCGGGCCAACTGTTATGGCGGGTCGTCCGTGGCCTGCCCTATGGTCCACTGGGCCACGGGTGGCCCGTCCCATTCATTAAATTATTTTTAAAAAGTATCAAAACGATGTCAGTGCCCCGATTAACTTGGGTCAAAATGGGCTGGGCCGAGCCAGGCCAAGATTAGCATCCTTACTTAATGTAATCCCTTAAAGCATGAAGGACAGTCTATGGATGTTGCTTACATCAACTGCAATAGTCATAATATGTTGGTGGCTTCTCAGCACATTCGTAAGAAGACTGTTGTGAGCTACAATCCAGAGAAAATTCCGAACACGCTAGGGTCCTCATCACCCCTATATTCGCTTCCATAGACTATTGGCCTCAGATTTCATGTCAGCTACCAATCGAGTATATGCCGACTTAACCGAGTAATGCCTTGAGGCCTCATCCGACCATATCAACAAGTCTGGTCCTTCATCCTCCTACAGCGGCTTAACTGCCGCTAATAGTGAGCATGCGTGTGGAGGGAGAGCGCTATGATGTCCTACCAATGTCAATTCCCATTGATGCCTACCATATCCGCCACAATTTCGTGAAACATGTTAATGGTTGGAACATGTACTTGTTCTATTAAGGCCTGTCCAAGTCCTAGAATCTAGTTATCTAACCAAAATCTAACAATTTTGCCATCGCTAACCGTCCACGCCATGCCATCCAATAGTCGGCTCCATGCACCAATTAACGACCTCCAAATATGAGAATCAATTTGTGGTTGCCTGAAAACAGAAATTATTGGCCAGTCTCCTCGACCCATACCTAAGAGTAGAGGGCGTCCGGTTGCGTTATGAGACGCTAAACCCATTTAGCCAGAAGAGCATTGTTAGTGTGCTCCAGCCTCCTGAAACCCAGTCCACCCTTAGTCTTCGGACAACAAATGTTTTCCCAGGAAATGAAATGTAATTTCCTCTCCTCCACCTTGTGTCCCCAGAGGAAGCTGCAACAAAGTCGTTCCAGTTCAGGGTAGATGTACGAGGGAAATTTAAGAACTTGCATTGTGTAGGTAGGGATAGAGTACAGTACAAATTGCGTTAATGTTGCCCTTCCCACCATGGATATGGCATTAGTAGCCCAGCCAGATAATCTAGTTCGAACCTGATTCATTACTTGATCGAAATGGCTACGCCCAACTCGACCATACCACCAGAGGTGCTCCTAGATATTTTCCGAATGACTCCTTTATGGCGAAACCAGATCGATGCACTATAAGATTGCAAACTGGGGCTAACACATTCCGAGAGAAAAAAATCTGAGTCTTTGATACACTATCTTCTGTCCCAAGGCTACAGTGAAGCACTCCAAAACGGAGAGAATCATGTTTATTTATGCCAAGGACATCTCTGCAAATAAGTCAAAAATGTCAGCAGATAATTAGATGGGAGATCTGTGACCCTATTCTTCCTACACGAATTGGTTTCCAGGTACCAGATTCCATTGCAATATTAATTATATGTGACAATCGTTCTAGACACAAGGCAAAGATATATGGAGAAAGGGGGCATGCCTATCGAATTCCCCTACTCATCTAGAATCCTTCAGAAATTGCACCATTCCATAACACCTGCATGTGCGCTGAGGTTATACAATCCATGATAAGAGAGTAAAGGATATTCAGGATACTTGCTCCTTCCAACATTGATTGAATAAAATCCCAACGCAGACGATCACAAGCATTTTCTAAATCCACTTTTATTGCCATAAAGAATTTTCTACCTCTTGACTTCTTCATGGTATGCATGATCTCTTGAGCAACTACTATATTGTCATGTATTTGTCTGCCCGGCACAAAACTTGCCTACCAGGGGGGACATTAGTTTTGGTAGGAAGGGTCATAAGCGGGCTTCCAGGATCTTGGTGACTAGTTTGTAAGAAATGTTTCATAAGCTGATCGGTCAGAATTGGTGCAACGTCAACGAACATTCTACTTTCAGAATTAACACAAATAATGAATTGATTGCGGCTAAGCCCAGATATGCTCAACATACTTGCATGTATCTTCTCCTACCACGTCATAATTAACCTAATAAAATATCACATGAAATCCAACGGGTCCGGGCTTTGTAGGGGTCCATCCCAAACATTGCCCGCATGATCTCCTCCCTAGAAATGCCTTTGCTCAAACAATCAAGCTTTGGACTCTTTAAGGTCGGAAATCCCCCTTCAAGACATTCAACTGTATCATTAGGATCATTCATGTAGAGAGTGGAGAAATAATCAATCGCAAGACGTTCCAGTTCCTTGTCATCCGTGATCCATTAATCGTGCAATCTTTTCAAGGCTTCAATTTTAAGTCGCCTCCTGTTAATAATAACCTTCGAATGGAAGTATCTAGTGTTCCTATCTCCAGATTGGATCTAATCAGTTCTAGCCTTCTGAAACCACAAGAATTCCTCTTATATAAGCACCTCCTCTTGCTTAGTTAAAAGTGTTCGTTCCAACGTGTGTAAATGGCCAACCTGTCCTTCCTACAACTTATGCTGGATTCCTCTGAGCTGGCTTTGCAACTGTGCTTTCTTAGTATGAATATTACCAAAGACAATTTTATTCCACAGGACCAGCTCTCTCTACAAATTCGTAAGTTTGTTCGTTAAGATGTGTCCATGCGCCCATTTGTCCTTTAACAAAACCCCAAACTGCTAGTGGCCTTGCGACGCTGCGATGTATCGAAAAGGCCTACTTCTTCACACATTCGATTTTATAGCCTCTAAATGAAGAATAATGGGATGATGATCGGACTTAAGTTTATGGAGTACTCAAACCCCACTATCAAGATTTCTTGTTCTCCACTCAACATTGCAAAGAACTCGGTCTAACCATTTAAAAATTCGTTCATATCTTGGAAATAACGGGCCCTTCCATGTAAACTGTGGTCCGCTGCTGCCCATGTCTATAAGGTGAGAGAAATCTACCATAGCACCAAACCTCTGATAAGAATTGGCAGTCTGTGAAGCAATCCCTTTTTTTTCATCAAGAGACATATTCTCATTAAAATCACAGATGATTACCCAAGGCTCTCCAGTTGGAATCATGAGATCACACAAGTGCTCCCAAAGGTGACAGCGTTCTGATTCATCTGGGCTCCCATAAACCGCCGTGAGGAAGAACGTTTCGGTATCTCTTCGTATGCAAGCATGGATTGTTGAGTTTTTTAGAACACAAACAATAGAAAGAAGAGTGAGTAGAGAAGATGAGAATAAAGAGATAAAACGAAAATGACCTTAACTACTCACACTTCCATTAACTTATCTGAACAAAACCTTATATAAGGCTTACACGTAGTGGCCAACATGGGTCACAAAAGCAATAATAAAAAACTACCCACTACTACACTAAGTCTATCATGGCTCAATATCTTAGCAACACTTTACTGACTTCTTAAAGACTAGGACAACTAAATAATCTTGCCAAACATGTAACATAAATCTTAACACCTTCCCTTAAACTGAAATCGGCAGAATTCAGTTTAGGAAACAAATTGACAACTTTGGCTAAACCAGCTCTTGGAAAAACTTCTTTTACATGGCAATTCAAATTTTCTGGAGCACTTCTCTCCATTTTCAGAATATTCTATAAAGCACTTCTCTTCACTAATTGATGTACTTCTCATCATCATGTTGATGCCCTTCTCACTAACCTACAATTATTGGAGCACGTCTCTCCAAAAAACATCTTGGTGCACATCTCACCAACTCTCAAAAAAAAGTTTCTTCATCAACCAACTCTACCATATTTGCTTGCTCCTTTTTCAGTCTGCAATTTTTCTGTATATGTCCAAATTTTTTACATTTGAAACATTGAGATTTTCCCTTATGCCAACAATCTTTCTCTTCATGCCCTAGTTTCAGGCAATGATCACAATGAGGAATTTTACCTTTTCCTTTTGACGATTTGGCTAGAAGAGCTCTTTCATCAATTTGCTCAGTTTCAACTTTCCGCATGGCCCTTCTTTGCTCCTGTGCCTACAAAGCATTAATCAATTCAGATAAAGTTAAATCATTAATATCTCTTGAATCTTCAAAAGATGAAATTTTCGCCTCAAATTTTTTGGGCAAACTTATAAAAATCTTTTCTATAATTTTGCTCTCAGATAGATCCTCCCCCAATAGCTGTATTTTGTTCACCAAAGTCATCAATCGATCAGAATATTCTTGTATGCTCTCATGTTCCTTCATGCTCAAAGCTACAAAATCTCTTTTGAGATTTAAAACTTGCATCTTCTTCATTCTTTCATTGCCTTGATATAATTCTTTCAGCATATCCCAAGCGTTTTTAGCTGTTTCACAAGTCATAATTCTTGTGAAAACTGATTCTGAAACTGTAGAGAAAATTATAGATAGCGCTCTTGGAGCTTTTGCTGCTTCTTCTTCATGAGCTCTTATTTGATTTAATGTTGGATTATTTCCCAAGGCTGGTAATTCCCTTTCTTCTTCCACCCATTGCCATAAGCCGAGACCTCTTAATTGAGCTTTCATCTTGACAACCCATACTTGATAGTTTTCACCATTGAAATTGGAGGTAGAAGAGTAGCTGAATTGCTAGAAGCCATTGGAAGCGTTTGTTTTTTTCACTCAATCTCGCAGTCCCTTAAGAATCTATGGCTTTGATACCATGTTGAGTTTTTTAGAACACAAACAATAGAAAGAAGAGTGAGTAGAGAAGATGATAATAAAGAGATAAAGCGAAAACGACGTTAACTACTCACACTTCCATTAACTTATCTGAACAAGGCCTTATATAAGGCTTACACGTAGTGGCTAACATGAGTCACAAAAGCAATAATAAAAAACTACCCACTACTACACTAAGTCTATCATGACTCAATATCTTAGCAACACTTGACTGACTTCCTAAAGACTAGGACAACTAAATAATCTTGCCAAACATGTGACATAAATCTTAACAAAGATAACACAATAGTCCCACAACTTGAGATTATGGTTGCGAAATAGAGCAGTTTTACCAATGATGTACAGGGGACTTGTGTCAATGGGATGTACGCAGATTGGTTCTGTAGATCTCTTGGTTTGGTTCCAGTTCATCCACTACAGCAGCCTTCCGCTCTTGTGATGTTGCATCCTATAATCTGATGAGAGTGGTTCTCATGTTTGTTGCCTCAGCTGGCTTTCAGAATTTTACAGGAAGCAATACATATTAGGCTAAATGCCATTTTTGCACTAGAAAGCTGTGTTATGTACTTACCATGTTTCTGTAAATAAACTGTTTGTGACAATTAGCCACATTTTTCTTTTTCATTGCTTTCTGCATTGTGCATTAAGTTCAACACCGGAGTTGTAGCAAAGACGAGTCTTTATAAGGTAATTGTCACTACTTATAGACCCAAACCTAGATGATCTATCCATGTTCAGGATGAAGTGAAACTAAGTGGAAGTCAAAACCGACGCCAGCCTATGACAATTTGTTGAAACTTATTCTTTGGGTCTCAGAAATGTACCTTCTGTAGTGCCTTCACAGCAACCATAATGTTTGGAAAATATCTGTACAATCATTGAGGACATATCCCCTGATTAGTTGACTTCTTAAAAGCTTTTCTTGGATTTTACTCAATGATAGCTAGTAGATATACATACATACATACATATATACATACATATATATATATACATATATATATATATGTATATATATATATATATCTGTATATACATATATATATATGTGTATACATATATATATATGTGTATATGTGTGTATGTATGTATTTATGTATCAGCATATCATACAAATAGAAATTCAGGGGTTAGCATAGCATATCATACAAATAGAAATTCAGGGGTTAGCATGTCAGCTTCCTGAAAGCTTCAAGCTAACATGAGGCAGCTTCATGAAAGCTTCAAGCTATCATGAGGCTTCAGTTGTGAGATAAATTGTCCAACATCAAGAAAAAAAAGTGAACTCCCGTAGGGGTTTGTAAGTTGGATGACTTCAAGGTCGTGAAGTGCTCGCTCCTTTTACTGAAGCAGTTCTAATTTTCAGGTGGCACAGGAACATCATTCCCATTATACCATTCCTAAGAGTTTTGAGCTCATCTTTGTTCTTTAATCTGTAAACAATTCAGATCAGTTAATCATGTAATGAGTTGGCTACTGCCTTACTCTGACAATCTAAGTAGCTTTAGAGAGAATTCAGTTGATGTTATGTGGTGATTTTAGAGGTAATGATGATTACGCGCCACCAACAACCAACTTATTCACCAGAATAACCAATGATTTTCCTTCCATTTCAAGAGACAAACACCTCTCAACTACCGTCCACAGGTCACCCACTATCACAATTGCTTCACTCTTACACTCACATTACCACCTCCCTTCTTGTTCTTCCCTATCCAACTAACCAAAGACATGTTCGATGGCAAATTCAAGAACATGCATGCTTCTTTCGTTGTGTCTCGCGCTTTTTCTCTCGGAATGTGACATTCTCGCCATTGCTGATCCCGATCACTTCAACAGACCGATCAATGAAGTTAAAGAAGAAAGTGGTGGAACTAATAACACTACCCGTCACGGAGATAAGAAAACTGAACCTCAATATGGTGATCAGAGTGTTTTTTCGTCTCAAAATGGTAAAACAATGGCGGAAAGATCAGAGCTCTGTAAAACCAATATCAATGGTATTCTTCCTCCCCCATACAAAAATATATCAAACATGATCTGCACGCCGATTTGGAATACTCACATTTTGAGGGTAAGTCTTATCTGGGATATATGTATATGCATCTCATTTATCTTTGTTGCTTCTCAGGAGTTTCTGGTTTTGTGAGAACAGAATAAATCTTTGTCATTTTTGATAAAATGATCTACATATAAACATTAAAAACTGTATTGGGTTTATTATATAGATCTGAAAAAAAGATGGTTTATGACGAATAGCTTTAGGCCACTGATTCCATTGCCTAAAGCACCTGACTTCTGAGAACGAGTGTTATAAATCGTATTTAGCAGCTTAGAATAGTTACCTTTTAACTGATGTAGCAACATGTGCAGTATCACAAGGGAGAAGACAATCTGGTGACGTTTATAGTATCTGCTGTGTACACAACAGGATGGGTAGGAATTGGGTTTTCAAAAGATGGAAGAATGGTTGGTGCTAGTGCAGTGGTTGGGTGGTTTAGCAAGAAGGGTCATCCCAGGATTAAGCAATACTACCTTCAAGGTACTCGTCCCTCGCAAGTCATAGCAGATGCTGGAGAATTGGACCTTACGAAAGTTCCACCCGCAGTTGCACTTAGTGGGGCTTCAATTCACATGGCTTTTCAAACTAAGTTTGAACACCCTCTCAATAAGCAGTTAATTCTGTTGGCTTTTGGAACCTCGTACCCGACTCATTATCGCTTGACCAAACATGTCGACAAGACTGTTCTAATGTTCGACTTCGCAGCAGGTTTATCTGTCGACATATACATTCCATTTCTGTTTGTCTCTTACAGTTCATAAACTAATGGTTTTGGTCGTCGTCTGGTTTTCCACAGGTTCTGCATCTTCTGTAAATCACCACCAGATGAAGGCGGCTCATGGTGTGTTGGCTGTTATGACATGGGGTCTCTTTCTTCCAGTTGGGTCGATCATTGCAAGATACATGAGGCATAAAGATCCTCTATGGTATTATCTTCACGCAGGCATTCAATTCACAGGGTTTCTGCTGGGTCTAGCTGCTGTGGTTGTTGGACAACATATGTTTGTCAAAATTAGCGCTGATGTATCAGCACATAGAGGCATTGGAATCTTCGCTTTTGTGCTCAGTATTCTCCAGGTAAGCTCCATGTATATAGGAGCTTTTGACAGCGACTTGTGTTACTTTGACAAAGTTTAGCTAACTGTGTCTGAAAATGGTTCAGATATTGGCGTTCTTTCTACGACCCAATAAGGATGCCAAGATTCGAAAGTACTGGAACTTGTACCATGGTTGGTTTGGAAGGATTGCTCTCTTCTTTGGAGCTTTTAACGCAATGTGGGGAATACATGTAGCCTCTGCAGGCGTTGCATGGAAGGCGATGTTTGGAATTCAAATGACCGTGATTTTGATCACAGTTATTCTTCTGGAAATATTATTGCAGATGAAAAGATCAGAGAACAGTAAGCTACCATCAATGTTCCAAATGAATTCAATTCAATGATCAATCAAATTTTGAGTAAAGCTTCAAATCGTGGCGTTACAAATTAGCAAGTTTGCATATAGTGAGTTTTCAAGCTTCAAGTTCATGAGGCAGGAGCCAGCCGAAATGTCTTCAAACTGCAGGAAAATGATTCAGAGCAAGCTCAAGGAATCAAATTTGTGGCCTTTATTGCTGTTTCCGGTTCCCATGTCACTGAAAGAAGCTAAATGGCCAAGAATGACAGGTGGATTCTTTGTTTAATTCATTTACCTTTTTTTTTCTTTTTGGTTCTGATTCGAGTATTGTTAAGATGAAATGGGAAGGTGTGGATTGTCCAGAAGTGCATCAGATTTCGTAATGGATAGTGATAGTGCAAGTTTTTGGAGACATTTTCTCAGTAAATATAATCACGACCAAACACTCCTCTTCATGCATTAGCAAGAAATTTTGAGCCAGTATCTTCACTTTACCCGTTCAAAGCCTAGAGGGATGGTTGGACCGGACTGCACTCGGGCCTATCTGGCCAGTCTAAATAAAACTGGCGTAGCTCAAGACCCGATAAGACCAAATTTTTAAAACGAAATTTTTGTTCAGTTTAGACAGTCTGGCCTCAGGTCGGATCAGGCCGAGTCATTTTTTTCATCCTAAATCTTAATCAACAGGTTCAATCAAACAAGATAGCCCAACTCTCATCTAAAATTCAGTCGGTGTCAAACTGCACAATTTGAAGCATGTTTAAATTTTTCAAATTGATATTAATTTAGTTTTATTCATAAAAGACGTCGATTTATAGAAATAATTTGAGTCATTCAAACTAAATTTTATTTTAATTTCTTAAATTCTAATTTAATTAACTTAAATTTAACTTATTAGATTTAGTTAAATTAAACTAAGTGAAATCCAATTTATCACTTCCGAAGAACTTAATTAGAATACACAAAATATAATAAAAATAAAGAACAAAAATTCAGAAAGGTTGATCGAATTGTATTTGATAATAACATTAACTAAACAAGTTTATTTTTATCAATAATGTTTATCATACTTTAATAGTAGTATGAATAAAGGAAGGATTGATGTGGATTGTAAATAAATCAAATTACTTACAAAATATTATATAATTTATTTAATTATGAATTATTTTTGTTAAATGATTTACATGAGTCCTCTATTATTTGGTTATAAATATTAAATCATTAAGTAATTTGTTTAAAAAATATGAATACACTTAATATACATTATTCAATAAACAAATTAAGTTATAAAACAATTTCAAGTTCACTGTTATCTAAATAAATATCAAGTCTGTCAATAATCTACCAAAAAAGAAAATAATAAATTAAATTAATAAGTACTTTTTCAAAATTATTAATTCAAAAATAATTTATTCAAAACACTTAAAAATTAACTTAATGTTACATTACTCAATAAAGGCGATGCCTTATAAGTTGGATTTTAAAATTGAAGCTACGATTAAACTAAATTAAATTATTTAAATTTAAATTTAAATTTAATAAAATTCAAATATTTAAATCCAAAATCGGCTAAATTAGCTTAACTTATACTTAAGGATGACATCGGACCAACTCAAAAGCTACTATGTCAATTTTTTAAAAATAAAAATATAAAATAATGTCTTTTTTAATTGAGTCCAAGCTAAGCTGCCTAGCTCTGAGTTTATTCGATATCTGGGTCATTTTGTTTAGAATAACTGAGCTTCTAATTAGTCTAAACCTACACTTAAATTATGAATCGAGTCATTAAAAATACCTAAGTTTTATTTTTTTATCGCATTTAATGCATGCATTTATAAAAACAATTAAAATTTGGGTTGAATGAGATTGGGCCAACATTGGGCCGGGCAGGGAACAAGCCCAACTTTTTCAAGAATCGAACCAATTGGTTTTTCAATTTCAAATATTTCTCTAACTTCCGTTTAAAAAGTAGTTGCGTGGCTTATGATTTAAAAAATGTGAAGTTCGCGCGCCTATAAATAAGGCCAAATGGTGAATTGAACTCGTTTGGATGTGAAAATCTTGGAAAGGAAAAGCGGAAGATGAGGAAGCGATTGAAACAAGAGAGGTCCATTTGCACTTGCAAATCTCCTCGCCAGAGCGATAACGATACTTCCTCCTCCTCCTTCAACTGGTTCTCTCACTTTCTCTCTCCGTCTCCGTTGTCTAGCTTTCATGTTCGTTTTCAACCTTAGGAACGGTTTCTCTCCAAAATCATTATGCTATTGCTGTTCACGAGTTTCAAAAGTTTCAGCTTATACAGTTTGGGGCTTCATTGTTATTGCATTGAACGCCTCTGTGATTTCTCTGTTGTGGTTTATTTGCAATTTCAATATGAATATTGAGATTTGATTGTTTCTTCCCATAAACAGTGCGATACTCATGTGATAGAAGCTAAGTACACCATTCACGCTCAAAATTTGCATCTGATGCTGAGTTTGGATTGATCTGATCTAGTTGTTACTCAGTTCTAGTAAACAGTTTATGAAGTCGTAATTTACATACAGGTATAGAAAAGATCCAATTCTAGTGACCGAAGCATTAAACACGCTTTTTCTGCAGAAGAACTCTGATCCTGTTTCCGTTTGTAAGATCGGTTTTACGGAAGTACTTTGGTTCGATTAGATTTTCAAACGGAGGGAAAGAATATGGACAAATTTGAAATTCCAAGTGTTAAGTTCTGCGTTCTTCTCTATATGTGCATCTGAGTGTCTTTAGTACGTAATGTAACCTCACGACGAATGTTGGGTTTGTTTATGCGTTTTACATTATTTTTCTGTGTTTTCTTCGCTACCAAACGATGTACTAGCTAGACAAATATAGATGGCTTCCAGAAACTTGTACTTTCTTTTTCATTATAGAAGTGGATGAACAGGTACGAAGAAGATCTGTGGACAGAGATAGCCAAGTATTTAGACGGAAAATCTTTAATAAAACTGGCAACAACTTGTCGATGGTTCCATGACGTGATAATGCACGACAGCGTGTGGAGGTTTGCTTGTTTGCGTGATCTTCAGGTCCCCTCTCCGCCCAGTGTGGATTTCGAGTGGGTGAAGCTCTACGCTTCACTCGCAGGTAATATTGCGGAAGCCGCTTATTTGTCGTAGACGTGCCATTTAGTGTCTGAATACAAATACTTTTTAAACTCCAAATACTTTTTAAACGCTTTACTGATTCTTCATTTATGAGCAGTTCGTGTACTCTCAGTAAAGGAATTACTGACAACTGTCTGATCAAGTTTATTGATGATGCATTACTTCCGCAGATGGTAGTCACTCCTACACCTTCCGTGAGATGGACAAACACATTGGTTAGTTTTCCTTTGCTTGATATCTGAATTGCTCTCTAAGCATTTTTGCTGACGAAATTGATTATAAAGATCTATATGTCAGCTAACAGACAGCAATGCTCAATTTTTGTTTTGTTTTGTTTTTCTTTAACCTGTGGGAGAGTTAGATTGGATGCGAATTGGTGCTTTCTTCTTCGAGTCACAAGCAGCAGTTTTAACTCAGAGATTAAGCTTGCCCTTTACTATCCTAAAGCAAGACAATCCAGTAAAAGCTTTGAAATCATTCGGGGCATGCGTGTTAAACAACATCAAATCGGGTATCTGGATTGCAGGTAAATGAAGCTCATCCTGTCATCCAACTATCCAAGCTTTTATATCTGACCTTGTTTTATCGAGAGACATTTAAGAAGTGCTAGTTACAACTAGGCTAACTTAGTTTTATGACATTTCTTTTACTTTTCAGATTTACAGCTTGTTAGATGCCCAGTTTGTGAGCTTGATACATGCGAAGGTGTGTAAAATAAAAATTTTAACCCCAAACAATCTAGGATAATAAAGTAATTTAAATTTTGCTGGTTGAGCAAATGGGGTAATCCTCAACCTTCTTCCGATGCGCATTGATGCGTGAAATTAATAGCAGAAAGAGTAAGTTGTATCAGAACACGTTCAATCCAGCAGCATTGTCCCCAGAAAACACGCTTGTTGAGATTGCACGCCGTCTTTAAAGCACCCTTAAATTTATCTCCTAGAGATGGCCAACTTTTCTTAGTATCTCCTCAGTATTCTCTTCATTCCGCGCCTTTCAATTACAAACAATTTATTCATGATTTAAGAGAACTTTTTGTTGCAGGAACAATGCAGACGTTAGATGCAAGGCATATAGAGCTATTCCAGTGTGAAGGATACCGCAACGGCAGCTGGGAGTATGAGCTGATTGGATCCTGCAAGACTGAAAAGCATGTCGATGCAGCATCTGGTAGCATCATTGATCTCAAACGCCTCAAGGATCGAGCAACAACTGGTGATACTTTTTAATTCTTTCAAATCTTACAAACCTTATAATATTTCGTTCGTCAAAATTAGAATATTAATGCCTGTGCTTAAATGATTTTGGGCCATTTGGATGCATTCTAAATCTTCGTTTAAGGGAAAGATGTTCTCACTCCTCGAATATTTTGCAGGTGTCTTTAATCTCAAGTTATGGGCAGGAAAAACCAGTGATTTCCAACCGAAGGCTATGATTACCTTCCATGCAGTTGCAATCAATACCAATTTACAAGCCAACCAAGGTACACTTACATATTTACAGTTACATTTATAAGTTCATGCTCCCGTCTTTCCGCACATATACCTTTCAAAAGCCAAATCACTTCAATTTGGCTTACTGTGTCGGCATTCTTTCTTTGACTTTCGGAATAGTCATATAAATAGTTAATTTCTTTGTCTCATCACAAAAAGCAGGGCTTCTCACAAAGTACTACATAATGAGAGCTGGAATTGAAGGAGAAGTTGTATCCTTAAGAATCTCCCATCAGCTCTTGTAATTTCTCCCCAACCCTCTTCATGCTTTATATCAAAATCAAAAGTAGTCCTCTTAAGCATTAGGAAACTGATTTTATTTGTGTCATATCAATCTTTCAGCGAAGAGAAAATAGGTGCATTGTGCATTTCATGTTGAGACTTATTACTCAATTACAACATACCTAAATTCAAGTATAATTCACTACCTTGACCTCAAAACATTGATTAAAACAAAACAACGGGAAATTTTACAAGTTCGATCTCCATATTACTTTGAACCATTTTGGAAAAGATGTTATACAACGCAAATTGAAGCACGCCTTAGGAACACAAGACAAGTACGTTGTAGAGTAACCAGGTCAAAATAGCACATGAAAGTATATAACAACTTAAGATGAAGATCGGAGCTGTATATTTTACAATTTTGTTCAACAATAGTACTAAGATGCATCGTGCTAGATAGATTCATTTTTTAGCCAGTAGCTTCTTTGGCAGCTTCTCCAAAGGAGTGGACTTGAGCAGAAAGAGCCGAGCTGCTCGCTCTTGTAAAGTTCCTCCACATTTGAGCCCATACAACTGTAATTGAGTTTTCAATCCTTCCAATCCATAAACCTAAAAGAAGGATTAATGTTAGTCAAATAACCATATTGAAATTTCAGAGTAGATATACAAACAATTGAGAGGTCCTGCGTAAGTATAAAAAAGTATAATAGTAAAGTAATGATACAA
Source organism: Erythroxylum suave (assembly GCA_027563595.1). Classification (NCBI taxonomy): domain Eukaryota; kingdom Viridiplantae; phylum Streptophyta; class Magnoliopsida; order Malpighiales; family Erythroxylaceae; genus Erythroxylum; species Erythroxylum suave. The sequence continues at coordinate 27,320,157 of JAOSBN010000009.1, forward strand.
AAACCTGAAAATGTTATAATCACCATATTTGTCAACATGCAATTGGGTGTAGCTTTACCCGTAAATGTTTTCACACGAACCCGCCTCTAAATGCATTTGCAAAAATAGCATTAAGAAACAAACTTAGCAAAGCATACCTCCAAGTCTGCAGCTGAATTAAATTGAACGAGATCTAGTCGCTTTTCCAGATCATTGTTGACGTTATTTGAATTAGGAGTCACTGCTACGTCTCTAAGTTCAGATTTAGCATCGGAGAAATCATTGGTTTCAGTAACTACAGGACTTGTTTCAATGACTTCCCCATTTTGTAAACTTGAATCTGCAACCTCACAGCAAGTTGCAGTGGCACCTTGTGCTGCATTTTCATTTTGAAACTCAGGTTCAATCACTACATCTCCTTCATTAGGAGTAGTCTCTACATGAGGATGAGATTTGGAGCATTCATAAACAGCCACCCGTGTCTCTTCCTCAGAGGTAGTCTCACATAATGCACCACCAGAACACTCCATATCTTGTTTTTCACCTGCAACTGAATCTGAACTCCCATCACCTTCCTTTTTCAAGTCTGATTTTTCAACTGAAACTGAATCTGAACTCCTATCAATTTCCTCTTTTGAGCCTGATTTTTCACCTGAAACTGAATCTGAACTCCTGTCAGCTTCCTTACTTGAATCCGATCGATCTCCATTATTTAAGATGACCGATTTCTCGTTTTCCGCATCATCACTGCTATAACCATCAGAATCTTCACTATCACTAGCAGCTAGTTTTCTCTTGCCCATCCTAAAAAATGGATAAAAACCATAAGAATTAGACCAACTCATCACTTCAGTACGTCAGATCCTTTTTTAACTAAAACCTACTCTTTTTCTCCAGGTTGTCAAAACACAGCAATCAAACAATTCAATCTTTAAACACCTTAAGCATATGACCACGCACCTATGAAATCAATGCAGCTATGAACCCACAAAGAAAATCAAATCATATCCAAAGCCAAATACATAGAAAGTTAAAAAGAAACACTTACCAAATCTTCAATCTTTTGGCCTCAACTCCATCATTACCTATGCTTTTCCCTCTACGCTTCCCATTCCCACACGCCTCCCGGACCGCCTCTTCAACCTTCGCCGCGCACTTAGCCGAATCCTCTCGATACTTCTCCACGTACTTCTTGGCAGCCCCATCACCGACCCCTTTCTTCCCCTTCTTGGCCTTCTTCTTTATAAACTCCTCGGCCATCTTCTCCAACCTTCTCTCCTCTTCCTCCGCCTTCCAATCCTCTAGCCTCTTCTCTGCGTTCACGTGCCTCAGCCTCCGCCCACTCATGTCCCGACATGCGTCGAAATTGTTCGTCTTTTTCTGACCCGCCTTCGTCGCCGCTCCTCGCAGCAGCGACCCAAAACCTCCCTTCCCGCCCACCAGCGGGAGCAAGAGGTGGATGGTGGAGTCTGGACTCGAGACGATGGAGCGGTCCCCGATTTGGTTGCCGCCAGAGAGGAGGCGTTGCAGATGGGTGGGGACTCCGCTGATTTCATGGATTCGTTGCTTGACGGTTTTGCCGATCACCTCAGAGCCGGTGAATCTTAGGGTAGATGTTTTCCCATCGAGCAGCTTCACAAAGACCTGGAAGGGTTTGGATTGGGTGGTGTCGTGATTTTCCATCCTTCGTCTCGGGAAGAGTAATAGATTCGAAAGAATAGCCAAATTTATGTGAATTAGGGATTTGTATACGTAGTGGCTAGCCCCAACTGCAAATGCCCATTATTTGGGTCGCTAAGGTCCGTTAAGGTCGGCGCCTTGGCGGAATCAGTAACAAATTAATTTTAAGCATTTTTTAATAACAGAAAATTACAATTATTAATTTAAAAATTGTATTATATAAATTATAGAGAACGTAAAATAATTCCATACAACAGCTCAAACTACTATCGGATATGTAACACGATTAATTTAAATTAACTAATTAATAATAAAAATTTAGAGAGATAGATCAGAATGTTTAAGGATATCCTTTTAGCTCCCGCAGGCTTTGACCGAATGATTAAGAGCGAGGCTTGACGTGGGTTAAGTCCTAGGTTTGATTATATATTGCATTGCTACAGTCTTCGTAAGAGCCTAGGGCAACCAAGGATTTTATTCGCCGAGAGTATTACTCATTTGGGCCATCCGCTGGAGGGTTGCTCGTTAGGCCCTCCTGTTAGAGATGTTACCCGCTAGGCCCCCATTGCACGTAAGGTTCTACTCATTAGATCCTTCAGAAGAAGTTTCCCTCGTACTTCAGAAAAGAAAAAAAAAACAAGATGTATCCTACCAGCTGAATCACTTCTAAAGGTAGATTATTAAGTATATTATACTATGGGCGAAGGGGATGGACGACCACGCAATCCATCCCCTTCGTCCATTTAATCTAACGGTTATTTTAACGTCTGTTCCCCCCTCCCCCCGGACTTATATTTGTTTCTATATTCACATTAGTCAATGTTCTGTCTTTATTGTTACTTTCCCTCTTTCATTCATTCACTCAAAGTTGCAGAAAGTTTTCTCTCTCATTCTTTAGCTCTCCGCGGTCGACTTCCTCTGGTTTTTCGCCTCACCTCTACCGCTCGGCAACACAGAACCTTCCTTGCTTTTCTTCATCTTAAAACTCTAAACATTGCATCTTTCCAAATTTCACACTATTATTCAACATTTGGAGTTTCTCTCCAACAAAGCCTTTCGGGTTTACAACTCTGGTAAGCTCTCCTTTTTCCTTCGACGCTTTTATTTCAGTCATGGCTTCATCGAGTTTTTATTATGTGTACAGATGGGTCACGGTTTTATTCAACATTTAAAGTTTCTCTCCAACAAAGCCTTTCAGGTTTACAACTGTGGTAAGCTCTCATTTTTTCTTCGGCGGTTTTATTTCAGTCATGGTTTTGTATTTCCTTTTTCTATTTGCGTTTTTTCCTTCGACTTTCATCGAGCTTTTATTATGTATACAGATGGGTCACGGTTTTATTCAACATTTGGAGTTTCTCTCCAACAAAACCTTTCAGGTTTGCAACTGTAGTAAGTTCTTCTTTTTTCTTTGACGGTTTTATTTCAGTCATGGTTTTGTATTTCCTTTTTCTGTTTGCATTTTTTTCCTTCGACTTTCATCGATCTTTTATTATGTGTACAGTTGGGTCACAGTTTTATTCAACATTTGGTGTGGTGAGCTTTCCTTTTTCGTTCTTTCTTACAATAATGATTGATATTTATTCAGTTTTATTTTTTCCTTCGACTTTCATCAAGCTTTTATTATGTGC
>JAOSBN010000009.1:27343365-27360397 GCA_027563595.1 Erythroxylum suave
CGATTCCAACAGACAATTTGTAGCCCCATCTCTCTAGTTTACTCCAAATCAAATATCATCTCATTTGGATAACTAGATAAAAAGTTATAGCTAAAACACCAAAGAATACTCAACGAACTTGTTTCAACTACATTTTTCAACTTTTAACTTCCAACATTTTCTCATATAATAGTTCTAATTTCCAAGAAAAGTTTTGGGGTCCAACAGTTCTTGTCCATTAATCACTTTTAAACTCTTTTCCCTTTGTTCTATTTTAGTAGCTGTATATACTTAAGGCATTCGAGAAATCCAAACAATGATTAGCTAATTGAATTAAATCCTGAAATTGAACACACTTGTAGAAGGAACAATGCCCAAAGAAGAAGAGAGATGACAAATAATAATCAAAATCCAATTATAGATGAAGAACAAGAAATGGGAAACGAATAATTCAATGGAGGACATCAGACTGAATCAACGGTTGTTAATCCTGCGGTGAGAAGAATTAGAGATTATCAGATGTCGTTCATTGCTGGTAACCCTTCTTCCATTTGATTGACTATGGTAGAAAGGAATTATGAGCTGAAGCAGATTCATCTATCGATGTTGCCACAATTTAATAGAATGCCAAGTGAAGATGCTCTAGTCTTTATGAGAGACTTTTATGCCACAGTTGAAACTTTTCCATTGTATGTATTGTATGAAGATGAGTTAAGGCTAAGGTGTTTTTCCTATTGCATGAGGAGATTAGCAAAAAATTGGTTGTTAAGCTTAGAGGTAGATTCCATTGATACTTAGGATAAAGTGATGGAGACTTTCATGATGAAATATTGCCCAGCCCATATAACTCTTGAACTAATGAAGATGATACATTGGTTCTCGCAGAAGGATGGAGAAAATTTTCATGATGTATGAGAGTGATTTAATGATCTCCTCAACCAGTGTCCTCACCATAGATTTGATACTTACTCCTTGAATCAGGTCTTTTATTATGGTCTCACTGATCACAATCAAACTTTGGCGGACTTAAATGTTTGTGGGAATATTAGTAACTTAAGTTCCTAAGAGTTATGGAATATTTTCAAGAAAGTTGAAGAGAATTCACATTATAAGGTGAGTATGAGCAAGGCTGCTACTCCTAATGAAGTGCGGTCTAGATCTGACATGACTTACCAAGTTGCTGAGATAAACAAGAAGTTGAATATGTTGATGAATGACAACAAGTCTAATAGGGATCCTTGCATATCTAGAAGTTGAATATGTTGATGAATGACAACAAGTTTAGTAGGGATCCTTGCAATCTTTATGGTAGATTTGGGCACGCAATAGCTGGTTGTATGAACATTGAAGCAACAATGCCAAAGGAAGAATGAACTGTGTTATTAGACAAGGCCAGAGATTTGATCCTTTCTCGAACACCTATAATGAAGGCTGGAAGTTTCATACTAATTTTTCATCGAGAAATCAAGGGGCTGCAAAACCAATGGGACCATTTGGGTTCCAAGCACCACAAAACAGTAGTATTTAGCTCCTTTATCATCTTCATAATAACAAGTCCCTTCTCCTATGGAGAAAAAAGAGGATAGGATTGAAGATATGTTTGCTCAACTTATGAGCAAGATAGATCAAAGTGCTCAAGCTAGTTCTCAAGCCATAAACAGAATGGAGCAGAACATCTAGTCTAACCAAGCCACCATCAGAAATTTAGAGGTGCAAATCAGTCAAGTGGTGAAAGAAGTAAGGGAAAGTTACCTAGCAATAGTCAAGTGAATCTAGAACAAGATTATATGTCAATTCGTTTGAGGAGTGGTAAGGTGGTAGAAGATGTGGTTCCTAAGGAGAAGGAAGCTAAGATAAATGAAACAAAGGATGCTGAAATTGTAAATTTGGATGAAGAAGAAGAGCCTAAGGAAACCGAACCAAAGAAAGGCCCCTTATCAAGTTTAAAAATTTCCTTTGTGTCGTCCATATCATACCCCCAAAGGTTAAGATAATTCCAAATTTCAAAAATTCTTTGACCTTTTTAAGAAGATCCATATAAATATCCCTTTTGTCGAAGCACTTACTGAGATGCCTGCTTACTCCAAGTTCTTGAAGGAAATCATCTCCAACAAAAAGAAACTGGACAATTTTGCGACAGTAGCCTTAAATGAGGAGTGTAGTTTTATTTTACAAAATAAACTACCCTTTAAGTTAAAGAATCTAGGGAGTTTCACTATTCCTTGTAATTTTGGTGCTTTTAATATTTTTCAATGCTTATATGACTTAGGTGTAATTGTTAATCTTATTCTTTTGTCTCTCTATAACAAGCTTGGAATTGGTGAACTCAAACCAACTACAATTTCATTGCAACTTGCTGATAGATCAATTCAATATCCTATTGGTATAGTTGAGGACCTACTAGTAAAGATTGGTAAGCTTATAATTCCAGCTGACTTTGTTGTGCTTGAGATAGATTTTGATATGCAGGTTCTTATAATATTATGAAGACCATTATTAGCCATTGGTGGAGCGTTAATTGATGTTCCAGATGGTAAGTTGACCTTAAGAGTTAGTGATGAGGAAGAGGTGTTTAATATTTTCAAAGTTTTAAAGGGACCCTCTTTCGATGAAATCACTTATAGTATATATGTGACTCATTCTCTGACAGTTGAATCTGTTCCTAAATTAATGTATGATGATGATTTAGAGACATGCCTAGCTTTAGGAATAGATGATAATGATTTGGATGACGAGTTAGTGGAATATGCGTATAGATTGTAAGGTAATGGTTTTAAATATAGACCTCAAATTGAAGAATTGGGCCCTCCTAAACCGAAATTGTTACCTTCATTATTAAGTCCACCAAAACCTAAATTGAAACAGCTTCCAATTCATTTAAGGTATGCATTCTTGGGAGAATCAAATACTTATTCGGTTATCATTTCTTCTTCTTTGAATTCCTCTCAAGAAGAGAAGTTATTAAGGGTGTTACGTGAACATAAAGTAGCTATTGCATGGAGTATTGCTGACATAAAGGGAATTAGCCCTTCCATTTGTGTTCACAAGATTTTGATGGAGGAAAACCGCAAACCTAGTGTGAAAAATCAGAGGAGGCTCAATCATAATATGAAGGAAGTTGTGCGATCTGAGATATTTAAATTACTTGATGTAGGAATTATCTATCCTATTTCTGATAGCCCTTGGATAAGTCCTGTACAGGTGGTACTAAAGAAAGGTGGCATAGCTGTCATCTCTAATGATAGCAATGAGTTAATTTCCAATAGGGTTGTGACTGGGCGGAGGGTTTGCATAGACTACAGAAAGTTAAATATAGCAACTAGGAAAGATCACTTCTCTCTGCTCTTTATTTATCAAATGTTGGAAAGATTAGCAGGGCATGATTATTACCACTTTTTAGATGGTTATTCAGGGTACAACCAAATTCCTATAGGCCCATAGGGCCGGGAGAAGACCACCTGTATTTGCCCCTATGGCTGCGCTTCGGTTTGTGCAATGCTCTTGCCACTTTCCAACGCTGTATGATGTCCATTTTCTTTGACATGGTGGGGAATATAATTAAGGTATTTATGGAAAAATTTTATATTTTGATTCTTCTTTTGACGCATGTTTGTTCAATCTAGAACAGGTTCTATAGAGATGTGAAAAAACCAATCTTGTGCTAAATTGGAAAAAGTGTCATTTTATAGTACAAGAAGGGATCATCTTAGGCCACAAATCTTGAATAATGGAATAGAGGTGGATTCGACTAAAATCGAAGTCATTAATAAGTTACCACTTGCCAATTCGGTTAGAGCAGTAAGGAGTTTCCTTCGCCATATAGGGTTTTATATAAGATTTATGAAGGATTTTTCCAAGATTTCTAAACCCTTATGTGCTTTGTAGCAAAAGGAAGTCCCTTTTGAATTTACTGATGAATGTCTTGATGCTTTCAACAGGTTGAAGAAGGAACTTACCTCAGCTCCTATAATGGCTGCACCAAATTGGAACCTGCTGATGTGTGATGTTAGTGATTATGCATTTGAGGCTATCTTAGGACAAAAACAAGATAACAAATTCCATATCATTTATTATGTTAGCAAAGTTTTTAATTATGCTACTATAGAGAAAGAATTGTTAGTAGTAGTTTTTGCATTTGATAAATTTAGATCTTATTTGTTGGGTCCAAGTCATTATTTACATTGACCATTCTACCTTGAAATATTTACTTACAAAAAAGGATGCTAAACCAAGGTTGACTAGATGGATTTTACTTTTACAGGAATTTGATCTGGAAATTAGAGACAAGAAGGGATCTGAAAATTCTGTAGCTAATCATCTTTCGCGACTTGAGCAAGGTGACGAGATAGAAGTTGAATCGATTAAAGATGCCTTCCCTTATGAGAATCTATGGTCGGTTAAGGGAAATGGTCCTTGGTTTGATGATCGTGCTAAGTTTTTAATGTCCAAAATTATCCCAAGTGATTATTTATGCCATAAGAGAAGGAAATTCTTATATGAGGTAAGGAATTACTTTTGGGAAGACCCATTGCTCTTTAGATGGTGTGATGATGGGATAATAATGAAGAGGAGATGCGGTTGGTACTGTATCATTGCCATGCTTCTCTGTATGGCAGACACCATGGTGCTAACAAAATGACGACAAAGGTTTTACAATCCAATTTTTATTGGCCTACTTTTTTTAAGGATGCTAAAACTTTTGTTAAGGCATGCGATAGATGTCAAAGAACAGGGAACATCGGTAGGAAGCATGAGACTTTAGAGGTTGATCTCTTTTATGTATGGGGCTTGGACTTTATGGGACCGTTTCCAGTATCCTTTAGGAATAAATACAACCTTGTAGCTGTTGATTATATATCAAAATGGGTGGAAGCCACAACTTTGTCAAACAACACGGGAGCTAGTATTGTGAAATTTGTCAAGAAGCATATATTTTCAAGGTTTGGAGTTTCGAGAATTATAATCAGTGACGATGAGGTGCATTTTTAGAATCATCAGTTTAAATCTCTGTTGGCAAAATATGGGTGTCATTTTAAATTTGGAACCATTTATCATCCTTAAACCAATGGGCAAGTCAAGGTGTCAAATAGAGAGATCAAGCAAATCTTAGAAAAAACTGTTAATACCTCAAGAAAGGATTGTTCATTGAAGCTTGACGCTGCTCTTTAGGCATATAGGACAGCATACAAGATTCCTTTAGGTATGTCCCCTTACAGGTTAGTCTTTGGGAAATCTTGCCATTTTCTAGTTGAAATTGAGCTCAAGGCGTTATGGGCAATCCAGAAGTTGAACTATGATCTCAAAGAGGCTGGACAGAGGAGACTGATGGAGTTGAATGAACTAAACGAATTCCACCTCGATGCTTTTGAGAATGCTCGAATATACAAGGAGAGAACTAAGGATTTCCATGACAAGCATATCTTTTGGTGAGAATTTAAACCTGGTCAAAAAGTATTATTGTTTAACTCTCATTTGAAATTGTTTCCAGGGAAATTGCGATCAAGATGGTCTGGACCTTTCGTGGTGATCAAGGTATATCCATATGGAGCCATGGAGATTGGAAAGGATGAGCAACTGCCCTTCACGGTCAATGGGCAACGACTCAAGCACAACTTTGAGGGAGAGATGGTTGGATACATTTGCACTGTCACATTCAAAAATTGACACCATGACGGCTTAGTCCAGTTGAGGACACTAAATTTAGCACTTGTTAGGAGGTAACCTAACATTTCTAACTCTTTGTGTTGTTTTATTGATTTCGCTAGCTCATTTTTTTCATTTCTAACCCTTTCTTTTTTGTACTTACCCTGCGTTTCCCCCCATTTTCTTTCTCTCACCTTCACGCCACTCTCTTGTTGCAACCTTCTCGCACCTTTTTCACCTTCTTGCCTCATTTTCTCACGTTTCCCCCTTCTTCTCTTTTTCCACTCCCCCCGAATGCCACATCCACCAGCACTAACCCTAGTCTCCACCATTAATTGTGGTTTGCTTTCTCCCATGTCAATACCTGCCACCATATGTATGTTCGTGAATTTTGGGGATTCTTTTGAAGTTTTGGGTTGATTCTACGCACTTTCCATGTCAATTTAGGTTAGGTAAGTGTTCTTTCACCATTCGGGGTAAAATCATGGATGAACTTGTTTAAATTGAAGAATCTCTGGATTCTTGTGACATTTTGAGTTTGTTGAGTTGATGCTTGAAATCCCCACAAGTGTGGGTTGTTTGAGACTGTGTTGTTGAGATTTAATTTGTTGTTAACAAAGGGTTTGTATGGCCATTGAGTTTGTAGGTGGGCTGAAATTGAATTTGGTTGTGTTGTCATCGAATTTGTGATTGTGTGGAAGTTGTTGGGTTTGTACTGCTGAAATTGAATTTGGGGTGTGTTGAAGTTGTGGGGTTTGTATTGAAATTGAATTTATGGTTGTATTACGACTGATTAGGTGTTGGGAATTGAACCCTACCTTGTTGAGATTATAGCTGGTTGTGTGCCTTTTAGTCGATGTGGCGATTTAAGCAAATGGCATAAAAGAGTACTGCCCAATTATTAGGGTAAAAGGTTGGTTGATAAAGCAAAGGGTCCTGAGCTTGATCAAGCTTTATTCATCAATGAGCAATGTGAAGCTGGGTACCATAAAAAAAAGAATAACAAGTTTGTGCTTAAAGTTTCAGTTGACGCATGCATTGATGAAGCATACCATATGCAGGCCAATTTGGAAAATTTTCATTGGGGTAAGTTGTTGGACCTAAAATGGGTATGCCACCCACCTGCAGTAAAACAATTCTATGCTAACCTTAGTGCAGTAGCCGATAACCAATCACAGGTGCTCACTTCTCGTGTCAATAGGTAAGAAGTGTTCATAACAGAAGAGCTTATTAGGAAGCATTTAGAGCTACCAATAGGAGGCCAAGTTCCATCTTTTGACAATTGTGCAAGACATCTAACTGACAGTTAGTGGGATAAAGACAACACTATGTCTCGACTTGGAATTAGAGTCGTGACGCACTTCACAAACCAGCGCAAGTTCATGCATTGTAGTTCCCTGTATATTGGACTGAGATTGGTGGCATTCATACTTGCACATAATGTCATGCCAAAAGCTAGTGACTCAAGGTACCTTCGGAACAATGACTTATACATTTTGGATAAGATGTCCAGGATGACCAATTCCAAGGCATTGCTATTGCCCAGATGATCATGACTTCAATGTGACAAGTGGTTTATCACAAGGCTAAGACAAAGAGGTTTGTGTTCCCAGTCTTATTGAGCCAATTATTTAGGTGTCTCAGGGTCCTCAATAGAAATGAAGAAGTGGCCCACACCACTAATGTGGATGTCATCAATGCAGACAAAATGCAAGAATTCAATTATCAGGAAGATGTTCTGAACAGGTGGGTCAACCCACATTGAGAGAGGGACAATTCGGCTTCAACCACTGCATAGCAATCCCAAGCTACTACAGTCCAAGGGGACCATCAAATTCTAGCCTAGTTGTAAGAAGTCTACGTAGAAGTTAGAGGTCTTCGAGCAGAAGTTGGAAATCTCACGGTTTCCCAAACTAGGATGAAAGAAATGTTGAGGGCTTTTATGGAGCACCAGCTACCCCCTCCGGATAGAGTTTGATGAGACGATATAGGATCTTAGGATTGCATGTGCATTCTCAATTTCATGCATTTAGTTTTGCACTTTCTTTTTCTTTGACCCTATATGTATTTTGTTTCTTTCACTTGGGTAATTTGTAAGGATAACTTCAGTATTATTTTGTCTATCTCCATAATTTTGTTATGTCTAGCTTGTTGGAGATAGGAATATGCAATGCAGAATTTGGTTTCTGGACAATGCAATCGACTTTCAAGGGGTTTCTTTACCGTTACTCTTTATTCCGTTCTTTGCATTTTCCTTTCTCTTTTAACTTACCCAACATTGAGGACAATGTTGATTCTTAATTAGGGGGGGGGGGGATAAATTGACGATTTTGCATGCTTTATTTTACATTAAAGTATCTTACAATTTCTAAAATAAAACTTTGTTTTGTTTGGTTTTGCATTAATTAATATTGCATATTTTTATTCTGCATGCCTAAATACCTAGACATCTTTCACATTCTAATTGTCTTTATAATCCAATTGAAGGAGTTAATTGTACTATGGGTAAGATTGATCTCAAATAAGATGTATAATATGATTAAAATGATTAGATACCTTGTCACAATTGGATGCTTTAATGTTAAATGGACTAAATGAGGATGCTATTGAATGAGAAAACATCACTAAGTGAGCTTTATAGAGCCTAAAGGATTGCACTCAATCCTATTTTTCTTGTGAGTGACATAATTTTCTCTTCTATGTATGTTTACTTTTAGAACTTGCATTGCATCTTTTCTGGGTTACATAATCATACTATGGTATATTTATGAAAGTGATAAAAGGCACTAGGATTGAGCTTAAGCCAAATAGCTAACCCTTTTTATATGTCAATCCCCTAGTGAACCCTTTGTGCCTATTGATTGTATTTAAGCCTTTTCTTTGTAAACCTATTCCAAAGAACTTTAAACCAAGGAAAATAAATATACCCTTATTCAATGGTTAGTAGAGCTATAAATGTTATGCATTCAATACTTTTATTGAAAGGTATACAAAGGAAGAAGTGTGGGGGTGCTTTCTATAGAAATTGAAGGAACATACTAAAAAAGTAAATAAAAAATAAAAAAAGGTGAAAAAGAAAAAAAGGAAAGAAAAGACAAGAAAAACTAGTTTTAAAATGGTGTTTTTGAAAAGTTGGGCATGTTTAGTTCATATTCCAAGGTGAAAGAGTGATGGAAATTTTGATGATAGAGTTGATGGAGTTTCTAAGAATTATGTTTGTTTTCAAATTTCAGTAAAATTTGCCAATGATGATTGTAATATCTATAGTTTCCGCTCTACTAATTATTGAATGTTTGAATTCCCATCCCTTCATTCTTAGCCTTCTTTACCCCTTGGCCCCATTACAACCAAAGGAATAAAGTCCTTTTTGATTTATGGATAAGTTATAGATAGGAGTAGTGGAGAAGTAGATAAAATGCAAGCTTATGGTAAGAGACATGCATTAGAAGATGATTGAGAGTCACCCTTAAACAATTGTGTGTGAAAATGAATGCTTTATGAGAGACTTCATTCATGGCATGCGAATTTGATTAATTGAAGCATTATGATGTCTTATTGTTGCTTAGTTTGTGATCTAATTTATGAAGTATTATGTGGCCTTATGTCTATATTTCAATTCTTACCTATAATGCTTTCAACTTATTGGATTGAACTATGATAATGATTAGGTGTGGAATGATGGAAAGAAAATATTTGTGGGTATCGTTCATTTTAAGTAAACGCTCAGGAGACTATAACTCCTCCCTTATGGACACATAGTGGTTTAAAGGCTTGTGACATATGCTAAATGCTACCGTACACCTACGAAAGTGGAATCAATACCTTGTTTACGAATTTACTAGTTAGTTTTCTTTTATTTTTGCTTGGGGACAAGAAATAGTTCAAGTGTGGGGGAATTTGATAAATCAAATTGTTTATATATGATTTTGGTATGAATTGGAACTAATTTGATTTATCTCTATGTGAATTTTGAGTTTTATTTGGTTAATTTTCACACAATTCAACTCTATTGCTTAATAGGTACAATTGGATAGATTTTGGGGCAAAAGGCATAACTTTCTTTGTGGGTGTCAGATTAAGGCCATTCAAGTACGCTTTCGAAGAGGACTCCGAGTTCTACAACTTCTGTTAAGACCCTAAGGAGAGATTTTTCCTTCTAAAAGAAAATACACATTTCTAAAGATGCCTAGTGTATGTCTGCCCAGCAAACATCATGTCCCTCCAAACAGACATGAGTGGAGAAGGGAGGCTGAAAGACCTGTGAATGTCCGCTTAATAGACATTCACTGTCCAAAACTGCTCCAAAGACCTGAGAAGGTCCGCCCAGCGGACATTAAGTCTGCCTAACGGACTTTGATGGCACTATTATGATCTTTATTCCCCTTTTTAGTAACAACTAAGTTTCTTTGACCCCAAGACACTATAAATACTCATTTTGAAGACCTAAATAGGGGTTTTAGCACTAAAAACGAGGAAACAAGATTGGAGGCACCCAAAATAGGAAAGGAAAAGGAAGAAGGAGGATTGAATCAATATTGGAAGCAAGCTTGTTTTTTCTTCTCTCTCTATCTTCTTTCTCTACCCTGTCTTGAATGTTGATTGTCTTGATGTATTTTGATTCTTTTATCATGTGTTGGAACTAAACCCCAGTTAGGGTTAGGGATGTAGCCTATTTTGGGGATTGATTGATGTTTTATGGATTGATTGGTATTGAATGAAAGTCTTTGGGTTATATTTATCTTTCTTGAGCTTCGTTGTTGTTTTTATGCTTGATCACCATAGATGTTATCTTAGGAATCATATGATGGACTGAGAGGTGAAGTATGATTTATGCATTAGGAAGATACATATAGGATTTGGAGATAGAGATATCTTAAACAAGTGTGATAACTGAGGGTTGCTTGTTCTTAACAAATTTGACTAGTTAGGTTTCACATTGAGAGATGGTAATCAACTAGTTGGGTATTCTTGTATGTTTTGAAATAAGTGAATTCGTGTAATTGTGATTATAACTTGTCATTCAATCAATTCTATATTTTATCGATCAATCACTTAAATTGGTGAATCTTGATGCCCTAAGTCTCAATCATCATATTTATTTTGTTTGTTTAATTCATAGTCTTTACAATTTATTGGTTGCTCAATTCTAATCAACTTTTAAGTTTCGTGTTATTTTAGTTAAAGTAATTAGGATTAATTCAGTAGTGAATATTTTAATCCTTGTGGGATACGACCTTGGAATACTTGCTAGAAACAACTCTATGTGCTTGCAGATTTTGTCTACCAACAGACCATTATGATGTTTCTGTAATGTGAATTGTCTTCTTGTTAGACATGATATTAATATAGAACTCCAAGGAAATCTTAATTGCTATCATTAAGTTTAAATCGCTATGTACTGTTCGTTTTAGATTCAAAACTAGGTTTGATTTTTCATCACTATTTTATGTGATTTCATAATTTACTTCATATGATTTCATAATTTTTAATTTGTATGTTTAGGATATATACTGGTTGCATCCTATAAATTTTTATTAATTTGTTTATGAATTGTAACAATGATAATAGTTATAATGTGATCTTTACATTTTGTCTCCTTATCAATTGAGCCAATCTTCTTAGGTTCATAATTTAAAGTTGCCCCATTATTTAGGCTTAGCCTACTGCCATTTACTCTCTTGTCTTCGTGTTTTGTATAAAATATCAAGTAAATTATTATGTGAAATACTATCCTGAGAATGTTTGGATTGAATAGTATGACTAAGGTGTAAATAGTTTGAATATATATCACTTAAAATGAATAGTTTATCTAAAATATATGATTTATGAATTATTATTTGCAATGAAAAATTTAATATGATATGCATTTTAAAAATAAGAATTCTATAATGAAGAAATTTTAATATTAATCTAATTATCAATATGTATATAGTAATGGATAGTTATTTATCAAGAATTTACTCTAATGTTACTTATCTATTTTTACTTTGATGTTACTTATCTATTTTTGTTTATGTTAAAAGATCTTAGCATAGATATGTGGATGTTTGGTGAATAGTAATTTGCTTCCAAATAAAGTCCAAGTAAACCTAATTTTAACAAGGTAATTTTGGCATACAATTTCTTCTAAATGTTTTTCTTAGTTAATTGATTTTGAAATTAGTATCTCAACTCTTAATATGTGTTCACTTATCTTTCTTATTATTCTTTGTCTTATCATTGTCTCTTGGATTAATTTTTTTTTTAAGTTGCCCACCTCTCAAAATTGTTTCTATCCTTACTCCTAAATTTGTTTATCTTTTAGTATGTTATTTATTTGTTTGTTTTATTGTCTGCATTCATTCCTAAAATCTTATTGACAATACTTTATTTAAAAATTTGTTTGACACAAATTTTTTTTGAATGAGATTTGTTCATAAAAGAGTTATGATGATTATTGAGAGGAAGTCGAAGATGGCATTTTGACTATTACGTCAAATTTTGTGTGATTATAAAATAATTATATTTTATTAGTCTTTTAGGAACATACAATTGTGTTCATACTCATCATAAAGCTTTGTTCAATACTCATCGTAATAACTTTCAAACCATGTTAAGTTGTGTCGTCAAATTGAGAACCCTCGTCCTAAAGTTGAAACTTTTTTCCCAAGGAAGTGTATGTACTTTGAACCATAGTTAACTAATTTTCAATTTAGTACAACCTAGAAGGCATTGTAATTATGATTTATATCCTTTTTGAGGACATATGTCGTTAAGAAATCCTAAATTCTAAAATTAAAAAAAAATAGATTTGAAAATTGAAAAAAACCTGAGGTTTAAACTGTTACGTGCATAAAATTGTTTATACATTTGAGGAAGTGACGAGACGAGAGATGTGGTGCTATATATATATATTACTTATAGTAAGTTTAAGGATTTGAAATCCACCAATCATTTTAATTTAAATCATTATTGTACCTGTTCAATGAATAATTTTAAATTATAATGAACAGTAAAAGAATAGCGGGTATTAATATTTTATTATTGAAAATATCGTTTTATAAAATAATGATGTACAGAACTTCCTTTGCTTAACAATATTAAGAAAAAAAATCATATTAAATAGATAAGTATAATGTGGTAAAAACAATTATTCTAAACACGAAAAAGTTTTCAATAGTTCCAAACTTTTCTTATTTTTGCATCAACCTTTAAACTATTCATTATAAATTTTACGCATGTCATGACTCAAGGGGATAGGGTCGTTTGTCACGAGTCGTAAGATTGGGTCCTTTAGTGCATTAATGAATATGACCATAAGTTTGGAAAGAAGCAAAGATTATCAGTTGTATTTACGTCTGGAAAAAGATTGGACAGATATACCAAAAGAGAGAATACTATGATAGGACCCTGAGAGTCCTACAACATAGGAAATTAAGTCTTATTAATCCCAAAAAATTAAGAAATAAGAAGCTATATTAATAGGGGTGGTAAGAGAATAGATCGGCTTTGCCCCTGACTCAGTTTGGTTCAAAGCCTTTTGTATGTGGATTGGGTTATTATAAAAAATGATAAGATTTTAGTATGAAGATTCTTAGGTTTGTAACAATGTCATTGGAGGTAGGAAGTAGGGTTTGTGCCGATAAAGTCTTTTAAATTATGTTTTATACTAGTCTTTCAAGTCAGGTTCAGCCAAAAATTCTACTTAATTTTAATCTAGCTTTTGGTAATTTCATCGCAAATGTTGACTTGTATATATTTGTATAAAATCCTAAGTTAGGTGCTACTAAATCTCTGCGCATTGGACGCTTAAACGTATTTGTATCTGGAAAATAACTACATATTGGATTCATGGTTGTAGCATGGTCGGGGAGAAGCAGCAGCCAGCATTCAGTGAGGAACCGAGAATACCAACTGATGATAAGACTTCACATTTCCCAGGTAATTAAGTTGGTTGCCTGCACCTTTTGTGTATTATATATGGCTTTTAAGTCCTAAAATAAATATCATATACTGATTGTTAGAATAATTATTTTGTGGACATGCATAAATTAGTAATTTGTCCTAATTAACCTAGTTGCCAAATATTGTGTTTATGTGTTTGGGCTAGCTGATAATTGGTGGGCTAGGCTCATCATTAACTAATAAATAGAAGATTCCCTACTACTACCCATGAGTCAATTTTTTTGTTCTGCCCTATTAAGAATAAAATATAACTGCTCAGTGTTGGTGTGCCTGACATTGGGAATAGTGCGTAAAAAACTCTTTCTTCTCTTTTCTGTTCTCTTCTAATTGCAGCCAAGACTCTTTGGATTCAAAAACAACGTAATGATGTCATCTGCCTCTTCAATTCCAGGTTCTAATTCTTCTTCTCAATCCCTCGTAGAAAGTATTGTATTTCACATGCCATAATTAGGCTAAAACTAGGATCCGAATTTTGTTGTTTTATCAATTAGTATCAGAGCCTATTTTAGTTCTAATTGTTGCTGTGAAATTAAACGAATTCGTTATTTGAGTGATTCTGAAATTTTTTTTTCATCCCAAGATTATTCAATTTTGGTTACGAATTGAAAGAGTTATGATGTTTTGAAGCCATATGAACCCTAAATCAAGCTTTTCGAAATTAAATTTTTTAATTGTCCAATAGTAGGTTCTCAAACCATAGTGTTTTCATAGAGGGTTTAATTTTGAATCAAAACCAATTGGGGTCGTAAAATTTGGTTAAAAATTGAGGGAGAATTTTGTGAAAACCCGTTTATAATAATTGTTTTGTTTCGTTTAAAATCCCAATTTTTTTGAAGTTTTTTTTATAAAAATAATTCCAGAATCTTGTAGTATTCGTCGATACGATTCCAACGCCATTGGAATCATTCATTTTGGTGCCTGTATGAGAGAGAACGAGCCAACGATCTATTGTTTGCACCTCGGGTCAGTTCGACCCGGATACTGACCCGGTTGAAGGTCAGTGATGATGCTACAGTACACACGCCACGATGCCGACTCTCGGTGTGTGACGCATTGGGTGCGTGATAGCTCTACGAAGCTCCAAATTTTTTTTCGTTTTTTATGTTTCTGACTCGTTTCAGTGAGATAAAATTTTTGGTGATTTTTAATTATTTTTTTGGGCATTAGAAATATTGATTTTACATAAAATTTATTTTAATTGCTTAAAAATCAAAGCAAGTCCTTGATTTTTTTTATTTTAAAATTTTTGTGAGTACCTATTGATTATTTTGATATACCATATTATATATTCTCAATATTGAAGTGATTTGCTTGTTATAATGCTTTATGTCTATTATGTTGCACTTGACCTTGAGAATTATTATTGTTGCTTATATTGTGCAATGTTTCTTTGAGAATTTATGATATATGTGTATTTAGATAAATATTGTTGGATATTTTGTATGGTTGAGAGCTCGCCTTCGCGGGACGGACTGTGATAAAATTTTTTTTTTGAAAAGACTGTTGGATGTGTTACATAATTGTGAACTCGCCTTCACAGGATGGATTATATTAGGGCATCATTCTATTGTATACTGTTGTTTCTATTGTTGCATTAAGATTTATATTAATAATAAACTTACCCTTTGGTTTGTTTTAGTTAATATAATTCTTAATGAATGGTTAGTTATATCCTTAAGGTTTTTAGTATCTTCTAGATATTAGCTTTAAGGATATAATGTTATGGTTGAAAGCTCAACATTCTCTTTAGGTTAATATGCTTAACAAACCTATTATTGATATGTTCTATTCCAGCTTTGCCTATGCACTTAGGTTCTTTGGTTAAGCTGAATGGAACTAATTATGAAGACTGGGTGGAATCGGTTAAATTGTTCTTGGCGATTTCATGTGTCGATGCTGCTCTCTGTGAGGATGAGCCTGTCGTGCCTACTGCTGAAGAGAAGATAAAATATGACAAATGGGCTCATTCTAACAAGATATGCTTGATGACCATAAAGCATAGCATGGAGAAGACCATCAATGCCAATATTCCTGAAGCCACCAATGCTAAGAAATTTCTGGTGGACGTAGGGAATAAGTTCAAGAAGTTTGATAAGACTGAAAAGTCGAGCTATCTTAGTTTGCTGACTAAGACCAAGTATGATGGTGTTACTGGTGTCCGTGAACACGCAATGAAGCTCACTAATTGGTACCACAAGCTCAAGTCCATGAAGGTCGTTTTAGGGGAGGATTTCTTTGTATGGTAGATATTGGATTCTCTTCCTTCTGAATTTAATGAGGATTTCCTGCATTGCTCAGAAAGAAGAATGGTCAGTGGATGAATTGATTTCTATTCTGTCTTAAGAAGAATAGTCTATGAAGAAGGGTAAAAGCCATGTAGTTCAATATACCTCTCATAAGAATGCTGAGAAGAAGAAAAAATTTTGGAAAGGGAAGACTCCTAAAGTTCAATTCAAGAAGAAAGGTGGTGAAAAGAGTGGGCCTGCATCTGTCCACAAAGCTGGAGAATCATCTGGGGTGAAGCCCAAATTTCAGGGCAAGTGCAAGTTTTGTGATGTTTTTGGACATAAACAAGCAGACTTTTTTAAGTTCAAAAATTGGCTAGAGAAGAAGGAGAAAGGTACCCCCTGGCTCTAGTATGCTTTGAATCAAATCTTGTTGATGTTCCCTCTAATACTTGGTGGTTAGACACTGGTGCGACTATTCATCTTACCAACAACTCAAAACCAGGAGAAGGCCAAGTGATGGAGAGTTATCAGCTGCAGTTGGCAATGGTGTTAATGTTGGAGTGGAACACATTGGGACTGCAAGTTTGAAATTAAGTAGTGGATGTGATTTGATTTTGAATGATGTTGTTTATGTACATTCCATGAGGAGAAACTTGATTTCCATTTCTGTTTTGGACAAATGTGGTTTTACATTTGTTTTTGGTGGAAATAAAGTTGAAATTTTTCGTGACTCAAATTTGGTCGGTTCTGGTATTTTATCAAATGGTTTGTACCTGTTAAATCTTGATTCCTTTTTGCTTATCCAACGTCGATCAGACATTTGTAGTGTTGTTGGAAGCAAGCATGGCAGAGCAATTGAAAGTTCTTCCATGTTATGGCATAAGAGGTTGGGCCACATCTCTAGAGAAAGAATGGAGAGGTTGATTAAGGAGAACATTCTCCAAAATTTGGACTTCTCTGATTTTGGTACATGTGTTGACTGTGTTAAGGGGAAGCTCACTGCAGGGACTAGAAAGGCCAAGGTTTCTAGAAGAGATGGGATTTTGCAGTTGATTCATACAGATATTTGTGGGCCTATTACTCCTGTTACCTTAGGAGGATATAGGTACTTCATCACTTTCACTAATGATTTCTTACGATATGGATGGATTTATTTGTTGTGTGAAAAGTCAGAGTCTTTGGATTCTTTTAAGGAGTTCAAAGTTGCTGTTGAATTGAAGTTTAATGCTCAGATTAAG
>JAOSBN010000009.1:27360497-27375496 GCA_027563595.1 Erythroxylum suave
ACGTCTGCTTTTGCTTCCGTCTGCTTTTGCTTCCTTCTGCTTTTTATTTCTTTTGCTGCTTCCGTCTGCTTTTGCTTGTCATCAAAATCACTTTATATGTGAAGTCAAAATTCTGACTTAACATAGGATACTCTTAAGAAGTAGTACAAGGCTGATGACGCTAGAAAGAAAAAGTATGTCATTAGTAAATGGCTGCAATTCTAGATGGTTGATGACAAATCAATCGTAGAACAACTGCACGAATGGTTGCTGACATACTTAGTGACGACATGAAGATATGTGAAACATTTCAAGCCAACATACTACTAAAGAAATTTCCCCCTTCCTGGAATGACCATCATAACCAACTTAATCACAAGAAGAAATACCTAACTCTTCAAGAGTTAATTAGCCATATGAGAACTAAAGAAGCCAATCGACTTAAAGATAGGCTTGATAATCTTTCTATTAATAACACTAACACTAACCTTGTTGAATTTGCTGCTAATGTGTCTAAAGATAAGTTTAAAGAGAAGAACAAGAAGACGTTGAATTGTCACAAAAGGTAGCGATTTAACAAACTGGACTCCAAACTTCAGAAGCCCATAGGTGCGTGCTTTGTGTATGGGAAGCTTAGAAAAAAAGCCAACCAATGCTCGCAATGCCAAGGTGCACAAAAGACTATCCAGAAACAGCCAATTCCACAAGCTAAGTTGACTGAAAATAATGATATCATTGCTGTTGTTGTTGTTGAGGCTAATCTAGTGGCTAATAAGGCTGATTAAGTGCTTGATATGGGAGCCTTAAGCCATTTGTGCATTGAAAAAGGCCTATTTCATAATTTATAAGAGGTTTCTTATGGTGAATGCGCCTATATGGGCAATTATAGTACTGCTAGAGTCTTTGGTAAAGGAAAGATTCTACTCAAGCTGACTTCTGAAAAAAATTTATCTTTAAATGTTTTGTATTTTACTAGTATGCGTAGGAATTTAGTTTCTGGTTCGTTATTGAATAAGGGTGGATTGGAGCTTGAGTTTGAATCTGATAAGGTTGTACCCTGTTATAACAGGGAGTTTGTGGGGAAGGGATATCTTATAGGGGGTCTCTTCATACTTAATGTTGAATATAAATAAATGAATGGAATTCTACTTATATTGCTGAGTTTGCTAACTTATGTCATAGTAGGCTAAGACATGTGAACATTGCCTCGATTAAAAGACTTAGAGAAATGGACTTAATACATGAAGTAAATATTAATGAATTCTCTAAGTGTTGAATCTGTGTTGAGGACAAGTATACTAAGAAACCTTTTAAATATGTCATAAGTAGAAAGGCAAAACTTTTAAAGCTTATTCATTCAGACTTAGTAGATTTTAAGAATATAATTAGCAAGTGAGGTAAAAAGTATTATGTGACTTTTATGGATGACTTTTCAAGGTACACTAAGGTTTACCTTTTAAGAACTAAAGATGAGGCTGAGTAGATGTTCTTGAAATACAAAGCAGAGGTGGAAATCCATCTTGACAGAAAAATCAAGAGAGGAAGGTTAGATAAAGGTGGTGAGTATAACACAAATTTCCATTAAAGTTTCTGTGTGCATAATGGTATAATACATGCGTTTAGTATACCTAACACTTCCCAATAAAATGATATAGCGGAAAGAAAAAAAAACAGAACCCTTAAAGAGATGATGAATGTTATATTGCTAAGTTTTGGTTTTCCTTACAATTTTTGGGGAGAGGCTGTACTCTCTGTATGTTATATTCGTAATAGAGTGCCCTATAAGAAGTTAGACAAAACCCCTTACAAGTTGTTCTGAAAGTGTGGGGGTGCTTAACTAATGTTGGTTTACTTGACTTTAAAAGACCTAATATTGGACTTAAAAATTTTGATGTTGTTTTTTTTAGTTATGCTCAAAATAGTGCATCTTATAGATTCGTGTCTTTGAGTGATAATTTTATTTCTAAATCAAGAGAAGCCAAATTTTTATACCATGTTTTTCCTAGCAAGAAAAATGACTATATGATTTTGCCTTCTAATTTTGAAAATGTAAATGATGATTATGTTTATGTACATTTACTTATTTATGATACTGTGCATGTTGCTGCTTCTATTAATAATGAGCCAATTGTTGAAATCGTGAGGAGTAAGTGGCATAGATTTGAAACTAGTTTTGGATTTGATTTTATTACTACTATCCTAGTTGAGATTGAGAACTTTGATGTCATAACTGAGGACATTGTGTCAATATTTCTTCTAGATGATGACCTTAAGACCAACGAAGAAGCAATAACTTCCATAGATGCTTTGTTTTGGAAAGAGGCCATAAATAGTGAATTAGAATCCTTTAAAACTAATTGTACATGGGATCTTATTGACTTAAATAATGATTGTAAACCTATTAGTGATAAGTGGGTTTTAGAAGGGAAAACAGACATGATGGTTCCATTGAAAGGTTTAAGGCAAGGTTTGTGGTGATATGTTTTGACTAGAAAAAGGGGATTGACTACTTTGATGCTTATTTAGCAATGACTAAGATTGCCCCTTTTCGTGCTCTAATAACCCTGGTTGCCATCTATGATCTAGTTATGCATCAAATGGATGTGAAAATATCCTTTTTGAATGGAGATTTAGAGGATGACCTGGCTAAGAAAACAACATTAGTAGACTTAAGAAGTCCTTGAAAATTGGAATGCACTTCATCATTTGCTCAAGTATTTAAAAGGTACCATGAACTATTATTTGCATTTTATCAAGTTTCTTATTGTGCTTGAAGGATATTGTGATACTAATTAGGTATTTGACAATGATGAACTTAGTTCAACTAGTGGTTATATATTTACTTTGGGTAGAGGAGCTATTTCTTGGAAGTCTGCAAAATATACTAGTATAACACATTCCATTGTGGAATACGAATTTATTGCTCTTAAGTTGGTTGATCAAGAAGCACATTGGCTCCAAAATCTCTTACCGAATGTGCCCAAGCGGGGTAGACTGTCTACACCTATTCCATTGCATTGTGACTCTTAGAATGCACTGAGAGTTGCTAAGAACAATGTGTACAATGGTAAAAGGTGACACATTTGTATAAGAAATGGAGTGGTGAAGCAACTACTCAATAGTAGAGCTATCTCCTTAGAATTTGTTAGATCTGAAAGGAATTTAACGAATCCTTTAACTAAAGGATTATCAAGGATATTAGTTCTTGAAATGTCGAAGGGATAGGGCTTAAGCTTATTGAGTGAAATTTGGTCATTACTCCCTATGTGTAACATCTTGCTTTCCCATGCTAAGGGTTAGAATCCTAGAATACTGAACATGAGAGACATCAATAAGAAAATTAGGAAATGCACTTCATGCTCATGCATAATATAGCATACATGCATGTGAATTTGATTATTGCACACATTAAAATGATTATTCATACACTCATTTGACATTTGCTGGGTATAATTGGTTTATAAATGTGATTATATTGTGAATTGTGGATTATATGTCTTGAAAATTGATTTAGTGAATATAAGCATTGATTTAGAACTTTGGTGAAATTTAGAAAATTTCTGATAATTATGAGTATTTTTGGACTAGGAAAATGCCAAGTGGCAGAAGATAAATGGGAGTATAATTAAGTGTCAAATGGTAGGAAAAATTATTAATAAGAGACATTAAGATTTAGTGACAAGTGTAATTGAAAATTAGGAGACAATTGGATTAGAAATCGAGGGACAATTCGAATGATAATTGAAAATCATATGGTAGCTTTAGTAAATATCCAATTTAACCTTTAATCTTTAAGTGGAAGGTGTCATGACTACGTTATTTTTACTAACCCACGAAAATGTTCAAAGTGAAAGACCATTTTCTTTTCTTTTTCTTTTAATTGTTAAATTCTCTCTTCATTTTGTTCTTCACCTTCTTCACTTGTCTTCATCCCTGATACTCATGATAAGTCAAATTATTTATATATGATTTTGGGATGAATTGGAACTAATTTGTTTATCTTCATGTGAATTATGCATTTTATTTGGTTAATTCTCACATTTTAACTTTATTGCTTAATAGGTACAACTGGAGAGATTTTAGGGAAAACCACATAACTTTCATTGTAGATGTCAGATTAGATTCATTCGAATATGCTTTTGAAGAGGATTTCGAGCTCTACAACCTTCATGAAGACCCTGAGGAGAGATTTGGCTTTCTGAAGGGTCAAAAGTGCATATTCCTGAAGATGCTCAGTGTATGTTTGCCTAATGGACATAATGTCCCTTCAAACAGAAATTAGCGGAGAAAGAAGGCTGACAGACCCATGAATGTCCGCTTAATGGACATCATGTCTACTTAATGGACATTCAATGTCCAAATTGCTCCAGAGACCTGGGAAGGTCCGCCTAACGGACATTAAGTCTGCCTAACGGACATTGACGGCACAGAGATGATTTTTATTCCCCTGTTTAGCAAAAGCTAGGTTTCTTTGACCCCAAGACAATATATATATTCTTTTTGAAGACCTAAATAGGAGATTTGGCACTAAAAATGAGGCAAAGAGATTGGAGGCAGCCAAAATAGGAAAAGAGGAAGAAGGAGGAGGATGGCATCAAAATTGGAGCAAGCTTGATTTGTCTTCTCTCTCTATTCTCTCTCTCTCTACCTATCTTGAATGTTGATAGTCTCTATGTATTTTGATTCTTTTATCATGTGCTAGAACTAAAACCCATTTAGGGATAGAGATGTAGCCTATTTTTGGGATTGATTGATGTTTTATAGATTGATTGGTGTTGAATGAAAGTTCTTGGGTTGTATTTATCTTTCTTGAGCTTCATTGTTGTTTCTATGCTTGATCACCATAGATGCAATCTTAGGAATCATATGATGGACTGAGAGGTGAAGTATGATTTATGCATTAGGAAGATAGACACATTAGATTTAGAGATAGAGAAATCCTAAACTAGTATGATAACTTAGGGTTGCTTAGTCTTAATGAATTTGACTAGTTAGATTTCACATTGAGAAATGGTAATCAACTAGTTGGATATTCTTGTATGTCTTGAGAGAGAATATAAGTGAATTTGTGCAGCTGTTATTATAACTTGTCATTCAATCAATTCTATAATTTATTGATCAATCTCTTAAATTGGTGAATCCTGAAGCCCTAAGTCTTAACATCGAAATTTTCTCTTGCTTGTTTATTTATATTTGTTACAATTAATTGTTCACTCTAATCTAATCATTTTTTAAATTTTCTTATCAATTTGGTTTAAGTAATTAGGATTAATTTAGTAGTGATATGACCTCAGAATACTTGATGTGTAAGGATTAAGAACCACTCTGTGCACTTGTAGATTTTTTTGACCAAGTTTTTGGCATCGTTGCTGTGGACTAATTTATATTGGTTGTTATTGATTCTAGTTATTTTTTA
The DNA here is from genome assembly GCA_027563595.1 of Erythroxylum suave. Classification (NCBI taxonomy): domain Eukaryota; kingdom Viridiplantae; phylum Streptophyta; class Magnoliopsida; order Malpighiales; family Erythroxylaceae; genus Erythroxylum; species Erythroxylum suave. The sequence continues at coordinate 27,365,893 of JAOSBN010000009.1, forward strand.
TTATTTTTATTACCTTAAATTTTCGTCCATTAATCACTCTTAAACTCTTTTCTCTTTGTTCTATTTTAAGAGTTGCATGCACTTAAGGCATTTAAGAAATTTCAATGACGATCAGTTAATTGAATTGAATCCTGAGATTGAATGCACTTGTAGAAGGAACAATGCCCAAAGAAGAAGAGCGATGGAAAATAATAATCAAGATCCAATTCTGGAAGAAGAGCAAGAAATGGGGAATGAACAATTCAATAGAGGAAACTAGGCTGAACCAGTGGCTGTTATTCCTGCGACAAGAAGAATTAGAGATTATCAGATGTCGTTTATTGCTGGCAACCTTTCTTGCATTCGATTGACAGTGGCAGCACAGAATTATGAGATGAAGCAGATTCATCTATCGATGTTGCCACAATTTAACGGAACGCCGAGTGAAGATGCCCTAGCTTTTATGAGAGACTTTTATGCGATAGTCCAAACTCTTCCGTTGTACGGATTATTTAAAGATAAGTTGAATTTCTGATGGCAATGTGGTTCCTAAGGAGAAAGAGGGTAAGATTAGTGAAACAAGCAATGATGAAATTGTGAGTTTGAATGAAGAAGAAGGGCTTAAGGAAACCGAACCAAGAAAAGAGCCCTCATCAAGTTTAGAATTTTCCTTTGTGCCACCCATACCATAACCGCAAAGGGTATGAAAGAAGTATGATGATTCCAAATTTTAGAAATTCCTTGACCTCTTCAAGAAGATCTATATCAATATACCTTTCGCCAAAGCTCTCACTGAGATGCCCGCTTACACCAAATTCTTGAAGGAAATTGTCTCCAACAAAAAGAAGCTAGACAATTTTGCAACAGTAACCTTAACTAAGGAGTGTAGTTTTATTTTACAAAATAAACTACCTCCTAAGTTAAAGGATCCAAGGAGTTTCACTATTCTTTGTCATTTTGGTGCTTCTAATGTTTTTCAATGCTTATGTGACTTAGGGGCAAGTATTAATCTTATTCCTTTGTCTCTTTATAATAGGCTTGGAATTGGTGAACTCAAATCAACTACAATGTCACTGCAATTACCGATAGATCAATTCGATATCCTATTGATATAGTTGAGGACTTATTGGTGAAAGTTGGTAAGCTTATAATTCCAACTGACTTTGTTGTGCTTGAGATGGATTTTGATATGCAGGTTGCTATAATCTTAGGAAGGCCATTTTTAGCCACTGGTGGAGCATTAATTGATGTCCCGAATGGTAACTTAACTTTAAGGGTCAGTGATGAGAAAGAGGTGTTTAATATTTTCAAGGTTTTAAAGGGACCCTCTTTCGATGAAATCACCTATAGAATATATGTAATTGATTCTTTTGCATTTGAAGCTATTCCTAATTTGATATATGATGATGCTTTAGAGACATGCCTAGCTTTAGGAACATATGAGAATGAATTGAATGATGGGTCAAGGGAATATGCTTATAGATTGCAAGGTAATGGTTTTAGGTATAGATGAAGAATTGGGCCCTCATACCCCCAAACTGTTACCTTCCATCTTGAGTCCACCAAAACCTGAACTGAAACACCTCCTAATTCATTTGAGGTATGCATTCTTGGGAGAATCAAATACTTATCCAGTTATCATTTCTTGTTCATTGAATTCCTCTCAAGAAGAGAAGTTATTAAGGGTGTTACGTGAACATAAAGCTGCTATAGCATAGACTATTACTGACATAAAGGAAATTAACCCTTTTATTTGTTTTCACAGGATTTTAATGGAGGAAAACCACAAACCTAATTTGGAAAGTCAATGGAGGCTCAATCCTAACATGAAGGAAGTTGTGCGATCTGAGGTACTTAAATTACTGGATGCAGGAATTATCTATCCTATTTCTGATAGCTCCTGGATAAGCCCTATGCAGGTTGTACCAAAGAAGGTGGCATAATTGTCATTTCTATTGATAGTAATGAGCTAATTTCCACTAAGGTTGTGACAGGGTGGAGGGTTTACATAGACTATAGGAAATTAAATGCAACAACTAGGAACGACCACTTCCCTCTACCTTTTATTAATCAAATGTTGGAAAGATTAGGAGGGCATGATTATTACTGCTTTTTAGATGGTTACTCAGGGTATAACCAAATTCCTATAGCCCTGGAGGATCAGGAGAAGACCACCTTCACTTGTCCCTATAATACATTTGCTTATTGTACTATGCCCTTCAGCTTGTGCAATGCTCCTGCCACTTTCCAACGCTGCATGATATCCTCCGACATGGTGGAGGATATAATTGAGGTATTTATGGATGACTTTTCTATTTTTGGTTCTTCTTTTGATGCATGTTTGTTCAATTTAGAATAGGTTCTATAAAGATGTGAAGAAACCAATCTTACGCTAAACTATGAAAAGTACCATTTTATGGTATGAGAAGGAATCGTCCTAGGCCACAAAATCTTAAATAATGAAATATAAGTGGATCCAGCAAAAATCGAAGTCATCAATAAATTATCACCTCCCAATTCGGTTAGGGAAATAAGTAGTTTTCTTAGGCATACAGGGTTTTATAGAAGATTTATTAAAGAATTTTCCAAGATTTCTAAACTCTTATGTGCTTTGTTGCAAAAGGAAGTCCCTTTTAAATTTACTGATGAATGTCTTGATGCTTTCAACATGTTGAAGAAGGAACTTACCTTAGCTCCTATAATGGCTGCAACGAATTGAAATCTCCCTTTTGAGCTGATGTGTGATGCTAGTGATTATGCACTTGGGACTGTTTTTGGACAAAAATAGCATAAGAAATTACATATAATTTATTATGCTAGCAAAGTTCTCAATGATGCTCAAACTAATTATGCTACTATAGAGAAAGAATTGCTAGCAGTAGTTATTGCATTTGATAAATTTAGATCTTATCTTTAGGGATGGCAATTCCAACCTGGCTCGGCCGGTTTTTTGGCCCAGGTTAGCCCGGCCACGTGTGGTCATTTGTCTAAAACGACGTTGTTTTGATATTTTTATAAAAAATTAATGGACGTGCCGGGCCGGCCCTGCTGTTCGTGGCCCGGTGGGCCACGAGTTGGGCTGCGAGTTGGCCCATTTTGGCCTAAGCGGGCCACGGGTCGACCTGCTATAACTGAGGCCCAGCCTGCCATCCCTACTTATCTTGTTGGGTCCAAAGTCATTGTTTACACTGACCATTTTGCTTTGAAACATTTGCTTACGAAAGAGGATGCCAAACTAAGGTTGATCAGATGGATTTTACTCTTGCTGGAATTTGGTTTGGAAATTAGACATAAGAAGGGATCGGAAAATTTGGTAGATGATCATCTTTCGAGACTTGAGCAAGAGGACAAGATGGAAGTTGAACCAATTAATGATGCCTTCCCTGATGAGAATCTGTGGTCTGTTAAGGGAAATATTCCTTAGTTTGTTGATCATGTTAATTTTTTGGTGTCAAGCATTATCCCAAGTGATTATTCATATTGTAAGAGAAGGAAATTCTTATCGGGGTAAGGAACTACTTTTGGGAAGACCCGTTGCTCTTTAGAAGGTGTGCTGATGGGATAATTTGGAGATGTATACCTGATGAGGAGATACATTTAGTGTTGTATCATTCTCATGCCTCTCCTTATGGTGGACACCATGGCAGTAACAAAAACGATAGCAAAGGTTTTACAATCTAGTTTGTATTGGCCTACTCTTTCTAAGGATGCTAAAACTTTTGTCATGACATGTGATAGATGTCAAAGGATGGGAAACATAGGTGGGAAGCATGAGATGCCTCCATCGGGGATTTTAGAGGTTGAACTCTTTGATGTATGGGGCTTGGACTTTATAAGATCGTTTCCAGTATCTTTTGGCAATGAATACATCTTTGTGGCGGTAGATTATATATCCAAATGGGTGGAAGCCACAGCTTTGGGAAACAACAATGGAGTAAGTGTGGTAAAATTTGTGAAGAAGCATATATTTTCAAGATTTAGAGTTTTAGGAGCCATAATCAGTGACAATAAGGTACAATTTCAAAATCATCAATTCAAATCTCTGTTGGCAAAAAACGGTTGCCATTTTAAGTTTGGAACCACTTATAACTCCTAAACCAGTAGGCAAGTTGAGGTGTCAAATCGTGAAATCAAGCAAATTTTAGGAAAGATAGTCAACACATTAAGAAAAGATTAGGCATTGAAGCTTGTTGACGCTCTTTGGGCATACAGGACAACATACAAGACTCCCTTGGGTATGTCCCTATATAGACTGGTCTTTGGGAAATCTTGCCATCTTCCAGTTGAAATTGAACACAAGGCATTATGGGCAATCCGGAAGTTGAACTGTGATTTCAAAGAGGTTGGACAAAGGAGACAAATAGAGTTAAATGAGCTATACAAGTTTCGCCTAGATGCTTTTGAGAATGCTAGAATCTATAAGGAGAGAACTAAGACTTTCCACGACAAGCGTATCCTTTGGACAGAATTTAAACCCGGTCAAAAGGTTTTGCTATTTAACTCTCATTTGAAATTATTTCCAGGGAAATTGCGAACAAGATGGTCTGGACCTTTCGTGGTGACCAAAGTATACCCACATGGAGCGGTAGAGATTGGAAGAGATGAGCAATCACCCTTTATGATCAATGGGCAGTGACTTAAGCATTACTTCGAGGGAGAGATGGTTGGATATATTTTTATGATCACATTCAAAATTTGACACCATGGTGGCCTAGTCCAGCTGAGGACATTAAATTTAGTTCTTGTTGGAAGGCACCCCAACATTTCTAACACTTTGTGTGTTTTATTAATTTCATTGATTCATTTTCTTCATATCTTTTTACTCCAATCTATTGTGTGTGGTGCAGGGTTCATGCCTATACGATACGTCAAGGACACCTCTTAGTAGCATGAGAAATAGTGAGATCAAGACACATCAATCTGAGAGGTAAGATCCATGTTATGTGTGGAGTCTTTTTGCTTCTTTTAATATTTTTGTAATTTTAATTCATACATCATGCATATAGTCCTATGGTAGCATTGAGTAGATGAGATGGGTAAGAAAAGAGTGAATTAAGTGATATGGACATAGAAAAATCTGAGAAGGTCTGTTTAATGGACAAAATATCCGTTTAATGAACATTACAAATTGCTTCACTCTTAGAAGACCCGAAAAGGTCCACTTAGTGGACATTTCCCAGACTCTGTCACTAAGAGAGCCGAGAAGGTCCATTTTAGCAGACATTGCTCCCATTCTGTTTTAAAAAAAACACTTCTCTTTCATTCTTTTCCTGCACTTCCCTGTGTTCCACCCCCCCCCCCCCTTTTGCCTCCTCCTTCATGCCACCTCCTTTTGCGACCTTCCCTTGCCTATTTCAACTTCTTACCTAGATTTTCTCCCTTTTCTTCATCCTTTCATCTCTTCTTCCACTGCCTTTAACCAATACAAGCCCTAATTGCCACCCCATATAGTGTGCTACTCTCATCCATGTTATTACTCGCCACTAACCTCATATTCATGGATTTTGGGACTTCTCTTAAGGGTTAGGGCTGAGTCTGCACCCTTTTCCACTCACAGATTGCTTGGGCAAGTCCTTTCTCTCAACATTTTGATTTATGGAATTGAAGTTTGGAATCCCCACGAGTATGGGTTGCTTGAGACTATGTTATGGTGATTTAATTTGTAATTAACTGAGGGTTTATGTGGCTATTGAAGTCCTAGGAGTGTGCTTTTGACATTGAATTCAGGGGTATGTTGAAATTGAATTTGGGTTGATTTTTTAAATAGTGGTTGTGTCAAAAAGGGGAATTAGACTTGTGAGTGACATTGTGGTGTATTGAAGTGTTGGGTTTATGCTCTTGATTGAATTAGGAGGTGTGTTGAAGTTGTGGGGGTGTGTATTGAAATTGAATCTGTGGTTGCAGTGTGGCTGTAGTTGTAGTTAAAAGGGCATTTGTACGCGAGTTTGTGGTTACATTGCGACTGATTCGGTGTTTACAATTGAACCTTACCTTGTTGAGATTATAATGGGTAGTGTCCATATCCATAATGTTGCGATTCAAGCGAATGGTGAGAAAGCGTACTGCCCAATCATCTAGAGCGGCTAGGGGTAAACAACCGGTTGAGGAAACAAAAGAACTGGAACTTCAGCATGCTCTATTCATCAATGAACAATGTGAGACTTGGTATAATAAGCAGAAAAATAACAAGTTTGTGATAGAAGTCTCCGTAGAAGGAGGAATTGATGAAGCATACCATGTGAGGGCCAACTTGGATAGGTTCCACTGGGGTAAATTGTTAGATTTGAAGAGAGCCTACCACCCAACTGCAGTTAAGCAATTTTATGCCAATCTGAGCGTGACAACAGAGAAGCATCCATCGAAACTTATCTCTCGGGTAAACGGTGAAGAAGTGGTCATCACCGAGGAGTTGATTAGTACACATTTGGAGTTGCCCATGGGAGGTTAAGTCCCTTCCTTTGACAAACGGGTAAGGTATTCTATTGATAGCTAATAGACCAAGGATGATGCTATGACTCGTTTTAGGGTTAGGGTGGCTTTGCGCTTCACCAATCAGTGTATGTTCGTGCATTGGGGCCCCCTTGATATTAAACCATGATTGGTGGCATTCATCCTTGCCCATAATGTCATCCCGAAGGCTAGTTCCTCGGGGTACCTTCGGAATGAGGATCTATACATTTTGGATAAAATGTTCTTCCGAGATGACCAATTCTAGGGCATCACGATTGCCAAAATGATCATAAGCTTGATGTGGCAAGTAATGCACCATAAAGTTGAAACTAAGAGAGTTGTATTTCCGGTCCTATTGAGCTAACTATTTGGGCGCCTTAAGGTCATCTATATGAATGAAGACGTGGCTCATACGACTGAAGTGGATGTCATCAACGCGAACAAAATGAGGGAATTCAATTATCACGAAGATGCTCCAAATAGATGGATCAATCCACATTGAGCAAGGATCAATCCGACTAGAACCCCTACACCTCACTTCCAAACTACTCAAGGCTTCTAAGCCAGTTGCAAGAAGTTCACACAGAAGTCCAGGCACTTCGAACTCAAGTGGGAAATCTTGTGGATTCCCAAATAAGGATGGAAGCAATGTTGAGGGCTTTTGTGGAGCACAAGCCACCCTCTTTAGACTAGCACTGGATGAAACACTATAGGATCCTAGGATTGCATTTGCATTTTCAGTTTCCTGCATTTAGCTTTGCACTTTATGTTACTCTGACCCTATGTTTTATTTTTGTTTATTAGATTTTGAACAATTGTAAGGATAACTTCAGGGCTCTTCCGTTCTATCTCCCTAATTTTTTCATGTATAGCATCATGGGTGATAGGAATCCAAGGTGCGGAATTTGGTTTTGTGACAATGCAATATGTTATTTCAGGGGGTTTCTTTTCCCTTACTATTTACTTTGTTCTTTTCATTATGCTTTCTCTTTTATCTTACCCAACATTGAGGACAATGTTGATTCTAAGTGCGAGGGTGGGATAAATTGATGGTTTTTCATGCATTATGTTGCATTGAATTATCTTAAAATTTCCAAATAAGAAACAAACCTTTTGCTTTGTGTTCGTTTTGCATTAGCTAATTTTGCATACCTTCATCATGCATGTTTGCATACGTATACATGTTTCACATCCTAATTGTTTTTATAATCCAATTTCATGAGTTAATTGTATTATGGGCAAGGGTGATCTTAACTAAGATGCATAATATGATTAAATTGGTTACATACCTTGTCACAATTGGATGTTATAATGTTAAATTGATTGAATGAGAAAACATCACCAAGTGAGCTATTTTGAGCCTAAAGGATTGCACCCAATCCTATTTGTCTTGTGAGTGACATAAATTTCTCTTTTATGTATGTTTACTTCTAGAACTTACATTGCATCTTTTCGAGGTTATATAATCATACTATGGTATGCTTATGAAAGTGATAAAAGGCACTAGGATTGAGCTTGAGCCAAATAGCTAACCCTGTTCATATATTAATCCCCTAATGAACCCTTTGTACTTATTGATTATATTTGAGCCTTGTCTTTGTAAACCTATTCCAAAGAACCTTGAACCAACAAAAACTAATTTACCTTTGTTCATTGGTTAGTAGAGCTGTAAATGTTGTGCATTCAATAGTCTTATTGATAAGTATACAAAGGAAGAAGTGTGGGATTGTCTTTTATAGAAATTGAAGGAACATGCTAAAATGAAAAAAAAAGAAAAAGAAAAGAAGAAAAAGAGAAGAAAAGAAGAATTATCATCTAAATGATGTTTTTGAAAACTGGGCATGTTCACTTCAAATATCAAGGTGAAAGAATGATGGGGAATTTTGATAATATTGGTGGAGTTTCCTAAGTATTATGGTTATTGGGCAATTTTTCAGCAAAAATTTGCCAATGATGATTGTAATATCTATAGTTCTGCTCTACTAACTATTGAAGGTTTGAATTCCTATGCTTTCTTTCTTAGCTTACTTTACCTCTTGGGCCTATTACAACTAATGGAATAAAGACCTTTTTGATTCATAGACATGTCATAGATGGGAGTAATGGAGAAGTAGATAAGATGCAAGCTTATGGTACGAGACATGTATTAGAAGATGATTTAGAGTCACCTTTAAACAATTGTATGGAAGTGAATGCTTTATGAGAGACTTCATTCATGGAATGTGATTTTGATTAACTGAAGCATTATGATGTCTTATTGTTGTTCTGTTTGTAATCTAATTTATGAAGTATTATATGGCTTTATATTTATGTTTTAATTCTTACCTATAATGCTTTCAACTTATTGGATTGAACTATGATGATGATTAGGTGTGGAATGATGGAAAGAAAATGTTTATGGGTATCGTTCGTTTTAAGTAAACCCTTAGGAAAGTATAACTCCTCCATTATGGACACATAGTGGTTTAAAGGTTTATGGCATATGCTAAATGCCACTGTGCAACTATAAAATCAATATCTTCTTTTGTGGATTTAGTATTTAGTTTTCTTTTTTTTTTTGTTTGGGGACAAGCAATAGTTCAAGTGTGGGGTAATTTGATAAGTCACATTATTTATATATGATTTGGGATGAATTGGAACTAATTTGACTTATCTTCATGTGAATTATGCACTTGATTTGGTTAATTATCACATTTCAACTTTATTGCTTAATAGGTACAATTGGAGAGATTTTGAGACAAAACACATAACTTTCATTGTAGATATAAGATTAGATTCATTTGAATACACTTTTGAAGAGGATTCCGAGCTCTACAACCTTCATAAAGACCCCGAGGAGAGATCTGGCTTTCTGATTAAAAGTGTATATTTCTGAAGATGCTCAGTGTATATCTACCTAACAGACATAATGTCCTTCAAACGGACATTAGCGGAGAAAAAAGGCTGACAGACTCGTGAATTTCCACTTAATGGACATTCACTGTCCAAACTACTCCAGAGACTTGAGAAGGTCTGCCTAACTGTTGGGACCCGATCTGGAAACCGGATCCCAACCAAAACATAACGGGAAAACATATCGGAAACGAATATGAGGTTTGAATTGAAACGCAAAACGATAGCGGAAGCAAATCGAAAACTTAACAAATGTGGATCCGACATCCGAAAACGAAAACAT
>JAOSBN010000009.1:27375596-27391210 GCA_027563595.1 Erythroxylum suave
TTATATGAACAAATCAATTATTTCCTTTTCAATATATTGTATAAATTATTGAAATAAAATTGTAATATTTCTACAAAATTCAATTAAATATTAATTTTAGGTTGAACTATGGCACCAAAGAGAAGACAGCATATTCCGTGACCAAGATTCATACCACGATTCGGAGGTACTTAATGTATAGGTGAAGTATCTCATGGTGTAGTAGCTAGAGATGAAACACCTCCTCCCCTTCCACTTACTACACTGGCAGATGAGGTCACACCATCCACCACTCCTCCATCATCCACTACCCTATACCAACAGAGATATCAGGGGTAAACAATGCATATGAAGGAGACAGTCACCAACCTAGAGCTGAGGGACCCGATGGACAACAATAAATTATAATTGTCAATAATAAATAAGTGAAAATACATGAAACATTATATGTTTATAATTAAGTTATAGGTTAAAATTTTAAAAATGGTATAAATTTATTTATTTTTATAGTAGGTTATGTCCATCTAGACCCTGTTCAAGAAACATGACATCAAAATTTAAGGAGAAGATTGATCCTGAGGGTTATGTATGGAAGAATATCTTTCAAGCGACAAAGGAATTTTACTATCAAGAGTTTGATGTACCACAAAAATTATTATTTTCTTTTTTAATTAACAGTTTTATACATTAATTAGATAAATATTATCACATCATAAGTATTTATCGAATGTTTTTTATTTTATTTCAGAAATTTTAGGATTCTTCGGTTGACAAGATCATCTATAGAGTACGGGAGAGACGAGTGCAAAAACGTTATCGTAACTTTGTTGCGGTGATATACAGGGCTGATGTATAACCACCTTACATTTTTGAACAAATATAGAGTCGTTGGCTGTAGTATTGGACATCATTTGAGGCCATGTCCATTTCAGAGCGTAATTTAGCCAACAGACGTGGAGGACCGGGGGGAGAGAGTCTTCCCATACATACGAGAGGATCTATTACCCACCAAGAACATGTAGAGAGCCTTGTAAGTATCTACAATTTACATTTATATTCTCATTTCTTTTCTTTAATGTATTTTAATTGAATTTGATGTGTGAAATTTAAAATAAAAATATGTGTTCCTTGTTGAGAATGATAATGTTATAAATGCCTGGTGTCATATATAACTGTGTTCTTAAGTTATTTTATTTGTTCAACAAGAGGTAAATATCATAAAAATAAAGGAAACTCTGCCGAAATTTTATAAATTTTAGTAGACTTTTAACATTTTATTCTTATGCAGGAGAAGTCTATGGGCATAAGGCCTACACCCCGTCAGCTTTTTTTAGACACTCACGTTAAGAAGCATGATGGTGTAACATTCGTCAACAGCCGTCGTAGAGAATTAAATGTACGTGAAATTTATAGTTTAATATTAATGCTTAATAATTATTACTTACTAATATAAACATTGCTTTCTGATAGGACCAAATATAAGAAAGCATTGAATGGTAGTCTCAACAGTTTGAACATGTTGATGTAACTGAAACTTATCTTCATGCAGTGGGTGGTAAGGACCATCATGGGAGGATATTCGATTTACGTTCATTTGGAAACACGTGTTATTCGCAATCTTCCATGTCCAGTACAGTAGCATCTAATAGGTGGTTTACCACCAATGAAGTGCAAGAGCTTCGGAGCGCAGTGCAAACATTGGTGACTCAGTTGCAACAGTTGATGGATCAATTTTAACATTTGATGCAATACATCGCTCAGCTCCGTCAGGAGATGGATGAGTTGAAGGGTAGGGATAGTACCTCATCGCACCAACGAGAGCATCCGCCGTCTCCAGATTAATAGTATATTTTTGGTCATTTAATTTGCAATACAAATACTTATTATGTATAATGTAATGTTTTTATTATCTATTAAGATATTTTTAACGTTTTATCATCAATCAAATTTCTATTTAACCAAATTAAATGTATATTATAAATTTAAAATTGTTAAAATTATACATTAACCATAATTTAAATATACTGATCGTATATATTATATTTTTTTTAAAAAAAAGTTTGATCATTTACCGACGAACATAAACATCCATCGAAAAATTTACCTCCACTAATTGACGGACAGTATGTTGTTCCGTCCATAATCATAGACGAAATAACCAACTCCGTCGCAAAACCTCTTAAGACACTTACCGATGGATAATCATTAATTGTCGGTAAATATTCCAACGGAATAAAAATTTCCATCGGTAAATAGAAAAATAAACTAACGGTAACCCTCAATATAAGATGTTGATATATTTACCGAAAGTAAACAATTAATCCATTGGAATAATTACCAAAGAAAATTTCCATTTTTGTCAGTAATTATTAGGTATGGCCATTTCTACGACGCCTTTGTTTATCAGTAATATAGCTTATTGCCGTCGCAAAATGACATTGTTCTTGTAGTGTTTCATAAAGACCGTGAGGAGAGATTTTGTCGTCTAAAAGGGGTCAAAATTGCTCCTTTACGTAGATGTCCAGTGTATATCGACCCAACAGACATGATGTCCCTCCAAACGGACATGAGCGAAGCTAGAAAGTTGGAAAACCTGAGAATGTCCCCCAGTAGACATGAAGTCCGCCTAATGGACATTTACTAGCCATTTGGACTTAAATTTGCTCTGAAAGATAGCATATGTCCACCCAACGGACATAAGATCTGGTTAACAGACATGGACGACAATTTTACGATTTTTCTTCCCCATTTTGACTCAAATTGAGTTTCTTGGATCCCAAGGCACTATAAATACTTATTTTTAAGGCCTATAAAAGGGAACCACCTATCCTAACCTAAGGAGAGGACCCATGGAGGCCAAGAGAAGATCAAGAAGGATTCAATCAAGCATTGGAAGCAATTTATTTTGTTTTCTTTCAATCTTCTCTCTACTCTTTCTTGGATGTTGATTATCTTTATTTATATGGATTCTTTTATCATGTTCTTGAACTAAATCCCAATTAGGGTTAAGGATGTAGCCTAATTTGGGGGATTGATTTATATTTTATGGATTGATTGGTTTTGAATAAAAATTCTTTGGTTATATTTATCTTTCTTAAATTTAATTATTGTTTCTATATCCGATCACCATAGATGCAATCTTAGGAATTATATGAAGAACTGAGGGGTGAAGTATAATTTGTGCACTAGGAAGATAAATACATTAGATTAGAGATAGAGATATCCTGAACTATTGTGATAATTTATAATTGCTTGTTCTTAATGAATTTGACTAGTTAGATTTTGCATTGAGAGGTAGTAATCAACTAGTTGGGTATTCTTATGTCTTGAGAGAGAATATAAGTAAATTTGTGCAATTGTTATTAGAACTTATCACTTAATTAAATCCATAATTTATTAGTCAATCTCTTAAATTGGTGAACCCCAAAGCCCTAAGTCTAAATCATATTATTTCCCTTGCTTGATTATTTACAATCTTTACAATTTGTTGTCTACTCTAATCCAATCATTTTTTAAGTTTCTTGTTATTTTAGGTCAAGCAACTAGGATTAATTTAGTAGTGAGTAGCTTAGTCCTTGTGGGAGAGGACCTTGGAATACTTGATTTGTAGGTACTAGGAACGATTATATGCGCTTGTAGATTTTGTCAACTAAGTTTTTTGCGCCGTTACCGGGGACGAATTTATTTGCTACTATTAATTCTAATTATTTTTAATTACTTTAAGTTTTCTTCCATTAATTACCTTAAAACCCTTTTCTCTTTGTTTTATTTCATGAGTTGCATGAACTTAAGGCATTCAAGAAATTTGAACAATGATCAGCTAATTGAGTTAGATCCTAAAATTGAACACACTTGTGAAGGAATAACATCCAGAGAAGGAGAGAGATGACAAATAATAATCAAAATAATTCTGCATAAGGAACAATCAATTCAATGAAGAAAATCAGGCTGAATTTTGGAGACAAAATAATAATGAACCGGTGGCTGCTAATCTCGTTATAAAGAAAATTAGAGATTATCATAAGTCATTTATTGCTAGCAACCCTTCTTGCATTCGTTTAAGTGCAGTAGCAAGGAATTATGAGTTAAAACATATCCATCTATCAATGTTGCCACAATTTAATGGAATGCCGAGTGAAGATGCTCTAGCCTTTATGAGAGATTTCTACGCTACAGTTCAGACTCTTCCGCTATGTGGATTGTCTGAAGATGAGTTAATGTTGATGTGTTTTCCCTATTGCATGAAGGGATTAGCAGGAAATTAGTTGCAAAGCTTGGAGGTAGATTCCCTTAATACTTAGGACAAAGTAATGGATATTTTCATGATGAAGTGGTACCCAGCCCACAAAACTCTCGAACTAAGAAAGATGATACATTGGTTCTTGCAGAAAGGAAGAGAAAATTTTCATAAAGCATAAGAGTGATTTAATGATCTCCTTAACCAGTGTCCTCATCATAGATTTGATGCATACTCTTTGACTCAGTTTTTCTACTACGGTCTCATTGACCACAATCAGACTTTGGTGGATTTAAATGCTGGTGGGAATATTAATAACCTGAGTTCCCAAAAGTTATGCAATATTTTCAAAAAAGTTATGTACAATTCACATTGTAAGTTGATTAGGAGTAAAGTTGTTGCTCTTAATTAAGTGGGTTCTAATCCTGACATGACCTACTACGTTGCTGAGATAAATAAAAAGTTGAATATGTTGATGAACAACAATAAGTCTAGTAGGGATCCTTGGACTTTTTGTGGTAGATTTGGGCTTACAACAGTTGGTTGTATAAACACTGAAGCAATAATGTCAGAGGAAGAGGTGAACTATGTAAACAATGTTGACAAGGTCAGAGATATGATCCTTTCTTAAACACCAATAATGAAGGTTGGAAGTCTCATTCTAATTTTTCATGGAAAAATCAAGGGGTTGTAAAACCAATTGGACCACCTGGGTTCCAACCACTACCAAACAGTAGTATTAACCTCCTTCATCTTTTGCCCAACAACAATTCCCTTCCTTTTAGGAGAAAAAAGCAGATAGGCTTGAAGACATGTTTGCTCAACTTATGAGCAAGATGGATCAAAGTGCTCAAGCTAGCACTCAAGCCATGAATAGAATGGAGAAGAACGTCCAGTCCAACCAAGTTGCCATCAAAAATTTAGAGGTACAAATTAATGAAGTGGAAAAAGAGGTAAGTGAGAGAGGTAAGGGAAAGCTACCTAGAAATACTTAAGTGAATTCAAAATGAGATTGTATGGCAATTCACCTGAGGAGTGGTAAGGTGGTAGAAGATGTGATTCCTAAAGAGAAGGAAGCTAAGATAAATGAAACCAAGATTACTGTAATTATGAATTTGGATAAAGAAGAAAAGCCTAAAGAAACCAAACCAAAGAAAGAGTCTTCACCAATTTTAGAATTTTCCTTTATGCCACCCATACCATACCCTCAAAAGGGAAAGAAGAAGCATGATGATTCCAAAATTTAAAAATTTCTTGACCTTTTCAAGAAGATCCAAATCAACATGCCTTTTGCTGAAACACTTGTTGAGATGCCTACTTACACCAAGTTTTTGAAGGAAATCATCTCCAACAAAAAGAAGACAGACAATTTTGCTATGGTAGTCTTAACTGAGGAGTGTAGTTCTATTTTACAAAATAAACTACCCCTAAGTTAAAGGATCCAGGGAGTTTCACTATTCCTTGTCACTTTGGTGCTTCTAATGTTTTTCAATACTTATGTGGCTTAGGTGCAAATATTAATCTTATTCCTTTGTCTTTCTAGAACAGACTTAAAATTGGTGATCTCAAACTAACAACAATTTCATTACAACTTGTTGATAGATCAATTTGATACCCTACTGGTATAGTCGGGGACCTAGTAGTAAGAGTTGGTGAACTTATAATTCCAACTGACTTTGTTTTGCTTGCGATGGAATTAGATATGTAGGTTCCTATAATATTAGGAAGACCATTCTTAGCCACTGGTGGAGCATTAATTGATGTCCCAGATGGTAAGTTGACCTTGAGAGTTGGTGATAAGGAAGAGGTATTTAACATTTTCAAAGTTTTAAAGGGACCCTCTTTCGATGAAGTCACCTATAGGATAGTTGTAATTGATTCTCTTACACTTGAATCTATTCCTAAATTAATATATGATGATGCTTTAGAGACATGTCTAGCTTTAGGAATAGATGAGAATGAATTGGATGTTGAGTTAGTGGACTATGCATATAGATTGCAAGATAATGGTTTTAGGTATAAACCTATAATTGAAGAATTGGTCCATGCTAAACCTAGATTGTTATCATCCATATTAACCCCACTAAAACCTGAATTAAAACAGCTTCTAGTTCATTTGAGGTATGCTTTCTTAAGAGAATCAAATACATATCTAGTTATTATTTCTTCTTTAAATTCCTCTTAAGAAGAGAAGTTATTAAGGGCGCTATGTGAACATAAATTGGCTATTGCATGGAATATTACTAACATAAGGGGAATTGACCCTTCTATTTGTGTTCATAGGAATTTTTTGGAGGAAAACCATAAACCTAGTATAGAAAATTAAAGGAGACTCAATCCTAACATAAAGGAAGTTATGTGATTTGAGGTACTTAAGTTACTCGATGTATGAATTATCTATCCTATTTCTGATGGCTCTTGGGTAAGTTTTGTGTAGGTGGTACCAAAGAAAGGTGGCATGACCGTCATCTCTAATGATAGTAATGAGTTAATTTCCACTAGAGTTGTGACAGGGTGGAGGGTTTGTATAGATTATAGGAATTTAAATGCAACAACTAGAAAATATCACTTCCCTCTCTCTGTTATTGATCAAATATTGGAAAGATTAGTAGGGCATGGTTGTTATTGCTTTTTAGATGGTTATTCAAGGTATAACCAAATTCCCATAGCCCCAGAGGATCAAGAGAAGACCACCTTCACTTATCCTTATGGTACATTTGCATATTTTAGGATGCCCTTCGGTTTGTGCAATGTTCCTACCACTTTCCAACACTGTATAATGTCTATATTCTCTGACATAGTGGAGAATATAATAGAGGTATTTATGGACGACTTTTCTATTTTTGGTTCTTCTTTTTATGAATGTTTGTTCAATCTCAAATAGGTCCTACAGAGATGTGAAAAAACCATTCTTCTGCTAAATTGAAAAAATTGTCATTTTATGGTGCAAAAAGGGATCGTCCTAGGCCACAAAATTTCAAATAATGGAATAGAGTTGGATCTAGCAAAAATTGAAGACATCAATAAATTAGTACCCCCCCTAATTCGGTTAGAGCAATAAGGAGTTTTCTTCGGCATGCAGGGTTCTATCCTAGATTTATTAAAGATTTTCTAAGATTACTAAACCGTTATGTGCTTTGTTGTAAAAGGAAGTTCCTTTTAAATTTACTAATGAATTCCTTGATGCTTTCAGCAGGTTGAAAAAGGAACTGACCTTAGACCCTATAATGGCTGCGTAGAATTGGAATCTCCCTTTTGAGTTGATGTGTGATGCTAGTGATTATGCACTTAGGGATGTCTTAAGACAACATGATAAGAAATTATATATTATTTATTATGCTAACAAAGTTCTTAATGATGCTCAAATTAATTATGTAAATACAGAGAAAGAATTGCTAGCAGTAGTTTTTGCATTTGATAAATTTAGATCTTATCTTGTTGGGTCTAAAGCCATTGTTTACACTGGCCATTCCACCTTGAAATATCTGCTTACAAGAAAGGATGCCAAACCAAGGTTGATCAAATGGATTTTAATCCTGTGGGAATTCAATTTGGAAATTAAAGACAAGAAGGGATCCTAAAATTTGGTGGCTAATCATCTTTCTCAACTTGAGCAAGGTGACAAGATGGGAGCTGAATTGATTAATGATGTCTTTCTTGATGAGAATCTATGGTCTATTAAGGAAAATATTCCTTGGTTTGCAAATCATGATAATTTTCTAGTGTCTAATATTATTCCTAGTGATTATTCATACCATAAGAGAAGGAAATTCTTATCTGAGGTGAGGAATTACTTTTGGGAAGAACCATTGCTCTTTAGAAGGTGTGCTGATAGAATAATTAGAAGATGTATACCTGATGAGGAGATGCAGTCAGTATTGTATCATTTCCATGCCTTTCCTTATGTGCTAACAAAATGGTGGCAAAGGTTTTACAATCCGGTTTTTATTGGCCTACTCTTTTTGAGGATGCTCAAACTTTTGTTATGACATGTGACAAGTGTCAAAGAATAGGGAACATCGGTCAGAAGCACGAGATGCCTCAGTCAAGGATTTTAGAGGTTGAACTCTCTGATGTATGTGGTTTGGACTTTATGGAACCATTTCCAGTATCCTTTGGTAATGAATGTATCCTTATGGTGGTTGATTATGTATCCAAAAGGGTGAAAGCCACAACTTTGTCAAACAACACTAGAGCTAGTGTTGTCAAATTTGCTAAGAAGCATATAATTTCAAGATTTGGAGTTCCAAAAGCTATATTCAGTGATAATGGGGTACACTTTCAGAATAATCAATTTAAATCCCTTTTGGCAAAATATGGGTGCCATTTTAAGTTTGGAACCACTTATCACCCTCAAACCAGTGGGTAAGTTGAGGTGTCTAACAGGGAAATCAAGCAAATTTTGGAGAAAACTATTAATACCTCAAGAAAGGATTGGGCATTGAAGCTTAATGATACTCTTTGGGCGTACAAGACAGCATACAAGACTCCCTTGGACATTTCCCCATATAGGTTAGTCTTTAGGAAATCTTTCCATTTTCTGGTTGAAATTGAGCACAAGACGTTATGGACAATTTGGAGGTTGAACTATGATCTCAAAGAAGCTGGATAAAGGAGACAGACGGAGTCGAATGAACTAGATGAATTTCGCCTAGATGTTATCGAGAATGCTAGAATATACAAGTAGAGAACCAAGGCTTTCCACGACAAGCATATCCTTTGGTGAGAATTTAAACCTGGTCAACAAGTTTTGCTATTTAACTCTCATTTAAAATTGTTTCTGGGGAAATTACAATCGAGATGATCTGGGCCTTTCATGGTGACCAAAAATATACCCACATAGAGCTATGAAGATTAGAAGCGATGGGTAAAAGCCATTTATGGTCAATGGGCAAAGACACAAGCTCTATTTTGAGGGAGAGATGGTTGGATATATTTCCACCATCACATTCCACAATTAATAGCATGGTGGCTTAGTCCAGCTGAGGACATTAAATTTAGCACTCGTTGGGAGGCAACCCAACGTTTCTAACTCTTTTTATTATTTTGTTAATTTCACTTTTCTTCATATCTTCGTATTCTAGTTTACTATGTGTTGCATAGGGTAAGTGCTTATAAGACATCTTAATGACATCTCCTATTAGCATGAGGAATAGCTTGATCAAGACTTATCAATCCTAGAGGTAAGGCCTATGTTAAGTGTGGAGGAGGTAAGTTGCAATGTCTCTTTATTTCATTTAATAATTTTTATACTACTTTCATTCATACATCATGCATATAGTCCTATGGTATCTTGAGTAGTTAGAAGGGGGAAAATAAGATGTGAATTACGTGAGATGGCACCTATTTTCTGAATTAGGTTCGTAATGAATGACAGGTTTTTAATTGTGAAGAAATTAAAAACATGGGGATTGTAAATGCATTTCAGAGAGTGTTGTCCTACTTACTAATCATTTTTAGGTAAATTTTATAATGCATACACAATATAGGTCGAAGCAATGGATAGAGCTTGTTCAGGGATGAAATTCAGAAAATCTTAACAGAGAATGTCAATTCAACGGACGCTTAGTCTGCCCAACAGACTTAAGAACATCACAATGACCCAGTAGCAGTACAGATCCATTCAATGGATAAGATGTCCGCTCATCCAATTGGTAAATGAGGCTTGGAAACCTATAAATTTCTGTTTAGCAGACATTAAGTCTGCTCAACGGACATGACCTTGCACTCTTATTTAAGGAGTCATTCTCTCCATTCTTCCTCTCATTCTCTTCTTCCCGATTTTATGCCCTTCACAAATCAGCCTAGACTTCCATTCTTTTTCCCTTTTCATTTGACTTTACCATCTCCTAACCTTCCAAAATACCCAAATCCTAACCTCTTCAACCATTTTTCTTTTGCCTTATTCTACTAAATTACCGCCTAGAGCAACACTATTCATGTTCATAAAGTTTAGGTGTCCTTTTAAGAGAATTGTTTCGGGCTGATTATATGCAATCTCCACTTCGATTTGGCATGGGTATGTGTTCTTTCATGATTATGGGCAAAATTGTGGATGAATTTTTTTTTAGATTGAAGAATATATAGACTTGGGAATTTTCAGAGTAGCTTTGTGGATTCGTTTTTGATATGTGTTTATATTTATGCTTAATATGGAACTCTAATGTTGTCGATTCCTGTATGATGATCATTTTGCTCTGATTCTTGTCACATTGTGAATTTGTTGGGTTTGTTGGTTAATATTGTGTCTGATCCTCACAGCTTTTGATGATTGAAGTTATCTACTCCCTATGATTCTAATCAAGGGTAATTTTGTTGGTTACATTGTCTGAAGCTGGGGGTTTTGAATAATGATCCTGGTAACATTAGTTTTTTGCTCTATTTTGCTAAGATTGAGACTAGATGTGTTGTTCTAATTTAATGTCACAAATTAAGCATACTGCAAGGAAGGGCAGTTCCTCTGGCCAAACTTCTAGAGCTGCTAGGGGTAAAAATATTGTCACAGAAGTAGAGAAAACTAATTTTGATTGAGTTATGTTCATCAATGAGAAACGTGTAAATTGGTTCAACAATAAAAAGAACAAAAAATTTGTGATTGAAGTCTTAGTTGAAGAGGGTATTGATGAAGCATACAATGTGAGGGCAAACTTAGACAAATTTCATTTGGGCAAATTGTTGGACCTCAAAGATGCATGTTACCCATCTACGATGAAATAGTTTTATGCTAACCTTAGTAAGGTCGCCAATAACCAACCTCCAGTGCTCACTTCTCACCTCAATAGGAAAACAGTGGTCATAACAGAGGATCTAATTACTGGACATTTAGAGCTGCTAGAGGGAGGCCGTGTTCCATCTTTTGAAAAATATGGGAGATGTACAATTGATAGTCAATAGGATAAACCTGCAACTATGTCTCGATTTGTGATTATAGTCGTTAAACGGTTCACAAACCAGCACACTTTTATGCATTGCAGTTCCCTTCATATGGGACCTAGATTGGTGCCATTCCTACTTGCTCATAATGTAATGCCTAAGGTTAGCGATTCAGGGTACCTTCGTAATGAAGACTTGTACATTTTGGACAAGATGTTTTTCCCAAATGACCAATTCTAGTATTATTAAGCCAACTACTTCGTCGTCTCAAGGTTCTCAAGAGAGATGAAGAAGTTGCCTATACTACTTATGCGGATGTCATCAATGCTAATAAAATGAGGGAATTTAACTATAGAGAAGTTGCTCATAACAAGTAGGTCAATTCGCGTTGAGATAGGGGTGATCAATGTGAACCCAATAATGAGGAGTCAACTAAACAACAATCTAGAGCTAATCCAGTTCTAGGGTATAATCAAGTTCTGGCTAAGTTGTAAGAGTCCAAGCAGAGGTGAGAGCTCTTTGAGTTGAAATGGGAAATCTCGTGGTTTCACAAACCAAAATTGAAGATACAATAAGGGCTTTCCTATGGCAATAGACACCTCCTTAGAGATAATGATACCATAGGATAATAGGACTGCATCTGCCTTTTAAATTTCATGCATTTAGCTTCTCACTTTATTTTAGCCTAATCCTATGTTTTTATTTTAATTTGGCAAATTGCAAGTATAAATTTAATGCTATTTTGTTCTATGTCCATAATTTTGTCCTATATAGCTTGATACGAGATAGGAATATAAGGTTCAGAATTTGGTTTTTGACACTGCAAAATGTTATTTTAGGGGATTTCTTGACCTTTCATCCTTATTTTATTTATTTTTCATTGAATTATCTTTCAATTTCCATTAGGAAAAGTATCAAACTTTGTTTTGTGTAGTTTTGCACTAACTAATTTTGCATATTTTCATCATCCATGTTTGCATACTTATACATCTTTCACATTCTAAATGTCATTATAATCCAATTTAATGAGTTAATTGTATTATGGGTAAGATATTATTTAGATCTCTGATCTTAAATAAGAATCATATATGATTAAATTGATTACATACCTTGTCACAATTGGATGTTATAATGTTAAATTGATTGAATGAGCATGTTATTAAATGAGAAACATCACCGAGTGAGCTATTTTGAGCTTAAAGGATTGCACCCAATCCTATTTTTCTTATGAGTGATATAATTTTTTCTTCTATAGATGTTTATTTTTAGAACTTGCATTGCATCTTTTTGAGGTTACATAATCATACTATGGTATGTTTATGAAAGTAATAAAAGGCACTAGGATTGAGCTTGAGCCAAATAACTAACCCCTTTTATATATCAATCCCTTAGGGACCCTTTGTGCCCATTGATTGTATTTGAGTATTTTCTTTGCAAACCTATTGCAAAGAACCTTGAACTAAGAAAAACAAATTTACTCTTGTTTGATGGTTAGTCTTTGAATGTTGTGCATTCAATATTCTTATTGATAAGTATATAAAGGAAGAAGTGTGGGGGTGTTTTCTATAGAAATTGAAGGAGTATGTTGCAAAAAAAAGAAACAACAAAAAACAAAAAAGTGAAAAAAAAAGAAGAAAAACTGGCATTTAAATGGTGTTTTTGAAAAGTTGGGCACGTTCACTTCAGATTCCAAGGTGAGAGAATGACGGAAATTTTGATAATATAGTTGGTGGATTTTCATAAGTATCATAGTTGTTAGGCAATTTCTCAGTAAAATTTGCCGACGATGAATGTAACATTTGTAGTTTTTGCTCTACTAATTATTGGATGTTTGAATTCCTATCCTTTATTTTTTTTAGCCTACTTTATGCCTTGGCCCCATTACAACCAAAGGAATAAAAACCTTTTTATTCATAGGTATCTCATAGATGGGAGTAGTGGAGAAGTAGATAAGATGCAAGCTTATGGTATGATATATGCATTAGAAGATGATTGAGAGTCAACCTTAAACACTTGTGCGCGAAAGTGAATGCTTTATGAGAGACTTCATTCATGGCATGTGATTTTTATTAATTGAATTATTATGATGTCTTATAATTGCTTAGTTTGTAATCTAATTTATGAAGTATTATATGGCCTTATGTCTATATTTCAAATCTTACCTATAATGCTTTCAAATTGTTGGATTGGTTTGTGATGATGATTAGGTGTGGAATGATGAAAAGAAAATTTTTGTGGGTATCATTCATTTTAAGTAAACCCCTAAGAGACTATAACTCCTCCATTATGGACGCATAGTGGTTTAAAGGCTTGTGACATATGCTAAATGCCACCGTACACCCATGATAGTAGAATCAATACCTTGTTTGTAGATTTAGTAGTTATTTTCTTTTGATTTTGCTTACTGAAAAGCAATAGTTTAAGTGTGGGGGAATTTGATAAGTCAAAATTTTATATATGATTTTGAGATGAATTGAAACTAATTTGACTTATCTCTATGTGAATTTTGACACATTTCAACTTTATTGCTTAATAGGTGTAAATGGATAGATTTTGGGGCAAGAGATATAACTTTTGTTGTGGATGTCGAATTAAGCTCATTCAAGTATGATTTCGAAGAGGATTCCAAGTTCTACAACTTTTATGAAGATTTTAAGGAGATACTTTGCTGTCTAAGGGGTCAAAATTGTATATTTCTGTAGATATCTAGTGTATGTTTGTCCAGCGGACATGATATCCCTCCAAATGAAAATGAGCAGAGTTGCAAAGCTGAAAAATCCAAGAATGTCCACCCAGCGGACATGAAGTCTACCTAACGGACATTTACTGGCCATTTGGACTGACATTTGCTCCGAAAGATAGCATATGTCTGCCCAACAAACATAGGTCCACCTAAAGGACATGGACGACAATTTTGCGATTTTTCTTCCCCAATTTGACTCAAATTGAGTTTCTTAGATCCCAAGGCACTATAAATACTTATTTTTAAGGCCTATAAAAGTGAACCACCTATCTTAACCTAAGGAGAGGACCCAAGGAGGTCAAGAAGAAGATCAAGAAGGATTCAATCAAGCATTGGAAGGAATTTTGTTTTGTTTTCTTTCAATCTTCTCTCTACTCATTCTTGGATGTTGATTATCTTTATTTGTATGGATTCTTTTATCGTGTTCTTGAACTAGATCCCAATTAGGGTTAGGGATGTAGCCTAATTTGGGGGATTGATTTATATTTTATAGATTGATTGGTTTTGAATAAAAGTTCTTTGGTTATATTTATCTTTCTTGAGCTTAATTGTTGTTTCTATACCCGATCATCATAGATGCAATCTTAGGAATTATATGATGAACTAAGAGGTGAAGTACAATTTGTGCACTAGGAAGATAAATACATTGGATTTAGAGATAGAGATGTCCTGAAATAGTTTGATAACTTATAATTGCTTGTTCATAATGAATTTGACTAATTGGATTTCACATTAGGAGATGGTAATCAACCAGTTAGGTATTTTTATATTTCTTGCAAGAGAATATAAGTAAATTTATGCAATTTTTATTATAACTTACACTTAATCAAACCTATAATTTATTAATCAATCTCTTAAATTGTTGAACCCTAAAGCCCTAAGTCTAAATCATAATATTTCCCTTACTTGTTTATTTATAATCTTTACAATTTGTTGTCTACTCTAATCCAATCATCTAAGTTTCTTGTTATTTTAGTTCAAGTAACTAGGATTAATTCAATAGTGGGTATCTTAGTCCTTATAGTAGACGACCTTGAAATATTTGATTTGTAGGTACTAGGAATGATTCTGTGCACTGGCAGATTTTTTCGACCAAGTTTTTTATCCATGAGTACTTTCTGTATAGTTGATAGAGATGTCAAGCCTAGCCCTCCCTCTTATTTCTTTGGACATAATTCATCCCATCTAACTTTATCCCCTTTAGAGTTTCCAAATTTTCTAGACTATAGAAATTGCTTTATACATCTCTCTAACTCTTTGATAATCTATTTTGGTAAGACAAGATGGGCAATACAATAGGTGGTTATGTTTCTTAGTATGTTAAGATTAATTTTAATCTCCCTATTATGGATAAAGTTCTATTCTGCCATGAATTGATTTTAGCTTTATACCTTTCCAATAGTGGAAGACAGTCAATAAACTTAGGCCTGTTAGTTGTAATTGGAATCCCCAAGTACTTATAAGAAGAAGTTTATATCCTGAGACTAGATTGACCTTTAAATTTCTCTTTATTCTGGATATCAACAGACACAAAGACTCTTATCAAAGTTGACTCTCAGACTTGAAATTTGTATGTATTCTTTCATTATTCTCCTTAGGATTGAAGTATAATAGGGATCAACACCACTAAATAACATCAAATCATCAGCAAAAGCAAGGTGGTTAAGCTTTAACTCCTTAGATTTGTGATGAAACAAGAATCTGGATGTAGCACCCCCTTACCGTAGGGTACACATCGGGACGCCCGCAGGTCGCTCCGACACGTATCCCACGATAAAGGTG
>JAOSBN010000009.1:27399425-27411891 GCA_027563595.1 Erythroxylum suave
TCGATTTGCTTTCGATTCCTCAAATCTTCGTTTCGAAATTTCGGTTGGGGTCCGGTTCCCGGATCGGGTCCCAACATACCTAGTAATACTCAAGTGAATCCAAAACAAGATTGTATCGCAATTCATTTGAGGAGTAGTAAGGTGGTAGAAGGAGTGGTTCCTAAGAAGAAGGAAGATAAGATAAATGAAACCAAGGAGGCTGAATGTCTGAATTTGGATAAAGAAGAAGGGCATAAGGAAACTGAACCAAAGAAAGAGTCATCGCCAAGTTTAGAATTTTCCTTTATGCTACCCATACCATACCCCCAAAGGGTAAGGAAGAAGCATGATGATTCCAAATTTCAAAAATTCCTTGATCTTTTAATGAAGATCCATATCAATATCCCTTTTACCGAAGCACTTGCTAAGATGCTTGCTTACACCAAGTTCTTGAAGGAAATCATCTCCAACAAAAAGAAGCTAGATGATTTTACGACGGTAGCCTTAACTGAGGAGTCTAATTCTATTTTACAAAATAAACTACCTCCTAAGTTAAAGAATCCAGGGAGTTTCAGTATTCCCTGTCATTTTGGTGCTTCTAACGTTTTTCAATGCGTATGTGACTTAGGGGCAAATATTAATCTTATTCCTTTGTCTCTTTATAACAGGCTTGGAATTGGTGAAACTCAAACCAGCTACAATCTCATTACAACTTGTTGATAGATCAAGTCGATATCCTATTGGTATAGTTGAGGATTTGTTGGTAAAAGTTGGTAAGCTTATAATTCCATCTGACTTTGCTGTGCTTGAGATGGATTTCGATATGCTAGTTCCTATAATCTTAGGACGACCATTCTTCGCTACTAGTGGAGCATTGATTGATGTCCCGAATGGTAAGCTCACCTTTAGAGTTGGTGATGAGAAAGAGGTGTTTAACCTTTTCAAAGCTTTAAAGGGACTCTCTATCGATGAAGTCACATATAGGATAGATGTGATTGATTCTCTAACACTCGAATTTACTCCTAAATTGATGTATGATGATGCTTTAGAGATATGTCAAGCTTTAGGAAAAGATGAGAATGAATTGGATGATGAGTTAGTGGACTATTCATACAGATTACAAGGTAATGGTTTTGGGTATAGTCCTCAAATTGAAGAATTGGGCCCTCCTAAACCTAAATCGTTACCTTCCATATTAAGCCCACTAAAACAACTTCCAATTCATTTGAGATATGCATTCTTGGGAGAATCAAATACATATCTGGTTATTATTTCTTCTTTTTCGGATTCCTATCAAAAAGAGAAGTTATTAAGGGTTTTATGTGAACGTAAATTTGCTATTGCATGGAATAATACTGACATAAAGGGAATTAGCCCTTCTATTTGTGTTCACTGGATTTTAATGTAGGAAAACCAAAAACCTAGTGTGAAAAATCAGAGGACACTGATGGAGTTAAATAAATTTGATGAATTCTACCTAGATGATTTTGAGAATGCTCAAATATACAAGGAGAGAACCAAGGCTTTCAATCACAAGCACATCTGTTGGTGAGAATTCAAACCTGTTCAAAAGTGGAAATTGGAAGGGATGAGCAACCACCCTTCATGGTCAATGGCCAACAAGTTAAGCATTACTTTGAGGGAGAGATGGTTGGATACATTTCCACCATCACATTCAAAAGTTGACATCATGGTGACCTAGTCTAGCTGAGGACACTAAACTTACTACTTGTTAGGAGGCAACCCAACATTTCTAACTCTTTATGTTGATTTTTTAATTTCATTATCTCATTTTTCTTCAAAATTTTTTATTCCAATCTATTGTGTGTGTAAAGAGTTAATGTTGATGAGATACCTCAAGGACATCTCTTAGTAGCATGAGGAATAGCATGATCAAGACACATAAATCCGAGAGGTAAGTTCCATGTTATGTAGGGGAAGGTAAGTCTCTTTGTTTCTTTTAAAATTGTTATGAATTTCATTAATACATCATGCATATAGTCCTATAGTATCATTGAGTAGTATGAAGGGGCAAAATATGAGTGAACTAAATGAGATGGGCATAGAAAATTGGAGAAGGTCTGCTTAGCGGACAAAGTGTCCGTATAATGGACACTATTTAGCATCTCACTTCAGGGAAACTCGAGAAGATCTGCTTTGTGGACATTACATTTGCTTAACGGACATTACGTCTGCTTAACGGACATTTATCGTACTTTGTCTTAAAATTTTGTTTCCCTCTTCTTTCTCATACTCTTCCTTGCATTTTCCCCTATTTTCTTTTTCCCACCCTTCATGCTATTCACTTCCTCCGATCTTCCCTTACCTATTTCACCTTCTCACCTAAATTTGCCCATGTTTTCTTTTCTTTTTTTCTTCTTCCATTCCCTTCGACAGCACCTTCTGCCAACAATAACACTAATCTCCTCAATCATTTGTGGTCTGCTCTCTTCCATGACAATACTGCCAACACACTCACGTTCATTGATTTTGGGGATCCTTTTGAAGTTTTGGGTTGTTTACACGCAATCTCCGCTTTAATTTGGTATAGATAAGTATTTTTTCACTACTATGGGTAGTGTTTATGTCAAAAGTTTTTCATTGTTGTCAAATTGTGGTTGCATTATGGTTGAATTACGATTGAGTTTATGGTTGAGCTTGCAATTGTTTTGGTTTTGGGTTGTTAAGATTGAGACTGTTGTGATTTTGAGTTGGTTGAGATTGAGCTTGTGAGATATGTTGATGGCTTTTATAGAGCACCAGCCACCCCCTTCGGACTAGTACAAAATGATACCATAAGATCCTAAGAGTACATGTGCATTTTCAGTTTCATACATATGGCTTTGTACTATATGTGACTCTGCCGCTATGTTTTCTTTTTTTTAATGTTATTTTGGATAATTGTAAGGATAATTTCAGGGATCTTTTGTTCTATCTCCATAATTTTTGTGATGCCAAGCTTAATTGGTGATAGAAATCCAAGGTATGGAATTTGGTTTGTTAACAATGCAGTTTGTTCATTCAGGGAGTTTCTTTTCCTTTACTCTTTATTCCATTCTTCTCTCTTTTATCTTGCCTAACATTGAGGGCAATGTTGATTCTAAGTGTAGGGGTGGGATAATCGATGATTTTGCATGCATAATGTTGTTGCATTAAATTATCCTAAATTTTCCAGATAAAAAAATTTCTTTTTTTTGTTAACTTTGCGTTGATTTTCATATTGCATGTGTGCATACTTATACATCGTACACATTCTAATTGTCCTTAAAATTCAATTTAGTGAGTTAGTGGTATTATGGGCAAGATTGATCTTAACTAAGATGCATAATATGATTAAATTGATTACATACCTTGTCACAATTAGATGTTATAATGTTAAATTGATTGAATGAGCATGTTTTTGAATGAGAAAACATCACCGAGTGAGCTATTTTGAGCCTAAAGGATTGCACCCAATCCTATTTTTCTTGTGAGTGGCACAATTATCTCTTCTATGTATGTTTACTCCTAGAACTTGCATTGCATCTTTTTGAGGTTACATAATCATACTATGGTATGTTCAAAAAAGTGATAAAAGGCACTATGATTGAGCTTGAGCCAAATAGCTAACCCTTTTATATATCAATCCCCTAGTGAACCCTTTTTATCGATTGATTGTATTTGAGCCTTTTCTTTGTAAACCTATTCCAAAGAACCTTAAACCAAGAAAAACCAATTTACCCTTGTTCAATGGTTAGTAGAGCTACAAATGATGTGCATTCAACAGTTTTGTTGATAGGTATACAAAGGAAGAAGTGTAGGGGGTGTTTTCTATAGAAATCGAAGAAACACGCTAGAAAAAGAAAATAAATAAAATAAAAGCAAAAAAGGGTGAAAAGTGAGAAACAAAAAAAACAAAAAAAGAGAAAGAGAAAAGCAAATTTTGGCATTTAAATGATGTTTTCGAAAACTGAGCATGTTCTCTTCAAATCTCAAAGATGGAAAGAATGATAATATTGGTAGAGTTACCTAAGCATTGTGGTTATTGAGCCAATGATGATTGTAATATCTATAGTTGAGCTCTACTAACTGTTGAAGGTTGAATTCCTATCCTTTCTTTCATAGCCTACTTTACCCCTTGGCCCCATTACAACCAAAGGAATAAAGACCTTTTTGATTCATGGACATGTCATGGATGGGAGTAGTGGAGAAGTAGATAAGATGCAAGCTTATGGTAAGAGACATGCATTAGAAGATGATTGAGAGTCACCCTTAAACACTTGTGTGGAAGTGAATGCTTTATGAGAGACTTCATTCATGGCATGTGATTTTGATTAGTTGAAGCATTATGATGTCTTATTGTTGCTTTGTTTGTGATCTAATTTATGAAGTATTATATGGCCTTATGTCTGTGTTTCAATTCTTACCTATAATGCTTTCAACTTATTGGATTGAACTATGAAGATGATTAGGTGTGGAATGATGGAAAGAAAATGTTTGTAGGTATCGTTCATTTTAAGTAAACCATCAAGAGACTTTAACTCCTCCATTATGGACACATAGTGGTTTAAAGGTTTGTGGCATATGCTAAATGCAGCCGTGCACCTACGAAAGTGGAATCAATATCTTGTTTGCAGATTTGGTATTTAGTTCTCTTTTGTTTTTGCTTGGGGACAATAAATAGTTCAACTGTAGGGGAATTTGATAAGTCAAATGATTTATACATGATTTTGGGATGAATTGGAACTAATTTGACTTATCTTCATGTGAATTATGCACTTTATTTGGTTAATTCTCACATTTCAACCTTATTGCTTAATAGGTAACATTGGAGAGATTTTGGGGCAAATCACATAACTTTCATTGGAGATATCGGACTAGATTCATTCAAGTACAATTTAGAAAAGGACTTCATGCTCTACAACCTTCATGAAGACCCTAAAAAGGGATCTAACTTTCAAAAAGGTCAAAAGGCCACATTTTTGAAGATGTTCAGTGTATGTCTGTCCAACGGACATAAAGTCCCTTCAAAGAGACATCAATGGAGAAGATCGTTAACAGACCCGTAAGTGTCCGCTTAAGGGACACAATGTCTGCTTAATGAACACTTACTGTCCAAAATGCTCCAGAGACCCGTAAATGTTGTCTTAACGGACACCATGTCCGCTTAACGGACATTGACGACGCAAACACGATTTTTATTCCCTTATTTAGCAAAAACTAGGTTTCTTTGACCCCAAGACACTATACATATTCATTTTAAAGACCTAAATAGGGGATCTGGCACTGAAAGCAAGATAAAACAGTGGAGGCACAAAAAGAGATGAAAGAAGAGGAAGAAGCGAGAGAGAAGCAAGCTTGTTTTCATATTCTCTCAACTTTCTCTCTCTACACTTTCTTGAATGTTGGTTGTTTCCATTTTTCCTTATTCTATTACTATGTTATAGAACTAATCCCCCTTTAGGGTTAGGGATGTAGCCTATTTTAGGGATTGATTGATGTTTTATGGATTGATTGGTGTTGAGTGAAAGTCCTTGAGTTAAATTTATCTTTCTTGAGCATCATTGTTGTTTCTATGCTTGATCACCATAGATGCAATCTTAGGAATCATATGATGGACTGAGAGGTGAAATGCAATCCATGCATTAGCAAGATAAACACATTAGATTTAGAGATAGAGGTATCCTAAACTAGTGTGATAACTTATGTTTGCTTTGAAATTATGCAGCTGTTATTATAACTTATCATTCAATCAATTCCATAATTTATCGATCTATTCCTTAAATTGGTGAATCCCGAAACCCTAAATCTCAATCATAAAAGATTTTCTTGTTTGTTTATTGATAGTCTTTCCAAATTGTTCACTCAAATTCAATCATCTTTTAATTTTCTTGTCATTTTTGTTCAAGTAATTAGTATTAATTTAGTAGTGAGCATTTTAGTCCTCGTGGGATATGACCTTGGAATACTTAATGTGTAAGTACTAGGAATGATTCTGTGCACTTGCAGATTTTGTCGACCAAGAGAGAATGTTAAACTCTTTATTTTATTGAGAGCTTATAGAGGTTTAATAAACACTATAAGTGTGGAAGGTTGAAGAACATTGAAAAATATGTAATTGTGAGCTTGGAAAGGATCATGAAAATTTACTACTTAAAGTTTTATAGTGAATCACTTAAGTTAAATACTTGGGGACTGGACGTAGGTTTCCTTATAAGCCAAACCAGTATAAATCGACTATGTTACTATCTTTCTCTTAACTTTTAAAATTTGACATTATCGTATTTGTATTTTCAACTTACAAGAGGCTCCTTCAATTTTCAATAGGTTCATTATGTCTTAATTAGGAAAAAGGTTTCTTCTGTTTTAAGTGTTAACAAGGGTCCTTTTGATTAATAGACTCCTTTCATTTTTAAAGTTCATAGGCTCCTTTCATTTTAAAAGTTAACATGCTCCTATTGTTTCAAATAAAATCCATATTTTTTATAAAAATTAACAGATCCTTTCATTTTTAATAGGCTCCTTTCAATTTCTTAAACGTTAGTAGGCGCCTTTAATTTTTAATAGACTCCTTATATTTACAAGATTTTCTATTAAAATCTAGCAGGCTCTTATTATTTACATGAATTGACGGTAACTAAAATTTTTTTAAGTCACACATAATTCATAACCTCTTGCGTGTGTTTGATTTATCATTTAGTATCAGAGTGAAGTTTCAATTTTATTATATTTTACATCCTGTGATAGATCATGTGAAACAATTTGTTATGTTTTACATCACGTGATAAATCATGTCAAACATTATGTGCACTTACTTTGACATCACAGTGAAGTGTGTGTTTGGCATGCAAGTAATCAAGTTCCATTAAAAGTTAAACCAGTAGAGTTTTATTATAACAAACGAGTCAAAAGTATTAGAACTTTTACCTATCTTACAAACTTTAGGTGCAAGTTTCTAAAATATTGATGTTAGAAAACTTAAATACTTCCTCAGGAAAATGAGCATCATTTGTTTTTTTATATATATCTTCATCCCTATATGAAAAAAGGTCACAGTTGTGATGAGTAGTAAAACAATAAATAATATTCCAATTCGTATATCAATACTTAAATATCTCCATGTTAATAATATCTTATAATGATTCAAACATACCAACCTTGAACTTGTTAATGCCAACCACACAAAAGTTAAGAAGGGTTGTTGCCGACTACACAAAGTTAGAAACTGTAAGAAGAAAAAAGAAGAAAAAGGAAGGCCATCTAGCTATGTATAGGCTACCCACAGCTGGCTAAACACATTTGGGAGGCCTATAAATAGGCCTTCTCAAATCAATTTTCATTCATCCCAGAAGTCTCTCTTCTTCAATTTAATCTATACGGTTTAGATTCTCTTATTTCTTGAGAAAGTTAATTGTTTATCTTTGCAAAATAAATAGAGGTTATAATCCTAAATTTCATAGTGAAGTTTGTTCTTCTTGCCCGTGGTTTTTACCCTAATTTTTTTAAAGGTTTCCTTATAAAATCTATGTGCTTATTTCTTTATTACTATTCCTTCAGTCCTCTTTAACAATGAATCCACTCTTAACCAGCCAATTTTCTCAACAAGTGTTATCAGAGGATGTTGAAAAAATTACGACAAATTTTTTGGTACGATTTGCTTGATTTTTGCATTAAGACGGTGAAAGTTGATGAATAGTATAATAGTAACCATGAAAGGTGTGATAAGTCAAATTATTTATATATGGTTTCGGATGAATTGGAACTAATTTAACTTATCTTTATGTGAAATTTGGGCTTTATTTGGTTAATTCTCACACAATTAAACTTCATTACTTGATAGATACAGTTGGATAGATTTTGGGAAAAAAAAGGCACAATTTTAGTTATGGATGTCATATTAAGGTTATTCAACTATTGTATTGAAGAGGACTCCAAGCTCTATAACTTCTATGAAGACCCCAACAAGAGATTTTGCCTTCTTAAGAGTCAAAATTGCACAGTTTTGAAAAAATTGCACATTTATGAAGAGTTACAATGTATGTCTACCCAACGGACATCTTGTCCCTCCAAACGGACATGAGAAAAAAGAACTGTGGATGTCTGCTTAGCAGACATAAAGTTTGCTTAATGGACACTCATTGTCCAAAATTTCTCCAGAAGTTAGAGTAGGTCTGCCCAGTGGACATTAAGTCCACCTAATGGACTTTAACGACACTGTTATGATCTTTAATCTCCTATTTAGTAAAAATTAGGTTTCTTTGACCCCAAGACACTATATATACTCATTTTGAAGACATAAAAGGGGGGCTCTGGAAAAAAAATGGAAAAAAAAGACATTGGAGGCACCCAAAATAGGCGAAGAAGAGGAAGAAGGAGGATTGCATCAAGATTGCAAGCTAGCTTGTTTTGTCTTCTCTCTCTATCTTCTCTCTTTACCCTGTCTTGAATGTTGATTGTCTTTAAACATTTTGATTCTTTTATCATGTGCTGGAACTAAACCCTATTTAGGTTTAGGGATGTAGCCTATTTTGGGGATTGATTGATGTTTTATGGATTGATTGGTGTTGAATGAAAGTTCTTGGATTATATTTATCTTTTTTAGGCTTCATTGTTGTTTCTATGCTTGATCACCATAGATGTAATCTTAGGAATCATATGATGGACAGAGAGGTGAAATATTATTTATGTATTAGGAAGATACACATATTAGATTTAGAGATAGAGATATCCTACAATAGTGTGATAACATAGGGTTGCTTGTTCTTAATGAGTTTGACTAGTTACGTTTCTCATTGAGAGATGGTAATCAACTAGTTGGGTATTCTTGTATGTCTTGAGAAAGAATATAAGTGAATATTTGCAGTTGTTGTTATAATCTGACATTCAATCAATTCCATAATTTATCGGTCAATCTCTTAAATTGGTTAATCTCGATGCCCTAAGTCTAAACCATCAAATTTCCTTTGTTTGTTTATTCATAGACTTTACAATTGATTATTCCCTCTAGTCCAATCATCTTTTAAGTTTTTACTCATTTTGATTCAAGTGATTCGGAGTATTTCAGTAGTGAGTATCTTAGTCCTTGTTAGATATGACATTGGAATACTTGCTTTATCGGTACTAGAAATGGCTCTGTGTAATTGCAGATTTTGTTGACCAATTTATATTTGTTGCTATTAATTCTAGTTATTTTTATTTTTATTACCTTAAGTTTTCATCCATTAATCACTTTTAAACTCTTTTCTCTTTGTTTTATTTCAAGAGTTACATGAATTTAAGGCGTTCAACAAATTTGAACGACGATCAGTTAATTGAATTGAACCCTGAAATTGAATGCACTTGTAGAAGGAACAATGCCAAAGAAGGAGAGAGATGGCAAACAATAATCAAAATCCAATTTTAGATGAAGAGAAGGAGATGGGGAACGAATAATTCAATGGAGGAAATCAGGCTGAAATGGTGGTTGTTAATCCTGCGGTAAGAAGAAATAGAGATTATCAGATGCCATTTATTGCTAGCAACCCTTCTTGTATTCGATTGACTACAGTAGTAAGGAATTATAAGCCGAATCAAATTCATCTGTCGATATTGCCATAATTTAA
The DNA here is from genome assembly GCA_027563595.1 of Erythroxylum suave. Lineage (NCBI taxonomy): Eukaryota > Viridiplantae > Streptophyta > Magnoliopsida > Malpighiales > Erythroxylaceae > Erythroxylum > Erythroxylum suave. The sequence continues at coordinate 27,408,986 of JAOSBN010000009.1, forward strand.
TGGAATGTCGAGTGAAGATGCTCTAGCTTTTATAGGAGACTTTTATGCTACAGTTCAAACTCTTTGATTGTATGGATTGTCTGAAGAAGAGTTAAGGCTAAAGTGTTTTCCCTACTATATAAAGGGATTAGCAAGAAATTAGTTGTTGAGCTTGAAGGTAGATTTTTCTGATACTTGGGATAAAGTGATGACAACTCTTATAATGAAGTAGTACCCAGCCCATAAAACTCTTGAACTAAGGAAGATGATACATGGGTTCTCACAGAAGGAATGAGAAAGTTTTCATTAAGCATGGGAGTGATTTAATTATCTCCTCAACCAGTATCCTCACCATGGATTTTATACTTACTCCTGGACCCAGTTCTTCTACTATGGTCTCACTGATCATAATCAAACTTTAGTAGACTTAAATGCTAGTGGGAATATTAGCAATTTATGTTCCCAAGAGTTATGGAATATTTTCAAGAAAGTTGTGAAAAATTCACATTGTAAGGTGACTAGGAGTAAGGCTGCTACTCTTAACGAAGTGGGCTCTAGATCTGACATGGTTTACCAAGTTGTGGAGATAAATACGAAATTGAATATTTTAATGAACGACAACAAGTCCAATAGGGATCCTTGCACTCTAAGTGGTAGATTTGGGCATACAGCAGCTGGTTGTGTAAAAATTGAAGCAATAATATCGGAGGAAGAGGTGAACTATATTGGTAGACAAGGTCGAAGATTTGATCCCTTCTTGAACTCCTAAAATGAAGGTTGGAAGTTTCATCCTAATTTTTCATGGAAGAATCAAGGAGCCGCAAAACCAATGGGATCAACTAGATTTCAAGTGCCACCAAAATATCAGTATTTAGCTCCTTCATCTTCTGTACAACAACAATGTCCTTCCCCTAAGGAGAAGAAAGTGGATAGGCTTGAAGATATGTTTGGTCTACTTATGAGCAAGATGGATCAAAGTGCTTAAGCTAGCTCTCAAGCCATTAATAGAATGAAGCAGAACATCTAGTCCAATCAAGCTGCCATCAAAAATTTAGAGGTACAAATTAGTTAAGTGGAAAAAGAGGTAAGTGAAAGAGGTAAGAGAAAGCAACATATCAATACTCAAGCAAATCCAAAACAAGATTGTACGACAATTCATTTGAGGAGTGGTAAGGTGGTTATAGGTGTGGTTCCTAAGGAGAAGGAAGTTAAGATTAGTGAAATAAAGGATACTAAAATTGTGAATTTAGATGAAGAAGAAGAGCCTAAAGCAATCGAACCAAAGAAAGGGTCCGAACTAAGATCAGAATTTTCCTTTGTGCCACCATACCATACCCCCAAAGGGTAAGGAAGAAGCATAATGATTCCAAATTTTAGAAATTCCTTTACCTTTTCAAGAAGATCTAAATCAACATCCCTTTTAGTGAAGCACTTACTAACATGCCTGCCTAAACCAAGTTCTTGAAGGAAATCATCTCCAATAAAAAGAAGCTGGACAATTTTGCAATGGTAGCCTTAATTAAGGAGTGTAGTTCTATTTTACAAATTAAACTAACCCCTAAGTTAAAGGATCCAGGGAGTTTCATTATCCCTTGCCACTGTTGTGCCTCTAATTTTTTTCAATGCTTATATAACTTAGGTGCAAGTATTAACCTTATTCCTTTGTCTCTTTATAACCGGCTTGGAATTGGTGAACTTAAACCAACTACAATTTCATTGTAGCTTATCAATAGATCAATTCAATACTCTATTGGTATAGTTTAAGACTTACTAGTGAAGGATGGTAAGCTTATAATTCCAGCTAGCTTTGTTATGCTTGAGAGGGATTTTGATATACAGGTTCCTATAATCTGAAGAAGACCATTTTTAGCCACTGATGGATGATTGATTAATGTCTCGGATCGTAAGTTGACCTTGAGAGTCGGTGATGAGGAAGAGGTGTTTTACATTTTCAAAGTTTTAAAGGGAACATTATTTTAATGAAGTCAACTATAGAATAGATGTGATTGATTTTCTTACATTTGAATCTAATCCTAAATTAACGTATGATGATGCTTTAGAGACATGCCTAGCTTTAGGAATAGATGAGAATGAATTGGATGATGACTTAGTGGAATATGCTTATAGATTGCAAGGTAATGGTTTTAGGTATAGACCTCAAATTTAAGAGTTGGGTCCTCCTAAACATAAACTGTTACCTTCTATATTGAGTCCACTAAATCCTGAATTAAAACAACTTCCAATTCATTTGAGGTATGTGTTCTTGGGAGAACCAAACACATATCTGGTTATTGTTTCTTCTTCTTTGAATTCCTCTCAAGAAAAGTAGTTATTAGGGGTGTTACGTGAACATAAAGTGGCTATTGCATGAAGTACTGCTGGCATAAAGGGAATTAGCCCTTTGTGCATATGTTTGAGGGGTTAAAATTTGGTAAATAAAATGGTTACAATTTGTGCATATGTTTGAGCTAAATTAGACATGAAATTATAACATGTCTTTTAAAACTATCAAACTTGGTCATTGAAAAGATTTATATTTCATGAATACATCATGAATAATTATGAGAACACTAGTTATCTCATTTAAGAGATGATAGAAAAACTTATAAGGAAAGGATCTATAAACTCATAAATAAGATAAATCAACTTAAGTGTATTTTTTTCAAGTTAGAATGTTAAGAACCTAGTTCACTTGCCTAAGTGGTTACGTAAATCTTTGCAAAAAAATTAAAATTAAGGAAAGATGGAACTTTGATTGTGGACTTGAAATATCAAAACTTACCTAGAAATTCGTAAAATGAAATTTTATCTTAATTTAAAAATGAAAACTTGTAGATGACTGCATAAAATTTTATACTTTTACCTAAGGTTTAAAATAAAAGCATATGGATGAATGCTTAGAAGTTTATGATTTTACCTAAATTAAA
>JAOSBN010000009.1:27420702-27454140 GCA_027563595.1 Erythroxylum suave
GTTCAGTCTCGGATTAATAAGAGCTGAAAGTGTTTTAGCCATAACTTCTTTATTTCTGAACCAAATTGAGAGTTTTTTGTGTCTTTAGAAACTTCAGATGATGAGGGAACAAAGTTATGCAGAATCCATATTGAAATTCCAATTGGAAGTTTCCCAAATCTGCACCAAAATTTATGAGCGATGGGCCCTCCAGGCCGTTTTGACCTCCGAATGTTGGGCTTCGAAAACAGGGCCCAACAGTGTCACCCTAGTCCTACTCATATAAGCCCCTCCCTCCTCAAGAAGATTCATCCTCGAATCTAAATCCATATCAAAAAGAGAAAGATCAGCAACATTAAAAGTAACAAATAAATTATACTCACCTGGAAGACCAATCTTGTAGACGTTGTCATTGATCTGCTCCAACACCTGGAATGGACCATCACCCTAGGATCTAGCTTGGATTTCCTCTGGATAGGAAACCTCTCCTTCCTTAGATGTACCCAAACACAATCATCAGGTTCTAAGGTCACCATCGTACGCCCCTTGTTGACTTGCTTTGCATATACCTTATTCCTCTACTCAATGTGTCTTCTTGCTTTCTCATATAAAACTCTGACCATCTCAGCTTTCCTTTTGCCATCTGTACTAGACAACTTGCGCAAGGATAAAGGCACTAAATCCAAAACAGTCAAAGGATTAAAATCATAAACAAACTCAAAAAGTGAAAAATTGTTGTAGAATGCACACTCCTATTATATGCAAACTCAATAAATGGTAACACTCACCCCAAGTTTCCAAATCCTTACCCACTATAGCACGTAAGAAGGTACCTAAGGTCCTATTAACTACCTCGGTTTGCCCATCTATCTGTGGATGACAAGTAGTAGAATAAAGCAATTTTGTACCCAACTTGCCTTACAAAACACACCAAAAATGGCTTAAACAATTAACATCTCTATAATAAACAATAGGCCTAGGAATGTCATGCAATCTAACATCTCTGAAAAATAAATCAGCTACATGCAGAACATCATCAATCTTATAGCATGTAATGAAGTGTGTCATTTTGCTAAACCTATTCACAACAACAAAGATGCTATCAAAACTCCTCTTTGTCCTAGGCAAGCCCAAAACAAAGTCCATGGAAACATCAACCCACAGTTCAATAGGCACAGGTAAAGGGGTATACAATCCATGAGGTTTGACAGTGGATTTTCCTTGTCTACATGCAATGCATTTGGCACATACACGTTCAACATCCCTACACATACCAGACCAATAAAAATGTTCATGCAAAATATCCAAGTTTTAGCAGACCCAAAATGATCCATCAAACCACCACTTTAGGCCTCATGCACAAAAAAAGCATGCATAGATTAATTAGGCACACATAATTGACCACTCCTAAATAGATAGCTATCATTCGTATAGAATTTCTAGAATGCAACATGTTCACAAGCAGAATAGATTGCAGCAAAGTCAACATCTAAGGCATACAAATCCTTAAACTGCTCAAAACCCAAAAGTTTAGAACTGAGAGTAGATTAGAAGTGAGAGTAGAAAGTAAAGTGTATCTCCTAGACAATGCATCAGCTATCACATTCTCCTTCCATTTCTTGTATCGAAGAACATAGGGAAAAGTCTCCAAAAACTCCGCCTAAGTGGCATGTCTCTTACTCAACTTGCCTTATTCTTTCAAGTGCTTTAAGGACTCATGATCCGTCTTATTGACAAATTCCCTAGGCTGAAGGTAATGTCTCTACACCTCCAATGCTCTCATAACAGCATATAATTCCTTGTCACAGGTTGGATAATTAAGTTGTGCACCACTAAGTTTCTCACTGAAGTATGCAACCGGCATGTTTTCCCGTAAAAGCACAGCACCTATACCAATCCCAAAAGCATCACATTCTACCCAAAAAACTTTATCAAAATTAGGTAAACAAAGGATAGGAGCATAACACAATTTATCTTTCAGCTTTAAAAATGCATGTTCCTGCTCTTTACCCTATGTAAACCCTTTCTCCTTTTTGATTATTTCAGTCAGAGGAGCAGTAATGGTAGAAAAATCTTTTACAAACCTCTTGTAAAAACTGGCAAGTCCGTGAAAACTCTTCACCTCACCCACACTTTTAGGTGTTGGCCACTCTCAAATGGCTTTCACCTTCTTGCTATCAACCTCTACTCCCTAAGTACTAACTACAAACCCTAAGAAAACCAATCTAACTGCCCAAAATGATAGACAAGAGAAAGTTGAGGCAATTAATATATAAAAGTCTAGTTAGTTCAATGATCTACTTGATAAACATAAGACAAGATATTGTGCATGTGGTAATCTAGATTCATGAGTACTGATCCTAGCAAAGCACATTTTACTATAGCTAAGAGAATTCTAAAATACGTCAAAGATACAAAGAAATTTGATATCCTGCAAGAGACAAAAAGAAATAATAATTTAACTGGCTATACAAATAGCGATTGGGTTGGAAACATAGACGAAAGAAAAAGCATAAATGGGTATGTATTTTTGCTTGGCTCTAAAGCAATGTCATGGGTATCAAAGAAACAAAAAACCATTGCATTATCTTCCAATGAAGTATAATAAATGGATGTAATAAGTGTTGCATATAAAGCTATATGACTTAGAAGAAGATCTACAACAAAATATAAAAGATCCAACAATGATTCATTGTGACAATATGTCAACCATTGCAATGACAAAGAATCCAATATTTCATTAGAGAGCTTTAAGATTAAGCCGAGATCAAGATGGAGTTTTGTGAGACCGATGACCAATTAGCAGATATCTTCACCAAGTCAATCTCAGTAGCAAAGTCCATTAAATTAAGAGACATGCCCGAAGTGCTATATTTTTTAAGTTTTAGGGGGTGTTGAAAATTAATCTAGAAAGACTAAGAAAGGGAATAGCAAATTAATCTAGAAAGCTAGGAAAGTACGTGCAATTAATTATGTAGAAATGTCTCTCATAATCAACTGTAAACTCTAAGTCCAAAAGCATAACAAATAGGAGGTTAAATAAATACTAAGAAAAATATCTAAAATATTTTATAAGTCACCACCAACTTCTTAGCGCTATAAATAGGCCTAAAATGTAAGTCACTAAAGTTTTAAAAAAACTTTATAAGCAACAATAAGCCAAAGTAATCAAGCTCTTTTTGTGTAAATTCTTCTTTTCCCCTCTCATGTCCCAAAATCTAACTGAACTCATATTTAAAGCTATGTTTGGTTTGACGTAGGATTTTTAATGGAATGGAATGAAGTGAAATGATTTATAACAAATAGAATGTAAATAAATATAATATTATAAAATTATTGTTTGGGAGGGATGTAAGGGTTTTTAATGTAATATAATGAAATGTTATTTCAAAGAAGTGCTTATAATGTAATATAATAAAAAGTTTTTTATTATTTTACATTCCATCGTAAACCCCCCCAATTGGAGGTTTTTCATTTTTACTATTAATAATGGAATGAAATATAATATGAAACCCTCCTTTTTCATCTCATCTCATTCTATTTCATTTCATTATAAACCCTTCTTTTAAATGATGAAACAATATTTCATTTCATTCTATTCCATTAATAAATCTCTATCCAAACATAACCTAAAGAGACTAACTCAAAGTTCAATTTGATCTTAAAAAACTGATCGAACCATATATTAGTATGATTCTAATTCGACTCGACATGTTACCATACTTACCTTGGTTTTTAATTCTAATTTAATTGTGATGCAAGTAAAAATGAGTCTGGGATGGCCTATTGCTTTTGGGATAAGAGAATCAGAGTTGCTGCTGAAGGTACTCTTTATTAGTTATTGCAATATCAAAAGCGTTTCTGTCAACAACGAGCTTGGTTATGCAAGTAGACAAGTAGCCACCTTTCTTCAGCTTTTTTCTCTTAATGACTTTCTTTTTCTGTTAAACTTTCATGAATTCTATGTATTTGTTATATTGTATTCTATGAATTTTGTATTTATCTTTTAGTCAAAATAAATTAGTATTAAAATTTTAAATTTTAATATAATATTGATTTAGAGATATGAAAGAACGAAATTTTAAGCAGATATGAATCATAATAAAATGAATTGTAAAAATAGTTAAATAATATTATAAAAGATAAATAATAACAATTAAAAAAAAAGTCTAAATTAGGGGATACAATTTAATTTAAGGCGTTGAAACATCTTATCTCCAAAAAATTCATAAGACATAACAACTTCAAGAAACGTTTCAATTACACGCTGGTAGCGGTTAGAACTCATCATATTTATCGATAGGGACGACATTTGGGTCTGACCTAAGTTTGGGTTGATCGCACCTCAGGTTTGGTACGAGTTCAGGCTACCAAGGTCCAATTCAGCCCAAGATCCATAACTATTAAAAAAATGTTGTTTTAAAAAAAGAAAACTTTCTTTTCTACTTTTAATTTTAAAAAATAAAATTATATAGCCAGGTCATGGTGATCCCTATTATTCCCGATTATGCATAATAGACGGGAAGTTAGATGTCTGCAGGCCCGTCGCCATCCCTATTCCCGATTCTGCATAATTGACAGGAAGTTTAGATGATCTACAACGTTTACATACTTTGTCTAAAACCAGGAAAAAGTCGGTCATAGAAACCAAAAACTGCGTAATGTGAATACTATCTACTAGCGGTGACTTGAAAAATCAGGATCTGCTGGTTTCTGAGGCAGCAATGTCAATCTCTGTGGCCCTCTAGGATTAGTCGGACTAGCAGCAGATTCCGTGTTTCTGGCACCATTTTGCCTCAGGTTTCTCAATGCATTGGCCGCAAATCGAGATGCATAAATGGCAACTCCAATGCTGACAGATGCATCTGCTTCATTTGCCAAAGCTTCCTGGAGTTTTTCCTCTGCTTCTTGCAAGCTTTTCGCTTGCTTTCTCTTGCAATGGCGTCTCCAAGCTGCTTGTATGAAGCAGGCTGCCCATGTCCTCCACTGCACCGAACAGTACCTAGAGGAACCGAAAAGGGTATTCATAATTGTACGTTACGAAGCCATTATCACATGTTATGAAGCTCAGCGTTCTTGCATACCTGAATGTATGGAGGATATCCTTGTGGTGAAGACGACGAAACTGAGAGGCCACAGACTTCAAGTCCTCAGCTACAAGGGCAAAAGCTTCGACCTCTGTAAGAGCTTGTACAGTTCTAGTAGAGATGGGTAGATTGGAGGAGGATTGAGGATCCAAGGCCCATGTAAGAAGACCTTCTCCACAGAAATCACCAGCCTCTAGATAAACAGCATTGAAGAATCCAGTTCTTCCACCATTAGTTGTTACTGTCAAGAGCTTGCCTCTCATGATAAGCAGCATCTCGTCCACTGGATCTCCCTCTCGAACTATGAAGCTGTCCTTTATGTAAAGAGCTGGCCTAAGACGATCGCAAACCGCGTCCAATATCTTCTCGTCCATTTTCTCAAACAATGGCACCTGATCGATTATGTTAATTTGATGCAGAGTTGCAGATTAAATATATAAACAGGGGATTGAAACAATTAGAACTCACTCTCATGAGTAGATTCAAGCTAAGATGGCGATTTATGTCCCTCCTAACATCTTTGGGAAGACTTCGGATCAGAGTCCTTTCCTCTACACCTCTAGTTTCTTGCCATTTGTATTGTTCATAACGCCTGACTCTGTCTCTCAGGTTCGGAGGAAGCATACGGTGAGACATCCACTGCTCTGCATCTCTCCTTTTCACTCTCATTTCCTCTATTCTAACGGTTGTTGATTGAAGGTATTTCTGTGATTTAAACACCTTCATGAAATCTCACAACTAACAGAGTTGAATTTTGAAGGAAAGTACTGAAAGAAGCATCAAAAGATGACCTGCATATTGCCAATAAGCAGTGAAAACAAAACCAATCCTGCAATGGCTATGGAGATAGCGAAGAGAATCTCCCAGACGTGAGTGCTGGTTTTGAGGCCTTGGCCCACGGAGCTGTAGAACAATTAGAAGACAGAAAATCAAATGAGAAAGGTTGTTTAGTACAATAATTAAGAATGGTGATGGTAGTTCATGTCAATCTCCTGGTAATGCCATTTCAAGAAACCTGAATGAGAAAATGTTAGCTGGTACGATAACTCGATCGCCATAAACGTACAAACCTAAGATTACGCAGACCCCACCAAAAGCAGTAGAAGAACTTGCGAGGGAAGTCTTTGGATTCCACCACTCCAGAGTCGAGAGCATCAGTGAAGATTCCGAAGTTGAAAGTGGAGTTCTTAATTTCATCTGGTTGGATAAAAGGGCAAGACCCACTCAGAAACAAGTACTTCTCTGTACGGTGATTTCCGCAGTACAAGAACGAAGGTTTACAACGATTCTTATCACAAGCGTCACGCCAGCACCTGTCTTGTCTTTCTATTGAGTACAGGTACCAAAAAGCTCCAAATACCTGACAAGTACGAGTACGTCAGTTATTTTTATGTGAACAGGTTAATAAGAAATAGAGAGAACTTACATGGCTAGCTAGCATGTAAAGAAGGAGATTGAAACCAGCTCCAGCCCAAGCTGTTTCAGTGAGTATCCCAGAAGTTGAAGTCACTTCTTTGTACAGAGGGTGAAGTCGAATAAGCCTTGGCACATACTGGTTAAATATTACAAACTTCAACGTGTTCTTTGCGACCAGTGACACTGGTCCACTCAATCTGGGAAGTATTATGATAACAACAACCTGAGCACAAAAAAATATGTATTAATTTTTTATTTATTTCCTCACGTAATTTTAAAATTAAAAATTTTAAAACTATATCATTTTAATAAAACAAAAATAATGATGAAAGAGTTATTATGATAATTGAACATTATTACAGAAATAAATAGTTATTCTTAAAATGTGATAATTAAAATAAAAAAGTTAAATAACACTATTATTATTTGATCCCAAACCGGTAGACTCCAACCAGAGTCAACTTGAAGAAAAGTCTCGAAGAGACCTGGGACATGAACTCATCTTAGGAGAGAGTCGTCAGCGATGAGAGATAGAAGGTCAGGTCAGGTGACGTACCTGAGGAAGTGGAAGTACCGACAGGAGATCAATTATGAAGTACTTTTTCAGGTATCTGACGGCTATGATTTTAGGATCATCAACCAACTCTCCCCTACCAAATACACGAGACGATGGAGCAATAAACCCAGTACGGAACTGAAACACTATACGTAGTACGTACAAGGCATCAACGGCGCTACGAAGAACACAAGCGATGGTTTCCATGTTCTTGTCCAAATTGAGACATTTCTCATTACCATCAACGACCGGGATGTAGAAGAACAAAGGGTCAATGGCTACTGCAATCACACAAGCCAGCACGAATATTTTATTCCATGCCTGTAAGAAGCGACCCTGAGGGTGAAGGATTCGCTTCCTTGATTTCTCTGATTGTTCTGTTGATGTGTTAGCGGACCGGTGAGTCAGAGAAAGGGACTTCAATGGTTTCTTCAGGATTCTGATCCTCTCAGACCCTATCTCCCAGCCTTTTCGGATTGTACTAGCGACTCTGTTCTTAATGGATATACTTCGTTTGTCGTTGAACCCTGAAGGACTGGATTGGACCGAACTGGAATCCTCAAACCTGGAGAAATCACACATGTTATAGCATGTTCTACGTTTAAAGTATACTAAATGACAAAACCGTAAACCCAGTTTGACTAACCTGACAAACTTGACTCCTTTGAAGTTCATTGCTTTGGCTAGAAATCCTGAAACGAACTACTGCAGAAGGAAAGGAAATGGAAACGAACATGAGAAAAACACATCATAAACTTCAGTCATATGTGAAACAATTGAAAAAACAAATAAACCCACCAGAACACCTGCAGATTTCCTTTGACGGGTTGGAAGATTCCACTCTTCTTCTTCTTCCAGTTTCGGGGGTTAGTTTAAAGGGATCGGAACTCGAAGAAGCAGAAACTGGAAGGAAGTGTAAGGGAAAGAAATGGCAGATAACACGAGAGGAAATATAATCACATGCTCTTTTACGTTATCCCTTCTATTATATTTAGTTTGAGCGAAAAAGAGGAAAAGACTTAGACCTTGAGAAAGTTCGCGGTGAGAGTCTGCAATGGCAGTTGTTGACAAGTTACAGGGAAAGGAAACTTAAACTGCAGCCTCCGATAAAGATTGATATTATTTTCTTAATAATATAATTATTTAAAATTAAGTAAAAATTTTCAATTTAATAATTAATCATCATCTAATATCTATTTTAATTCAAAACTTTAATTTTTTTTAAAAATCTTAATTCACCAATTAAATTCTAATTAATATAAAAATAGTTTACGACGTGGGGCCATTTACATCGTAGACTTGATGCTCAAGTCTTTTATTTCTTTAAGGTGTTTTTGACGGTGAAACGTTGAAGTCTTCTCATCTCTTGACTCAGTTAAGATTATCACTTGTTGAAGATTCAAGAATCTCTCTTATATCAAAATAACTCTCTTCAAATACTACAAAACCATAACTTTTAGTAATGATTTTTATTAAAAGATAGAAAATTAATGGAATATCAAAATTAAATAGTTTTTTTTTATATTTGAGTGTCTATATTGATATTCAAAAATTATGATAGTTGTGTCATTTTTTCTAGTATAAATTTATATTAATGAAAAATGATAAATTGAATTAAAATATTCAATTTTTTAATATTTAAACTTCTTATTATTTTTTAAAAATATATGTATACAATGAGTTAATAATTAAAAAACTCTACCTATTTAGTTGGTTTAATCGTAAAAATTTTAAATTGTCTAATTTTTTGTAATGACTTAATTTTTCGTTCGATTTACTTTAATAAATCTTGTTATTAAAAACTGATCAATTAATTAATTAATTAATCAAATTTTATAAATTAATAAGTTCTTATAAATTAAAATAAATCAATTAATTTTATTTAATAATTTCTTTTTTATAAGTTAAGAAAATCTCTTTTTAATCATACACTAGCAAAGTTATAATATACATACGATTAAAAAAAAACTCAATAATTCAATTAAAAATTTAATGAGTAAAAGATTAAAATAAATTTAAATTTAGGTTAAATGATTTAAATTACATTTGTCCATATGCTACGCCCCAAAACATCTACTTCGTCGATGAAGAAAAACGATCCATTGAAGGGCTCCATTTAATTAATGCAGAAAAATTGAGTCTTTTTCGTGCTATAATTTGTGTCGGACATAAGAATATTTCGTTAGATACAGCAATTTTTTAATAAGGTCAAGAATTTAATCGTAATAGGAAATTAAAGACAACTAATATTAATAAAAAATTAAAATACAACAAGGCTTAAATTGTTTGGATATATTAAAAAATATATATTATGACATTCAAGTAAGAAGGTATGAAAAATTATAATTAAATATTGTAAGATTAAAAAAAAAAGAAGGCTTAAAAAAATTGAAAATAGATGATAAAAGGTGTATAATTATGTTGGAACTTACCGAGAATATTATCATTAATTGATAATTTTGGTGTATTAGGATACAGATAAAAGTTCTCATTTAGAGGATTTGTTTCGTTTTCATAAATCTTTTAAATATTTTTCTTCAAATTTTATATTTCATATTTAGCCTAAATATTTAATATGTAATACTTTCTGTTTAATTATTTAGCTAAAACATTTTTTTATTTAACCTAAATATTTTCTTGGAACGACTCGTTTAATTTGTTTATAAACTTATCTTCTTTCTTGTTTATGTATTTATTTACTAATTTTATCTTTTATTTTTACTCTTTATCTTGTTCTATATTTATTGGATTATTATTTTATTATTTATTTTATATGTTATTTATATTTATTTATTTATTTTATAAAATTATTTTCATGTCTATTTTTTTTTTTTTTTACTTTTTTACACCACGGAGGATAATTTTTGAGGTTCCGTAAGTAAATAGAAGATGGACATTTGACCGTTCATGGGCTGACTGCCTCCGCGTGGAAAATTTTTCATCTCTGTTTGATCTGTCCCATTGTCCGTGGCGGCAATTTCCAAGGTCTCAAATCAAAAGTGAGGATGATTTGTTGTTGTTTAATTACGAAAGCCTCCAACTCTGAATCTTCCCCAAGCTTTGATTAGTTTTCGTCCCCCGAACCTTCCTTCAGTATGTGAATTTTAGAACGTTAATAGTTATTTACCTGGTATTTCTTTTAAGAATTTTGCACTTCCTTAACAAATTGAATCCGAAATGAACAGTTTTGGATTTGACTGATTAGAATGACATTGGTTTAATCAATAGATCATACTCAAATCCGACCAGCCAGAAGCTGTATTTTTCAGAAGTCGGATTGGATCGGCCGGCCATTCATGATCATGGTGGAATTTGCACTACTAACAAAACTTAAATCACAGATTCAGAGACTAATAGTAGTGATGAATGGATCTTCATTTCCATAAATTGAGAAGGCAAATATGTAGAAGTTACATTCCTAATTTTATTGCTTCTGTTTAAAATTACATCAAGCATGATCAGTTCTGTATTAGCATGCTAATACCAATCAAAACTGGTGCCTACAACAATAAACATACAGATGATCCAACTGGCTAACGTCCCTGAAAATAGCTGACATAATCTTATTTTGTTTATCTAATTTAACTCATCCTAAATTTTCAGAGAAAAAGGATAGGTCTCACATGGCCTATGACCTTTCTTCGTCTGACTGGGAGCATGATGGCCCTGGAGCGGAATCAACAAAGAATTCTTCCACTGTTGCAAGTTAAATTTAACAGGGAAAGAAATAGTCAAGGGGAAAAAAATAAAGGAACAAACTTTAATTTGAACTTCAAGATTTTACTGTAAATGGTTTAACAGCAACCCTAATGATATGCCCCATAAACATACCACTTGGAAATTTTACAATACACAGTCATCCATCAGAGACAAAATTACCGAAAATTAACGGACATGAGAGTTTTGCGAAAAAGTGGACATGTTATCTTTCTTCGAACCAATTTCAGATTGAAACAAAGACACCTTAGAAGATAAACGAGATCAATCATTTCTGCAATTAGAGTTTAACTAGCAGCAGTAAGAATCAATTACCTATGTCATTGTGGTCTGGTGAATCCAGCAAAATTTCTGAATCAGAAGGCAGAAAAGAGGAACCAGAGTAGTTTCCAAGGGCTCCAAAATCTGTCAAAAAGAAAATATTTTCAAAGGTAATACGTCTAAATAAAGTTTAGATATGACAAGTGGACAAATGAAGAGATTCTAGGTTGGCCTGTATTTGTTAGAAACATTTTTATTGTAGCATGACAGAACTAAGCAGAAGCTAGTTCCACACAAGTACAGATCGGTGACTTCTTCGCTAGTTGAATTAAAAACCAATGGAATTGCCTTCAAAAGCACCATTTGTGCTAGCTGATTTTTTAATATATTATTGGGAAATTGGAATCACTATCAAATGAAATATCCCTTCAAAGGATCTTCCATGAGGTGTTGTTCTTTAGGCAAACTTCCAACCTTTGATCATATACCCCCTCCAACATACCATATGAACAAGAACTCTGTGACAGAACGTATGAAGTATAAGAGTTTACCTCCCATGTTAGGCAAATCTGCCGACAGATCTGAAAGGATGAAGTTCCACTGCATCTGATCCAGTGATCTGGGGGAATCTCCAGCATTTCTTGGCTCACCATCCTGTCCAAGTTGTAACCCTACTGAACTTGCCACATCAGATGTAAACGCCGTGTCTAATGCTGATGTATCTACTCCCATTTCAGACATGTCCGGAGCAGTGAAGGGAAAATGACCACTAGATGCCACTGACGTCGGACTGATGGGCATCTCTGACATAGATGATATGCCATTGCTTGGCGGAACTGCAGGGGCTACATCAGCTGCACTGTTTTCCATCACCATACTACAAGTATATGCAACTGCCATTAGCTCCTTCTAATGAATAAATATTCTAGTATAAATGGACAGAAAATGTTTCCCTTTAATCAGAAAATAAACTTGATCATCAGAGCCAATCTTAAGCGCAGAATAAGCCACTAAGACAGTTAAAATTGACAAATTGGTACCGGGTATTCAATGCCAGAGTAAATGACTACTTACAGGTCATTTTCCTGGCATTATAATTTATAGTCTTACCAGCATGATGCACAAATGTCCATAGGAAAGGAAAAGCACTCAAAACTTCATGAAGAATAAATAAGACGCACATTACTGTGTAGAGGAAGAAGAACCTTTCAAAATATGAAAAATGCACCATAAGCTGAAGATGAAATCGAGTAATAAGCAGCTAGGAAGATTCTCACTCGTTCCCAGAATTTGTTCGAACTGGATGGAAATTTCCTGCTGCTGGAACTCCACTAACCATGTGATAGCTTGATATTCCACAGCCCATGGAGTCAAGATGGGGTTGACCAGGAGCTGGCACTGGCGGTTGTTGCAACACAGGGTATCCCATCGGTAAATTGTTAACTGCACTGCAAACAAGTGACATTGAATAATAGCAGAATATAGTATTTCAAATAAATATCACTGTCACAAGCCTTTAGGCATCACAAAAATTCCAGAACTACTCTTACTTTGCACAAAAATGATTAAAACTAAGAACAAAAACCTAATAGCCTAAAATCCATTGTCCTTTGCAAAACCAAAATAACCCGTTGGGAATTTATAAAACCATTATCTGAATATTAAACTTACCTGGCATAGGATGAATCCCGTTTTGTATGGGGGCTAATGGAACCTTGCGAGCTACTGGATACTTCATAAGACGATACTGATGATCAAGCAAATGATTAAATATAAGAATTTGTTTCTTCAGCTTCAGCCTAATATAATAGGCCCTAAAGAAATCAGCATTTTCTTCTTCCAACTTCTGCCATACTGGAAAAGCGAAGAAAACACGGTAAAGAAAGGAATTGAATATTGTTTTAATGCACGACAAAGAAAATAGAAACAAAAACATAAATATAGCACATTATAGCTCCTGCATGCTGGTTATCCTTTGCTGGGAAAATAGAGACCATTTATTTTCTTAACAATATACATATTTTGACATCAAAACATGCTTCACTTGATATAGTCTGAAATTAATAAAAGTTCCTAAAATCATCGAAAAGTTGAAGTGACCATTCACATGCAACAAAAAGGTCAAATATTGTAAGGGAATCGAACACCCCACCTAAATTTGTAAACCCGGGATCTATCTTCGCTCGAGTCAATAGGGTTTTGACAACCTCATCTCTATTCATATATAACTGCAGGCACCGCTCAATCAGATTCTGCACCTGTAATAATCATTAAAGAGACTGTCATCAGCAGGAGAAAAGAAACAAATATTGTAGAAACAAGGTGGAAGGGAAACAAGAATATTGAAAATTAATCCCAAAATTATAGAAAACAAAAAAAAATCTTAAGAGAAAAATAAATAAGAAATGATTTCTTACAAGTTCAATGTCTTGACGTGAAACCTTCCTGCCATCATTGTTTGAAGCGGATATCGAACCAGAGTCTGTTACAGGAGCCTCTACTGAGTGATCATTTTGTTGGTCACTTTGGGAGTCCCGTGAAACTTGATTTGAGGAATGTATTTCTTGTGTGCTCTGAAACCAATGGAACTTTCTCTTTAATATACAAACAACATGAAGTGATAGTTAAGGGGCATCGAAGAAGGAACGGATAAGGATACAACAGTTTATGGCATTATCATATCTTGTGCTCAGGTGTATGAATTCAGCATTCAGCAAGTGAAAATCATGGGGGAAAGGCTAACTATGAAGCCTGGAGGTAACAATGAGAACCAATTCAAACAATTACAAGAAGAGACTTGTCCATTTCCAAAAAGAAAGAAAGTTTTGCTGCATATCAGGAGATTCAGGACACAAGAACAGACCTGTAAAGTCTTCATTCCAACTGACTGCAGATTGATGGCATCTCTATTTTTCAACTCTGACAATTCCTGGCTGCTGCTAAGATAATTTGGTTCACCAAGATAGAAACAAGATCTTATGTTTCAAGGAAACCCAAAGGTCGAGGCAGTTTAATCTGGAATACCAAAAATAGAAATAAAACAGGGAGAAAAATCAAGCATTTACTAGACACATGGAAAAATTCAAAACTTCCGAGTAGACTGAACACAGGCCCTAAAGAATAGTTGTAAGCAGAATTTAGAGCAATCAGAAATTTTAATCTCCTCAAAACACTTTCACGTCTTAGTGCATTCAGTGAGTATAAGCATTGATCAACACACATTTATACCATCTAAGTGGCATCATGCCTTTCCCTCCAGCAAACCAAACACAAGCATTCTCTGGTACAATTACCCATGTTACATCATACAACACATCACCGACAGAAAGGAAAACCCACCAAAGAAAGGCTAGCACCCTACTAATAAAGATGGACATTCTTAATTTGTTAAAGGTATCTTTTTTTCTACATCAACAAATTAAATCGGATTCCATATTCAACGACAGCATGGAAACGTGAAATTCCATGCTTAACAAGCGCAGAAAATATTCAAAACAACTGTCCGTACATTTTGTTGCTGAGAAACTATGCACGAGCATAGTACATCCAGCGGGTACTAACTCGGGACCTGTAATTAACCAGATCCAGAACCTTTAATAAGCATCGGAATCTAAATATTCTGCTTCCACCAGGAACTAGTTGAACTGTTGAATGTACAGGGACGAAGTTAAAACTGAGAAAAGATGGTTGAAAATGGCGGTAGAGAGAAGGAAAGAGATGTAGCGGAGAAAAGAGAGAAACAGGGAGTGGGAAAAACAAAAGAATCTTACCCAACTTACGTCGTGTTTTTTTTTTTTTAAATCATCTTTGGAATTTTTGTCATTATTGTGTCATTATATTTTTTATAAATATAAAACAAAAATTCGGTATTCAATTTTTATTTATTTTTTAGTTTAATTTATTTTAATAATTTTTATTATTAAAATAGTCGAATTTATAAATTAACCAATCAATTTTATAAATTAATAATACAAAATTATCAATTTTTATAAATAAAACTAAATCAACTAATTTTTATTTAAGAATAATCTTTTTATATTAAATTTCAAATTCTTTGATAATTAAATTTTTTTAATTTTATTAATTGACGATCTTATTGGTTGAACTTTTAAACATGTTTCACTTCCTATCTAATTTCAAAAATAATGTTTAAAGCTTAGAAAATCACAAATTATAAACTGTGAAATAGATTTTGCTTGTATTTAAATTTATTTGCTAAAAGATTTTGAGTTAAAATTACAAATTTAGTTTAACATTATAATTAATGTTGATAATATGATTTAACTCAATTTTGATTTAAAATATATAATTATTGACAGATTAACTATAAATTATTTTGAAAAAAATAATAATTGTTCATTTTTCAATTATTTACGAATTTATAAATGATGGAAAAGTAATATTTGAATTATCATCAATCGAAAATAAATTCAGGGAATTTTTAAAGTGGATGGAACTAATAATTCTACAAATTGAAAGTTCGAAATGTTAATATAAAAAGTAATTAAATTAACTAAAGTATTGTGCCCTTTTGAAATTAAATTACACTATTTATTATTTAAGCACTCTAGTTAATTTCGAGCAGTTGATAACTTTAAATACTATTTCACAGTTTATAATTTGTGATTTTCTAAGCTTTAAACAATATTTTCGAAATTAGATCGGAAGTGAAATATGTTTAAAGATTTTGAGTTAAAATTACAAATTTAGTTTAACATTATAATTAATATTGATGATTTAACTCAAATTTTATTTAAATTAAGTATAAATTATTTTGCAAAAAATAATAATCGTTCATTTTTCAATTATTTATGAATTTATAAATGATAGAAAAGTAATATTTGAACTATCATCAATTGAAAATAAATTCAGGGATTTTTTAAAGTGGTTAAGCATTCTGGTTAATTTCGAGCAGTTGATGGCAAATTTAATCGAAAACTCAAAATTTTAATTCAACTCGAAATTTTAAAAATACAAATTAAATTCATTAATTTTAAAATGAGGTAAACAAAAAAAAAACAGTTTATTATACTTTATTTAATTAAAATTAGATGTAATTAAAACCTATAAATTTAAATATGATATTGTTTTGAATAAAAATGAAATATCAATATATTTAATCTTATATTTTACTAACATCTCTGTCTCACCTTCAACGTCGGACCCCTACCCGATCAGGTGAAAGCGTGCATCACCCGTCAAGTTTCCAGATTGGAGTGGAAAGAACCACCGTGACAATACAGACTCCCCGAAGGCCAAGAGAAAATGACAAGATTGGCATATATTTCAAATCTCAATTTGCTTGTTGTTGTTTTACTTTTTGGCACCCTTACATGTCATGTCATTGTAATAATTGTTAGATTTTACTATTACATTTCTTTTGAATTATTATTTATTAAATAGTTATTGTACTATTTTTTAAAATATAAATTGAATAAGTTACAAGTTTATAAATTATTATTTCAATCAGAGCACTTACAGGATGATTAGAACGTTCGCGATATAGAAAAAGAAAAGAATTATTATTACTAATATTTAAAAATTATACCGAAAATTAAACTGATAAAATAAAATGTTGAAGATTTAAAATTTTTAATTAGTATTAGTTTGTTATAAAATCAGCTAAATATTAAATAATTTTAAAAAATTTAAAATATTGTTACAAGAAATTGTGAATAATTTAAAGTTAGATTACTTAATAAAATTTAATTAATTAATTTTATTTTATAATAATACAGTAATTTAAAAATTTTACTAATAAATTAATTAATTATTAATAATAAAATTATTAGATTCAATTGAATAAATTTTTATAATTAAATTGGTAAAATGGGTTAGATTTTTTTTATGTTATATTATATCGCGGTGGTCCAGCCTAGGAAAAGTTTTCTCTGTGCCCGTCAACATCAAGACGATGCTCTGGTTTTCAATGAGATATTATTCTGAATATCATGTGCCTCTTCGATTGGTCAGGACCACAGAAAAGCCGTTTGCGACTCGAGTTTTCGATTCACGGGAAAAGAGTCTCGCACACTCGTTGTCATGAGATATTTATTAGAATTTCTAATATGAGTTGAGTGTAGAGTCTACTAATAAGAATTAAGCTTGGATCAATATTTGACTAGAATTAATTATTTAGATAATTGACATTTATTACTTATAAATTTTTTAACATTTTTATGTTTTTTCAATATGGAATATTCTATCACTCCCCTTCGAGTGCAACTGGGATTGAACATTTAGTTGTCACTTGACATAAATGTAGTGACAATCGGACTGAGCTGCTGCAACTAAACATCTAGATGGACAACCGAAAAATTAATAATATGGACCGAACCTGCTCTAATACTATATTATAATTTTTAATATGAATAAGGTATAAAGTCGACCAATAAAAATTGCGTCAATATTGTTAAAATAACTAAAACGAGTCATTTGAATAACTGGTCATTACCACTTATAAATCATTTAATATTGTCATATTTATTCAGTATAAAATACTCTAACAATATTCTCAATATTATTTAACAATGGATATTTAAAACTCTAATCGTGAATTTTCCTATATAATTTAAAATGTTTTGATTTAACTGTCATTATATTAAAAAATATAAATGAATTATTTTATCAATAAGAATAGAAATTTTAAAAAATATATTATGTGTTATAATTATTAATCTATACCCTTTAACCGAAAGTCCAACTCTACCCCAGGTCTCGGGAGATTTCTACTTATTGTTGTTATTGTTTGTATATTAAAACTCAAGAAATTCTGTTACCCTTTAAATTTGAAAACTCTAGTAATTCAATTATTTAAATTGTTATTACTAAAAATATAATATACAAATGTTTATTTGATATTATAGGTTAACTCTAATGTCTTTCTATGCATTTAAGAAAGAAATTTTGTTTCAAATAAAATCAAGAGAATTTACCATAAAATTAAAAAATGGAAACATGTTTATCGTGCGTTAATCTTATTTTATACTTTATTTAATTTCTTAATAAGATGATGGGTGTTATAATATAATTTTTGTGAGTTAAATTTCTTTTAATTTATATTTGAGTTCAAGCAATAAAGATTAGACCACATGAAATGAAAATTCCTAATGTTTGTTAGAGATAATAATTAGGTTTAATTGGATTTAAAATTAGAATTTGAATAAAGTTAAACAAAAAAATAGTATTTTGTTAGGTTTATTTTGTTAAATTTAACAAAATAACGCAATTTCATTCATGGTTAAATAATTAATTGATTAAAGTTAATATTTAAGATATTCAAATTCAACTAATCTTTGAACTAAATTAAGATCAAATACAAAAATTAAATGTAATTCAACTCGTTAATTATAATTTATAAATTTATGATGTGCATTTTAAATTAATTTCTTTTGAATTTATAAAATCAAATGTCAAATGTTGATTTTTATTACTTATGTTTGGAAAATCAACCACCAACACTCAATTAAATTCCTGCTGAGAGGCGAGATTTGAGAAATTTCTTATATTGAGTTTAAGATTTTATTATTTGCATTTGAAAAATCAAATTAATAGAAAATTTTAAAAAGAGGAAACTTATTATATTTGGTTTAAGAAATAAAAACGGGCTTCATATTTAAGATGCATAAATAATTATATAATAATTAAGGAAGTCACGAGAGACTATGTACGGTAGCTTTAAGTTATATTTGGTTAATAAAATAAAATAAAATGAAATAGAATGATTGAAAATGAAATAGAACGTAAAAAGATATAATATTAGAAAATTATTGTTCGAGAGGGACGGAAGAGTTTGTAATGTGATATAGTCAAATATTGTTTAAGTGAAGGGTTTATAATGTAATGTAATGTATAAGTTGTTTATCATTTTATATTTCATCATAATCTTCCTAAATTGGGAGTTTTTCATTTTTATTATTTACAATAAAATAAGACGTAATATAAAACACTCATCTTTTATCTCATTTCGTTTTATTTCATTATAAACCCTCTTCTTAAAAAATATAATAATATTAAATTTATTTTATTTTATTAATAAACTATCAACCAAACATACCCTTACTTTTTAAAACAATGATTAAGAGCTACACCCACTAAATAACCGACAAACCTTTATTAGTAAACAGCTTCAATGATTAGCACCCAAATAAAGAAAGTAACTACGCCCTTTAACTAACAGACAAGCCTTTATTAGTAAACAGCTTCAATGATTTGCACCCAAATAAAGAGAACAGAAAGGAAATCATTAACTAAATTATTAGAAAGAGAGAGATCCATAAGCCCATCACGCATCAGACTTCCGATGAGAAGCGATGATTTCCTCTCCTTATGCATACATATCTTCACACGTCATGCCCATCACATACGCTCGGATTACAGCCGTACGCTTGTCGACAAGTTACCGGCGAAGCGTGGGTTGCTTCTGGCCGTTCCTCACATCATGATTTGTGGGGCTATTTCTGTGTCTGCCGCGGAAGAATCCCATAAGATGGGACAGTTTTGGAGTTATACGTACGTGCGTGTTTAATAAAAGTTGTTATATAATACAGTCAGATTCTAATAAAAATTTTCACATAATATCATAATCCTGTATTTTCTAGAGTTATAAAAAATACTAAAAATTTGAATTTTCCGAATTTTATTTTATTTTTTATATTTATATTTAATTTATTTTAATAGTTATTTTT
This sequence comes from Erythroxylum suave, assembly GCA_027563595.1. Lineage (NCBI taxonomy): Eukaryota > Viridiplantae > Streptophyta > Magnoliopsida > Malpighiales > Erythroxylaceae > Erythroxylum > Erythroxylum suave. The sequence goes on from JAOSBN010000009.1 coordinate 27,440,406, forward strand.
ATTAAAAATTAATTAATTTAATTTTTTAAATTAAACTTATTGAAAATTTTAAACCTAAAACTTGAAATCTTGTTTTATCAATTTAAATGTCACTCTTATTTTGCATAAATTTATTGTGATATATTATAGGCATAAATGAAATTTATTGAAGAAATATGTGCTAAAATAATATATAGTTACAGTTTTGTTTATGGATTAAAATCATTTTGATGGAATAATTTCTTTAAAAAATTGTTAACTTAAAAATTATTTTCATTTTCTCATCAACAATGTAATGTTTCAATAGAGTATGTCTCTTAAATTATTTCAGGTTTAGTTTAGGTATGTCTCTTAATTTATTTCAAAAAGTTCAATCTTATTCCTTAATTTGGGTATTTCTCTTGGTTTATTTAAGGTTGCATTTATGTTTTTAATTAGAAGTTAATTATATTAGACACTTTTTATATTTTTATTTAAATTCTTACTTTTTAAAAATTATCATTATATTATTTTTTATTTTTTATTGGACAAATTCTAATGCACAAGAATCTTCGTTTTACTAAGATCAAAGAAGAGTTATCAATAGTACACAACATTTCCTTTAAATTTTACAGAGAAACTGTTTTTGTAACTCGAGCCTAGACCTTACCGTAAAAAATGAGTAACCTAATTTTTAGGTAAGTTTTATGTTCTTTCTTTTATGTTTTCTATATTTTTTATATCTCTTGTTTTCTATTCATTTTGATTTTACTTTTATTTATTTATCTTTTGAACGTTCAATAATTTTAATACAATATTATATAAAAATTTAATAGTTTTAATTTTATATCAGATAAAAATTAATAAGATATTAAAAAAAAAAAGAGATGCTCTTTTACTATAGGAATCTGGAGTTTAGTTATACTTTCTATTCATCATTTTCGACAAAATCTCTCTTCGGAATCAGTGAATCACAGTCAAGGCCACCAATGAATATATTTTAAGTAAAATTTTAAACTCAACGTTTTTGCGTCTTTATAATATTCATTACATTTTAAATTTAATAAAATAGTATCATCATACCCTAAAAATGATAACAAAAATATTTTTTATAAAAAATATTAATGTAAAAATTATACCTTTAAAAAGTGTTTAAATAAATCATTTTAAAAAAATTAAATTACTTACTAGTGATATGATTTAGATTAAATTTATGAATTTTATATTAAAAAGGTTTTTTGAAAAATTAAATAAAATAGTAAGGAAATAATATTCAGTACAACACTATCATTTACCAAGGATACAAAAGGCAATCAAAAAAATCCATGTAGCCAATAACAAAACCAATCTAAACACTTCTTAGTTAATTAAATAAAATTAAAGAATTTAAAATATGATTTGATAATTTTATATCGAATATGAAAAATGGAGATTTTGTATATGATAAATAACAAAGATACTTACTTTTTATAATATAAAAGGACTAAAATAACTGAAACTTGTGTTTGTTTAAGAATTTTATCATATCTTGTCAAAATAAAACGTTTAAGTAATTTTCAACTATTTTCAGGGTTGTATGACTACAATAACAAGGGTGTTGATGAGGACAGCGATACCTGAACCTGAATTTGTGAATCGAAACCCCCAGTAAACCTCTGTGGATGAAAAATCCTGACGAAAAGATAAACCCTACATTCTAAAACTGTGGGCTTCTAAATTAGTGGTGTTACAATGTGTGGAGCCTATCACAAGCCTAATCATCGAATCATTCATCGTCCCTTCTACTGCCAATCCACTATATATCCTGCCCTGACATCTAGTGTACAAACAAGTATGAGGGGAGTATCTTACCTTTTCCAAGAGAATATGTCAGAAGCATGAATTCTCCCTTCTATGTATGATGAGGTGAGAACAAAAATCCCTGGTAATTGAAGGGTTTGTCATTATAGTTTCTCCCACCATTGTTTGGAAATGCCAGAGGTGGGAAGAGCTTCAACTGATAATTCATGTGTGCCGCTGATCTGGCAATAAAATCAAACCCCCCTGCTTAGATGACAAATCAAAAAGATCACAAAACATCATGAGGTAAACAAATAAATAAAGGATGTGCTAGATGAAACATGCGATTCTTGTAAATGTCCAGAAATCTTGCACTTACTGGCTTGGAGAGACAGGGTAACTACCTCTGGAGGTGGGGTGAAGAAGGTTGATCTGGTGAAGACTGGCGAACAGTGCTGCCGTTAAATCTTGGGTCTTCAAATCCCGGACTTGACGGCTCACTGAAATGTGACACCGCATTTACACCTGAGAAAACCATTGGCCCAAGAGATCCAAATTCAAGCTGCTCCGCTCCAGAACTATAACCAGAATTATGATCACATGGACAGAGCATAACAACAGATGGAATAGTAGGTCCATTTGCTGAGACACCACCCGGATTGATGGACGGTATTGGATACATTCCATAGCTGACATTAGTGGAACTGCTCTGACTGACATTCGAGTGAAGGGGGACATTCTGGGATTGATATGAATGAAATGTGTCATGCCTATTTGAGCCCCAGGATCTGTCAGCTCGGTTCTCACTTGCTCCCAGTAGATCTGCCCTGGAGCTTGACTTATCAGCTTGGCTGTGACTGTGGTTGCGTCCAGTACCACGAGACTTTGAGCTCCAGTTGCCTTCTCTATCTCCATGGTGATCACTTCTTTCATAGTTGTAATTTCCCTTTCTGGTACCTGTAGAATGCCGGTCTCGAACAGATACCTTCTGAAATCAAACAAAACAAAATGCAACTGATATGGGTAAGCAAATCCGAAGGATCAAAGGAAATGTTGACAGCAATTGTAAGATCAATAGCATGCATTAAACTAATATCCAAACAACTCTACCATAAGGCAAACAAAATGGAAATCAGATCAATGGAACAAGAAAGGTAAAATAAATGTGAACTTCGTTTCTAAAAAACTGCCCCAATTGCCGAAGACATCCCTGGTATTGCTTTGGAAATTTGTTGAGCAAGTGTTGTATATGGTCATATGAACAAGGCTGCATATTGTCTGGAGTACAGTTTAAGGAGCATAAGTGACGAAATATTCATATGTTGATTCAAAAGAAAAAAAGGTTTAGAGGACGTTCCGTTCACAACACACATACATTGTACAACCACCAACCTCTTCACTACAAGTATCAATACATTTTCCTTTTCCACGGTAACAATGATCATATCTTTTTTCTGTCATATACAGAAACTAAGGGCCAGTTTCCAGTACAGCGCTAAAGATTTTAAGGGCTGACAATGACACGGCTCCAACTAAGGGTTAAGCACAATCAACAAACATCCAAAAGAGATTCAATTACCTAAATAAGGGACATGAGAAGGAAGAAAAATGGTGATGGTGTGTTGAGATGTCAAAGGCTCAAAGCATATGACTCTTGCGTATTAATCTACAACAACATATATGAAGGTTTTACAGCAAAAATGAATTTACTCAGTACCATCAAGTGAAATTACTAAAGCATAATTAAAGACTAAGATATGAATTTTTTTCCATCACGACACTGAAGCATTGTCCAGATTATATGAACCATAAACCTCTACATCAAAGGAAAGGAGAAGAAAGCAGGAGACTCCATATCTACATACAATTTATATGTTCAGTGAAAACAGATGACTAAGCTGGAATTCATCTCACCGGATTTGGTAGGTAGGTTCCTGTCCCACTACGATGTCTTGGCTTTTCATCAACATACTGCTGGTAAACACCAGGAGGTCTATTAGACACAGACTGTAGAGGAGTGACGGGAACTGGTCGAGGTCCGTAGCTCACAAGCTGTGTGAAAGGATTCATGTTGGTGGACAAAGGTCTCCCAGGACCATCCCAAGGAAAGCGGCCTTGCAAATATACAGGTGGCACCATAACAGAAGAAGGATAAATTAGAGGTGCAGGACCCCGTGCGTTTTGGCAAAAACGGCCATACTGCAAGTTTTGCCAGTGGCTGGCGAAATCACTGTTTAGAATGTCCGACTTGTGTTGTGACGGCTCAACAGAAGGTTCCATCCTCATAGAACTAGAACTACTTAACACCTCTGGTTGATCAAGTCCCTCAGATGACTCAAAATTCTGACTAGAATCAGTGCTATCTGGGATCTCCTTGACACCAAAATGGCTGGCTGGTGCATCAGAAGTCCCTGTTTCAGATGGGAAGTTGTACACAGGAAGCATAGTAACAAAAGGAACCGGTGGTCCTGTGGGATAAAATGTAAATGGAAAAACGCCTGAATTATCAGTGTTTCTTTGTCGAGAAGCAGGATCCAAGAGCACCGGAGCAATAGGTATCATCGACTCGGACCCACTGGTCTGAGCCACATCAATTCCAGATACTTGATGCCTCGAAGCATGCAAAGATGTACATTGAGGTCCAATGCTTCTTTCAGTCATTTCGGAAGCCATGGCAGAAATAGCATTCCAGTCTTTGTTATCATCTTCTGTTTCATTAGACAAATGATCATTGACAGTCTTGCCTTTCCCATACACAACAGAATGCACTGAAGTAGTTTTTCTGCCTCTCTTTTCCCTGGTTGACTTTGATGACTTTGTGGATGGTCCTTCCCAAGAACTCTCAGAAGAGGTTTTACTTCTTAAAGAACTAGCATTTGAAGTTGCAAAGGACCTTGAACTTGCAACACTCTCGTCAAAGTGAACTTCAGGACCTTGGTTTTCGTGATATGAGAAAGGATCCACACAATCTTCTCTCATTGCTGCTCGGAACTCTTTGGTGAACTTCTGCTGAACTCTAGAAGAGCTGCCAGAGACACCCATCCGAGTGGAAGGAACAAACTTGTAACTAGATGATGTGGACTGCTGTTTTTCATCTGATTGATGAATTTCAAGACCTTCATTATCAAGGTCAAATACACCAAGAGAACCCCTCTCCTGTTCATGCCGGGGATCACAATCAGTCTCCACAGTGTTCATTTCCCCATTACCAAAATTCTCATTACCAGGTTCGGTAGGATCTTCTGGATTGGAGGTCAATCCTACCCCAGGAAAATGATGGGTTAGTGGAGATGAAAACAAGCCTTGAGGAAACTGCATACTTGCACCCCAGGGAATCTCCATTGTGGGGATATTAGTGGGTATCATTCCTCCCATATTTCTCTCGGTATAACCCATTGAAGCAAGGACAGGTGGCAGTTGATAGGGCACATGATTTGACGCTATATTCAGTGGGACATGAACCTGACTATTGAAACCACGGCCTGCTGAAGAAGCCATCATATTCACAAGGTCTTGTTCTTCCTGCCGCATCAGAGGTCTACCCATCATGGTAGGAACTTCTTCACCCGTAGCACCCAAACCCTCATTTTGGTAACTATTTGACGCACTACTTGAGTCAGCAGCAATGTCAAGATTCTGACAGGATGGGAAGTGTCTACCCACTGAGGGCTCATCATTAGATGATCTTATACTATGGCCACTCAAATTATCAGATTCCATGTTCTTCCTCCTTGTATTAACCAACTTGGCGGATGATATCTGCCCCTTTCCACCTTCTGAAGCTCTGTTATTTCTTCCTTGAGAAGAACCATCAGTGTATGCATCAGTAAGCTCAGGACTGGAGCGTGTCCTTGCAAAATATCGTCCCTGAAGGCCATTGGCCAAGTTATCAGGTTTGGTACTTCTCTGACTTTTATCAGTATGAACACCCTGCGTGGAACCAATTTCTCTCCTTATCTGATCTGAGATCTTAGATTTACTTGAATTAACATGAGTTTTTTGCATTTGACTGCAAGAAACTGCAGTCACTTCACTACTTCTAGATTTGCTTTCAGTGGGATAGGTACCATGCTGAGACGATATATTTTGTGAGCTATGACCATCAACTTGAGTCTCATGGTTAGGATTTTTACTACATGGCTTGTCCCTAGGATGCTCAGATCCATGACAGTTATCAAGATTTTTCAATCTTAGATGCCATAAATCATTCTTTGGAGCATCTGGACGCTGACCACTGCCATGCCTATCCCAAGTGTTCATAAAGAACTGATTTACTTCATACAGAAGATCTTCTTTTGGGCAATCAAGTAACCTAGCTAACTTTTTAGCCCCAAATGCAAATGCACTGCGTATCCTATAAAAGTTACCTGAAAAGAACAGGTGTTGTTAATCAGCTGCAAAGTAAAAATAAACATAGAAGACAAGCCTGAAAGTAAAGTTTAGAGCATTTGAGAAACATCAGCAAGAAATCACATACATTCACTATTGAATCAAGCCACTCTTGAAATTAGAGAGCTTTTCTTAAGTTTGATCCAGCTGACTTTTATCTAATATCAGCCAATTAAGTGAACAGAATGAATTGATGAAACATAGCAATCAAGAATGATTGGTTATTCTCCCCTATCCCACACAGCCAGTCAAATTGAGAATTTACAGAATAGAATCTCCCATAAATGATATGGTGAACCAAGTCAAACTGACTGAAAACACTAAAAGATCTTCAAACTCTGATAATTAAGGCCCTGCTCCAGAAATTAAGATCTTGAAAGCCAAATGATGAATCAGAAGTCAGACGGAGAAGTAATACACAATGAGATGAAAGCAGTGTAGATAATGCAAAAGCATTATTTCAGCAGACATTCTCACATCATTAATCATCTTGCCTCTCATATAATCTACTATATAAAATTTAATATATCCCAAATTTACTGCTATTACTAGCAGATATTCAAAAATCCAACAACAGAAAATATACACAAAGGCTGAATTCTGACTATGAAATACACAACACAAGTCCCTTCCAAATCTCAATTAAAATGTGACAGAAAATCAAAGCAATCCTTTCAAAGTCAAATACCTAACAAAATGTGATGAGAACTACAGAGGAACTTCATGTGTGTGCGCATGCACATAAATATGTCTAGATACTAGTTGAAACTTTGGGCAGAGATAAGAGCAACTTTATCGAAGAGTAGGCACCGACAGCAATGTCCTTCAAGACAGATTTTCATTCACTAAAGTGCAATATAATAAGGATCCAAGATAAAAATGGAAGTGAAAATAAGAATGTTGACTGACGATTCTGCTGGGAAAAGTAAAAGTCAAAGAACCATTTGTTCCACCATTTTTGCTGGAAACTTCCAGAAGCCATAAAGATTAAGTTGTACTTTTACATTTTGATTATTCTTTGTGTTTTTCGGTTCAGTTTTGAGAACAATGAATCTATAGAATCATCTTTATAGAAGAGATTTCAACTATGAAGCAAATAGTATCACATATACAATTGAAACAAAAATTAAAATGTTCTTACATCTTTTAACATATAACAAACATCATATGTCCTAATTCCCAATGGTGTTTATAGCATCTTGTTCTATATGCTCAAATACAAGACGGTGGATCTCACGGTGGGGGGACTAGACCAAAATATTCACAGGTCTAGAAGGCAAAGGATGATTATTTTATTCAAATACCTTTGCTGACACTTCGTCCAAGGTTATTGTTAATCCGCAAAGGATCAATAACATTGAAGTGCTTTGAAATGAAAGGTTGTCCATGGTTTTCTTGGCCACCAGGGTAAACAGCATATACTGAACTACAAGCCTCAAGAAATAATTTGCTAAGAAGTAAGTCTCCACCATCTCTTCGAGGAGGCTCCGCTGCAATATGTCGTAAAATGGCAACACCAAGTAACTTAGCTAGCATTTTCAAATAAAGGGCCATTTATCCAGATAACATAAAACTTTCAAGCAACTAGGAGATACCTGTCACTTCTGGAAGTGAACTTATGGGTACAGGCCCCCAGAGACTGACGCAGAAGTTGTCCCAATCAAACTTACTAAAGAACTCAAGAAAGCGATAAAGGACCTTAGAATGCATAGGACAAATGGATAAAAATCAGATGACTGAAATATATGCAGCTAAACTAAATGATGAAAAGGTACTAAAACTTTACTTCAAGGGGTCCTTCAAAGGAATTGTTGAAAACATGAAATATGTAAAGAACCAAGGTTTCAAGAGCATAAGTGGAGATCAATCCATGGTGAGCACCCAGTATGCGGCTCTCATAATAACACCAAGCTTTTATCAAAATAATGCTCCTTTTAAATAAATGATTTTGATTTATCAGATTATCAACCTGCAGAAGCAAATATATTACTCAGTGAAAAAGAAAGATGTAACATTGTGAATATTTTCTTACAGGACAATCCTTTTAGATCACTTATTGGACAACCCACTAACCTCCTCGAGAAAACAAAGGGTGCACAGCCCACCAAGCTGGTTAAATGATATATCGACCACAATATTTTCAACAAGACACTTTATTATCTTCACCTGTATTTATATAGAATAAATTAGAAAAGTAAAATCTTCAACAATCATACATAATATACTTCATGGAAACATAAAGTTCTTTGCCAAAATTCGTACAATGTGGCATCTAAAGTAGACTTTATAACATCTAAAAAGCAAAGAATCTTTTGGGAAGAACCAGTAATGCAAGAAGCTAATCACAAAAAGAAATATTTGTAACTCATGTGAGGTACAAAGTAAGCATAAATCTGTCTGTGATAAGTGTGTGATATTTTGAATCGTGAACTAGTTAAACTAATGGCTCAAAAGTAAAATACAATGCCCTATTCATGATCTGAAAATTGATCATTTTCTTTAATCATATAATTCATGTCTATAGTTCATCATTCTTCTCCATTTGTCTTGAGTCCAACAATTTTATTTTAGTTCATCTTCTAGAGATTATTAAAAGAAGAATAGTGCAGTATCTCTTCTAGAAGAGAATTTATGGCCAAAGATCTTGAAACCTCTGAAGATAACAGATAAACGTCAGTGAGCCAATGCTCTCATAAGATCTATAGATTGTTAGATCATAAATCCAATCCAACAACGAGCCGTATGTTCTCAGTTTATGGAGAAATAAGAATATAACATATAAACATGTTCATTGACATAGGAGCATAAATAGCAACGGAACAAAATGCACCTACTTCTGCCTGAATATACTGAACCTCTTTCACTCGAAATTCTGCATTCTCACTTTTCTCCTCATTTTCTAACATATCACGAACCAGATGAGCCCATGAGTCTTTCAAATTTTGGTTCTTACTGAATGCAGTTAAGTCTATGTCCCCATCAGGCAAATAAGTCTTAAGTGGTACAGATCCAAATGTGAACACCTGACAATAATGACAATCACAGATGTGCAATAACAATCACAATTATGGACCGATAACCATGAAAATGAAGGTAGAAAAGGTTTTAACAAAAAAAGTGAGGCACGGAATAAAATTTAGAAATAATTACTAAACGAATAAGCTTTCTCACTGATAACATTATTTTTACAAGGTTTTGGACTCTATGAATATCTGAAGTATTCCCAATCTCAAAATGGTACCTTAATGGAATTTTCTAACACTTAACTAATAACATACTCCGTTCTAGAAAGCAGCCACAGGACACCATCGCTTTAAAATATTTCTAGTTAAAAAAACATTCTTAAACAACTAAACCCGATCGTCACATTTCTACTAGCTTAGTTTATGAACCTCCGCAGACAATCAACCCACCTTCCCATGTCCCTCCATTTTCACGTAATTAAACCAAAACAATCTCACATCACAGATATTTCCTCCAAAACAAAAAACTCATAGAAGATAAAGCGAAAAATTAAAAGAATCCAGAATACCTGGCATGGGAAGCATTTCATAATCAGGCGTTGCACGTAATGAGCAACAGCATTGCGGCGCTCTTCAGAAGGCTGATTGGGCTGAATGCAAGCAATGAGCTCTGCTGTTCTCTCTTCAGCCTTTGACCATCGGTCGGTATCCAGCGCTCGGATCACCGACGCTGCGTCATCGGGCAATAGGCCGTTTGGCAATAGCCCAGTGGCTGCCTCCGCCCACCACTCATGCTCGCCCATGCAATCTTTACACACCTTTACCCGCCAAAAAGTCACTTCCTCACTCACCCACAAACAAGACAACAAACAACACCGCCTTGTATGTGCTCTAATAGAAATACAAACAGCCAAATGATTGAAAGAAAACAAAAGGTGAACAAAGAAAAACCCTTTTCTCAGGAAAAGCAAACTTTCCAGTAAAAACTCTAGGACAATTATTATCGTTAAGGCAAAATGAAGGGGCAATTTGTGTAATTTCAACAAAAAGCCCCCGGCTATGGTCAAACAAGAATCGCCCAAGTATAGAGAGACCTCAACAACAATTTCAGGTGGGCACTTCAATACCTAAAGTTTTCGGTTACATAAATTGGAGTGACAAGAAGATTAACCAAATTTGTTATCTATATAACGATAGAGAAAACCCTAGAACCGAAGATTAAAAACAAGTTAATAAAAAAAAGAAAAGGAAGGAGAAGAAAATCCAAGAGAATGACGTTGAAGATAGAAGAAATGAGTCAGATTATCCAAACCCTAAATGGAGAACTGATTAATCCCGATAATGACGAAGCGTAAGTGAATCAATAGGTGACAGTAAAGGGACCAGATAGCAAATACCACATCAATTTGATACAGAGAGAAGAGCGGGTTCTTTTATATTATTATTACGAATTTACGATTCTGATGAATCTGATCTTGTGTGGAGAGAGAGAAAAAAAGAAAGAGATCGAGAGAGACAAAAGGACGTGCGTGTGGTTTATTGAGATTATGGGGGCTAGTTGGCAAAATTGGCCGTAACATAGACGTTAAGTGAAGTTCCTTCTGGGGGGTTGAGAAAAATAGTTTAAGCAATTTTTTAATTAATCAACATCAATATTTTATTAATTTTAAAAATAAATTATTTTAAATTAAATTAAAAAATATATTATTTGTGATTGTTTTAAATAAATTTTTAAAAATAATTTAATCATTCTTTTTACTGAAAAATTCAAATTCAAAATGTTTTAAAAATAAAAAATTAAATCGATAAAACAAGAAATTTAAGGTTTAAAAAACTGAATAAGTATTTGAATATTATAAAATAGGATTAAAATTGAATAAAATTAAAGAATTAAAATATGATTGAAAGAAATTATTTTACATGTCGAAGAATTTAAAGTTTAATTAAAAAATTAAATTAAATTATATTTATTTTAGTTTATAATGATTTAATAATTTATAAAAATTGATAACTAATTAATTATTAACATCAAGAGTTATTAAAATAAATTAAACTAAAATATTAAAAACTAAAATAACAAATTAGATAATTCAAAATTTTTACAATTAAACTAATTAAACCGATCAGGTGTTTTAATCAATACAATTACAAGAATTAACCATGAGTCCAAGAAGCCCATGTTGGACTATGTATTTATTTCTAACATATTTGAAAAGCCTAAGCCCTAATGAGGAGTCCTACTTTAGTCAGACTTCATATCAGGTCGGGTCATTAGGAAAGAATTGAAAAGACTTGTAAGTTGAATCAGTTTAGGATAAGTTGAGTAACCCATACCCAAAATTTTAAACCTGAAGCTGAACGACATGTTTTGGTGCCTTCTTCAGCTCTTTCTTTCTGGTTACTCTCTTCTAATTCTTAACAGTCATCCGTGTGTTGTTCATACACTGATCATTTTGTTGTCGCCGTGTGTTGGCTTTGTCAACGTCTAAGCAACTTCCATCACCTCTTATGTACGGATCAAACTTGGGTTCTGTAGATTCCAACTTGATTTCTATTTGTTCCGGTTCTTAATTTGTTCAGATAATTTGAAGTACAACAATCTCATATCCTATAGTGGTTTGGTTTTTATCATATTTAAAGTTTAGCTTTTTATTAAAAATGATGAATTCTCTTCCTTCCGAAACTGGAATCACGAAAATGATATGTGTAGCCATTTTGGTTGTATAGGGATTATAATTTCGAGGAAATCTGATGCTTTTTGTTTTTAATTTTGTCACTAGATATATTTTTGCCTTTTGCAATTCAATATGGCGGATGCAAGTGAAGATCAACGGTCTGAAGAATGTAAGTATATTTCTTTTGCTCATCTTTATTATGATGTTTGTTGTTTCTCGAGAATTGATTGTCTTTTCTTGGTATAACAACTGTGGTTTTGTTTTCGTTCGTGTAACATGCAACTTTTTCAAAAAAACCATCAATGAAGAAGAACATTAGGAAGAGGGAAATCGAGGAAGATGGAGATGGGGCCATGATTCAAAAACTGAAAGCTTTTTGTCACAAAATAAAAAAAGTCATAAATCTTGCCAATAAATTGTTTTTTTCAACCAGATCGTCTAAGAGCTCTACATCCACTGAATCAAGCGAAGAATTTGTCTAGAGAATATTCCAATTGAGTCATCAAAGGAGATTCAAATTCATAATGATAGTAAAGCTACAACAGTATTCGAGATTAAGATTTAATTTTCTAAAGACGCTCATGCAATTCGGGAAAGAGCTCTTATGCAATCAGAAGAGGCTTTGAAGGGTAAAAGCCAAAGTATTAGTGGTGAAAAGCATTATAAAGGAATTCATAGTTATACTGATCATAAAGCTAGATTTCGACAAGAGCAAACGATATCAAGTGAGAAAGCTGGTGGGACACAAGGGCCTCTTAGGGCTTCTGCTCACATTAGAGTGTCAACAAGGTTTGACTATTAACCAGACATATACAAGGATTGCAAAGAAAATGGTTGTTGTGGATACAAAGATTTATGTAAATTCATGCATGATGCAGGAGATTATAAATCTGTATGGCAGTTGGAGAAGGAATGGCAGGAATTTAAGAAACTTAGGAAGAAAATTTTGGCTCTGAGGGGTCTTGAGGGCTCTTGAGGAAGATCTAGGGGATATAGGCCAAGGTGGTGATGATAATGATGATGTTGCATTATCATTTTCATGTTTGATATGTAGGCAACCTCTTCAAGATCCTGGTCCTGCAAAGTGCAAGTGCCACTTATGTGAACATTGTGCTTCGAAGGGAGTACTTCAGATATTGATTAATTGTTGCATGATATTTGTAGTCCAATATGTTTGTGTCTATGAGTATACATTCATAGGGGTATTTACAACCAAAAAATTTAACTAAAGTATCTACCCTCTAATCACTTTACTCTCAAACATTGGCATTGCTTTCATCAGCAAAGATCACACTCTCCAACTCTAGTTCATCAAGTGAAAGATTGACAACTTCAAAGATTCCATGATTATCATCAATTGGTGAAAACTCATCTCCTGCAATACCCCACATCATTGCTTCTCCTTGTTTGTATTGTGAAGATTTTCTTGAAAGGAGTTGTAAATTAGTATGAATTCATACTAAACTCTCGGCACGCTTAGGTTTGATCTTGTTCCTTTTAAGAGAGTGAATAAAAGAGTAAGCACTCCAATTTTTTTCACAACAAGATAAAGATGGTGGTTGGCCAAGTAACTTGAGAGCAATCTTTTGAAGAATTTGAGCATGAACACCATGAACTAGCCAGCAAGATTTTGCATCAAGGATACCTCTATCATTTATAGAGTCATAATCATTAAACCTTTGTCTACCATCCGAAAAATTAGCAAATTCAATGTTCACTTTTCTCCAATCTTCTACATCAGGAAAGCACCTCTTCAAACATTTCAATCTCTCATTAGTGAGCTCCACATCTTGATATGGTGGAACTCGTTTTGAGTCTTTACTCAACCATTCATGACTATAATACCTATATAGTTGTAAGAAAAAAATGTTGAGAATTATTAATCAATTTCCAATTATTTATCTCTAATAGAAAAGAAAGTATCTAAATTTGAATAATCACCTTGGATTCAAAGAATGAGCTAAACAATGA
>JAOSBN010000009.1:27457763-27492013 GCA_027563595.1 Erythroxylum suave
CTGCAACCAAACACATTTCTGTCCTGAGGACGGGGACAATTTCCTCTGTTCTGTCCATCGCAACCAAACACCTCACTGTCTCCAATTTTTGTTCTGTTCTGTCTTCAGATTTCTATCTCGTCCCGTCTCCGCACACTGAGGACGGTAACCAAACGCAGCGTAAGAGCACTTATGTTATCAATGCTGTGGATCAATGATATCATCTCTATTCAATTCCACCACTTTGTAAGTTCCTTTTGACAAAAATTGCATAGTGATATTAAAATAATGATGGACCTTTGAGAGATCATATTAATGGAAAAAAATAATACATTTGTATTTTGTGAGATATGTTAATTTAAAATTGATATTAGCGGTCTTAATTGGAGTTCGTGTATTAAAAATATACTTAATCAACACACAGACCACATTAGAGGGTCAGTTTGCATTTTCTTTACTACAAGTAATGGTAGCTTTCTTATTAAGGTGTAGAATAGCTATAAATACTACATTAAGAGGTCGGATTTGAAGGCCAGTACATATGGAAAATATTTGCAACAAACATATGAATAAATAGAGTGGGGAAGTGGGGAAAGCACAGGAATTTTACTATTTTCCCCTCTACTTGTTAGAGAACCAGACAAATTCATTCACACAATGCTCACTATTTCCTTCTTTACTAACGTGCTGCTCTTCAAATTACTGTTGTGGTGCCATAAGCGTGGAGATGGTGAATTGAGCAGTGGCTGTAGAGCATTCCTTGGTTTTCTATCATACTGCTCAAATAACCTTGTGTTTTTCCTCAGAACTCCATTCACTGCCTTTAGGTAATTGCTTGAATCATGGTCTCGTAAGATTGTACCTTCTGAACCATAGACTGTGATGAGGACAATTGCATAGTTTCCTGATTGAGCATTGATGAAAGCATAGAGGGCATTCCTTTGGGGTAGTAATGGGTGTGGAGGAGACGATTTCTCTTCAACTTAAAGAATGAATAGTTTACCAATCGGCTTATACAAAAGTTTGTGCATAGAAAAGCCCAAAAAAGTGAAACAGAAATTTATGTAGTAACTGTGGCAGTAACATATTTTTGATTCAATAAGTATTTCACACTCTAAACGTTGGATGAAGCTTCATAAGATTTCGGTCGCTGGAGTCTAAAACTCTTGAATATTTGAGCATTATATCACCCAGATAGACTATAAGATGCCAGAGTTAGCAAGGGATCAAAGATGTATTCGGACAAGATCCTACACATTGATCTAATGCGATTAAAGAATTATGGGTTGCTACTTTGCAAGATAACTAAGTGGATACTTATATTCTTAATCAGACAGGGGTGTGATCAGAAGGTGCCATTTAGACGCTTGAGTAACATTGCTACCTGCTTGGGGTAGTTGTAGGAGAAAGCCCTTGGGACAACATCTCTATGCATCATCACATTATGAACATGGTTTTCATCTAACCCTAAATCAGTCAAGATCTGCTGGCCACTACAGAAGATAAATGGTGAGCCAAAAGTGACAACTAGCCTCAGGGCCAAAGGCTTCAACAGCTTCCTGCTCAAAAGCATTAAGCTAACTAAAAGAGAGAGACTGCCCCCAAAAGAATGATCGGTAAATTGCAGCTTTCCACATTCTCCATATTGAATCAAGTGCTCAATTATTTTTGGCATGAACTGCTCATATATGCCTTTTGCTGCCTTGTAAATCCCTCTGTAAACAAGTGCCTCTGTCCCCTGCAAAAAACAATTGATGGGCAGTTTGTTGGTCTTTTTGCCTCTTTTAAGTAGTTAGTCTCACTTAAAAATGAAATTTCTGTAATAACTACTAACCTCAACTTTTGCAAGTTCAAAGAAGAGGTTTGCCTGCCAAGATGCCAGGTAGTCAGATCCTTGCATTTCTGAGAACAACATATTTTCTATTACGTCAGTATCTTTTCAGTAATAAGATCATTTATTTGATGCCTTATCTAAATTAAATGGAGAATAACATGTTATGTTACCTGAATCACAAAGTATCGAGTACAGGTGCTATAATCATCACAAACCAACCATTCAAAAAGGGAGGAATGAAGTGACTGAAGGTCCCTTACTTCCTCCTGTCTGTCCTTCTACCCTGCTGCAACCACTGTTGTTTATGTTGCAACATAAGCAGCCTCCTCTGGTTTATATACCCTAGTAGAGCTCTCTCCTTCCGGCTTTGTCTGGACCATCGATTGATATGAATCTTCATGATCATGTGACAGAGAGACTTTAGATAGGAAGCCTTTTGCATAGGATTGCACATATGATGCAACTGAAGCAGCAATCTCATATGCAACTAAGGGAAGAATGAGATGTTTCTATTCTAGGATGTCAATTTTCTTAGAATTGAAGTCCCCAACCTCATGGATTACTATAACAGAATCCTGATCAAGTTTTGCTTTTATGGCTGCAGCTTTTGCTTTCTTTTCCAGAGATGATGTCACAAAATGGAAGCCATAATACGTTGTCAGGTCCTTTGGCTGCAAGTTAAATAGATGAATAAGCTATGAATTAACTGGATATATGTGATACTGGATATTCGACTTAGGTATTTTTGGGAATTGTAATTTCCTTGTTTCTCAACAAGAGGAGGGTAAGCTAAAGTTGTGACAAAGCTACTGAATTGTACTTTTTCTTCGTATCACCCTTATTAGTTTCCAGATTTCATAATTTTGAGCTATATATATGAACAAAACTGAACAGATTTTTGTTTACAAGAGGATGACTGATAAGAGTTTTCATTATCCAGAGTCGTACCTTAATGTCAGGTATAACATAAGCTATATTGCACAAGAAAGCCAATTTTGACAATGGCTTGACTTCTGACCATAGAACTTAAGTCAAAAACCTTGAGAATGTCTCACGATCATACTTCATGTATGTTCTTTCACCTTCCTCAAAACTATAGTCCACATCACAGCCACCTTCATCAGCATCACACATACACTCATTTACTTTATCCTTCACTTCATAAACCTCATCATCTAAGTCTAGGTTTTCTCTGTGTTGTTTGTTCCTCCAGTGACTCCTGATCTTTAGTAACCTCTCAACTCCTCTCTACCTTCTTTTCATTGTTCTCATCCTTAATGTTGTCTTCCTACAATGCTTCAACCAAGCTCAAATCTTTCTCCTCCATAACCATGTCCTTACTAGTCTCAGGCTTAAAGAGAAATGACCTGAGAGTGTTTGGCATCATGGAGCACGATATCTGGAAT
Organism: Erythroxylum suave; assembly: GCA_027563595.1. Classification (NCBI taxonomy): domain Eukaryota; kingdom Viridiplantae; phylum Streptophyta; class Magnoliopsida; order Malpighiales; family Erythroxylaceae; genus Erythroxylum; species Erythroxylum suave. The sequence goes on from JAOSBN010000009.1 coordinate 27,460,983, forward strand.
GGAAAAATGCCAAGGGAATGGTTGTTCTTTAGCTTTGGTTGCGATGCAATGGCAAGAATACCGTATGTGGAATAGCAAATGTGGTTATTCGAAGGGACCTCTGCATTTTAGTTTGCTGGAACAATTCATTGCCTGACTTCGAACGTCGAAGACCATAAAATTCTCTCAGGACAAATGAACTAGTTGCCTAAGTAGGTGAAATGTTCATAGAAGTACATGCCATTGCCTTGAGCAGCTTTGAACCACAAGTATATGAGTCGCTGACACCCCAGATTAGACTGAAAAGAAAACCCTTTACGATCAATCAAATCTCTCCCCCTACCCACTAACTGAAAAGAAAACCCTTTACGATCAATCAAATCTCTCCCCCTACCCACTAACTGAAAAGCTCGAGGTCTACGAAATTTCTTAAAAGCACATCACAGTGCCGCGAAGGGTATATGTAGGACAAGGAGCCAAATTGTGTACCTCGACAACCATAGAAGAACAGTAAGATGGCATAAATTCTTTGGACAGTAAATAGTCGTGTAGTTTGATGTGAAGACAAACAACACATGATTATGTTAGAGAACTTGGATTTCTATTGGGTATCGCAAAAAAAAAAACCCAAACACTAGTTCTCTACACATAAGTTAACTGTAGTGTGGATTCCACAAGCCCTATGCTTTTTACTCGATTAATCCGATAGCCGATCGCTGATCAAACTTGTTAATGTGTCATAGAACTTAGCTTCAAAGAATTAGCGGCCTTTTGTCCATACGATACATTCTATAAATATGAAAATCTAAAGAAAAGTTATATTGTGACATGGGAAGTAAATCAAATAGACGAAGATTTGCATCCATAGCCAATGCATAGTCGATGTTAATTATAGCAAATGGAACTAGAAACTCATTCAATGTAACTGTCAAGAAACTATTCTGGCAGTTGAATTAAGAATGAGAACTGAAAATGGATATAATTATTATAATTATAATGATTGATTAGAACAATGAAATAATTACTATTACCATTAACAGTGATGGCCTTGTTAAAAATCTTAAGAAATAAAAATTTGTTAAAATTTTATTTTACATTAAATTTTAATATATTATAATTAATTATAATTAATTTTAATATATTACAATTAATTATATTACATTGTTTGTTAAAAAAGAAAAAAATTAAAATTTTGTTAAATTTTGTTTTACATCAAAATTTAATATATTATAATTAATTAATTATATTGTTTTGCTAAAAAAGGCAAAATTTTGTTAAATTTTTGTTTCACATCAAATTTAATATAATTTATTTAATTATATTTAATTTGGTATATTCTAATTAATTATTATTTATTAATTATATTGTTTTGCTAATTTTTTTGTTTATATCACATTTTAATATATTCTAATTAATGATATTTAATTAATTATGTTGTTTTGCTAAAAAAGAAAAAATGAAAATATTGTTAAAATTTTTATATCAAAATATTTTAATATATTTTAATTAATTATATTAAATTAATTATACTATTTTACTTTTAAAAAGCAAAAAATAAGTGTCCCACAAATGGGACTATGTCACGGGCATGACACTTCCCTCACGATTACACAAAATGACTCCCGTTCTTTTGATATTAAAAGGGTACGAAAGGATCCTCAAAACTTAGATATCAAAATACTATTTTTGCAACGGATATTTTTCATTCTCAAACTCATAAATGACTTCCAAACTTGTGAACCAGTGCGCCCTCAACCTAAAAGATTAAGTTGATGAGCAAGGGTCGTCAAATGGATCGTATATTATTTTAACATGCTCCTTCATGGTTTATAGGATTTGGACTTATGACTCTCCGTCACAGGAGACAAAAGTTTTTTTTTTGAAAGAAGAATCAACCTCAATAACTTAATAAAAGTCCAACAAAAAAGATGGGATGTCCTCCCATACATGGAAACGAGCATAAGTGGTAGAAGCTCTTGCTAAGTTATGAGCAACTCCATTCACTTGCCTCCTGACCCACTTGACACTAATATCAACTCGGGAATCTAAAAGAGCTTTACAATCTAATAAACAATTCCAAAGCTAGAATTATTAGGAGCTAGATCCTTTAGTGCATCCACCACCGCAAGACAATCAGTAAGAATGCAACCATCATAGGGGTGATGATCACATGCAAATGAGATACAACGACGAAGAGCAAGTGCCTCTACAAGAGCCGATGAAACATTACCTTCACCAAAACCTGAAACAGCTTTTTGAAAATGACCTTAAGAGTCTTCCACAACAAAACCATAACCCACATAATCAAAAGCTTGAAAATTGGCCCCGTCAACAAAACAAAACCAGTTACAGTTCAAATTATTTCGAACCACTTCCCTTTGCTGAAATCTTGCACCATGAACTAGGCCAACTTGGGTCGCGGGGGGAGTGACTGCCTGGCATGCCTTCCAATCCCGCAACCATGCTAACGTTGAACCAGCAATCTCACCGGCCGAGATGTTCTTTGAGACCACAGCAACTGATTACGGGCAAACCACAATTTCTACGCCACCATCCTCCACCCCAACACTCCTCCATACATCTTCCACGAACTCATAATAAAGAAGCACATGACTCACTCTCTCATCACCACCACATCATAAACAAGAACTCGAGACCTCCACCTCCCTACTTCTCAAATTGTCCCTAGTCGGTAAGACATTACGACAAGCTCGCCACACAAAATCTCTCACCTTAGGCGGAACATTCAACTTCCAAACCTTCGACCAAACCTCCCCCCTAAGCCTTCCACCACCTCCTCCTAATAACCCTAAGCATAAATGGTATCCCATTTTAACCGAATAAAAAACTTTCTTCTTAAAATGCCACACCAACACATCTTGCCTCACAAAGGAACTTAGAGATATACCAATAATAGCACGGATATCCCTAGCCGAGAACAACTCAAGTAATAAAGAAATATTCCACCTCTTCCCATTATGAACTAACAAGTCACTCACTCTTATGTTTGGCCCCACAATCTCTAACCCATCATTCGCTAAGAACGACTCATCTTTCGGAATCCAGGGTCCACCCCAGCCCTAATATTAGTGACATCACCCACCCTCCAATGGATCCCATATCTCAACAGGTTCCTAGAAGCCACGGCACTCTTCCACACAAAGCTCGGGTTTCTACCCTCCGTTGCACTCAAGAACTCTCCTTGGGAAATATTTAGCTTTGAAAATTCTGTAAATAAGAGTGTCTATGTTGGTGATTAACCTCCACCCCTGCTTTTCTAGCAACACAATATTAAAACACCTGAAATCTCGAAACCCCGTACCCCCTTCTCTCTTACTAGAACACATCCTCTCCTAAGCAAGCCAGTTGATACCCCTTCTCTCCTCCCTCTTCCCACCCCACCAATAACCATTCAGCATCCTTTGCAACTCACCAAGGAGGGTAGTAGGTAATAAAAATACACTCATACAGAAAGAAGGTATTGCCTGAGCAACAGATTTAATCAGAACCTCCTTACCTGCCTTTGACAAAAATCTGCTACTCCATCCGTTAATCCTCTTCCACATCCTATCTTTCAGAAAGTTAAAAATCTGCTTCTTATTCCTTCCCACCAAAGAGGGAAGACCCAAATACTGACCCTGACCCATACTGTGATGGACCTCTAAAATTTTGGAAATATTCTCCCTCGTCCCATCATTCACATTAGGACTAAACATAATACCAGACTTACTCAGATTAACTGCTTGACCCGACGCCCGCTCATACTGCTGTAGGATGCCCCTGATCTGTGATGCTTCATTCACACTAGCATTAAAAAACAACAGAGAAATTCTAGGACATCTCCCCCCCAGCTCTACACCCATGAATTAACCCCCTCGACTCCACATCCCTTAACAATAAAGGCAAACCTTCAGCACAAACTAAGTATAAATACGGGGATAAGGGGTCTCCTTGCCTCAACTCTCTACGTGGGGTAATCGGCCCTATCAAATCTTCATTAAAACACACCTGAGAGGACACCTCGGTAAAGCACATCGACCTCCACAACACCCACTGTTCAGAAAACTCAAAACCTCTAAGCATCTATTTTAAAAATTCCCACTGCACTCTATCACACGCTTTACTTATATCAAGTTTAAAAGCACACGAACCCACCATCCTACCCGTCATTCTGCGTAACTTGTGAATAGTTTCAAACACTGCCAACACATTATCTGTTATTAATCTTCCCGGCACAAAAGCCAATTGATTTTCTGATATAATCCCAGGTAAAACCTTCTTAAATCTATTGGCAAGAACCTTTGTAACAATTTTATAGAGCACATTATAGGAGGCAATAGGTCGAAAATCTTTAACATATTCAGGGCTATCGATCTTGGGAATTAACACAATCAAAGATTTAGTAAGTTCAGGAGGGAAAGTAACTGGCATTAACCAATGTTTGCAGACAGTAACTATATCCTCACCCAAAACATGCCACATCTTCTGATAAAACGCAGGGTTGAGACCATTCGGTCCAGGAGCCTTATCTGGATGCATTTGAAACAATGCCCTACGAAACTCATCAATGGAGAAATTAGCAGTCAACATCGCATTGTCCTCCACCGAAACCCGTGAAGGTACCAACCGGAGACAAAAGATTAAGTTGATTTTGTGTGAGGTTCACATCAAATGAATTGTATATCATTTTAAGAGTATGTAAATATAATATAACTTAAATCCATCAACAATTACAATATATTATAAATATATGGAATAATAAATTACAAAATTTTAAACTTTTTTACAATTTTTAATTTTATTATCAATCTTTTAATTTTTTTTAATCTAAGTATTCAAATATGTAAAAATAAGACTATTTAGTTCAAATGTTGTTTTTTTGATAATATTTCTATGACATGTCTCCCATAATAATATAAAAATTAACATTCAAAAGTTAGTCTTTACATTATTTCATCAATCATCTAACAAAATCATAATAAACTATAGGGTTGAATTTCTTAATACTAAAGTTTAGGAGTATAAGTATATTGGCATTTTTAATAACAAAAAACATTAAGTAATTGGTATCAACAACTTAATAAATTAAGTAATTGTTAGAGACTCTTACAAATTCAACTTTCTAAAACTTGAATACATGCTTGAAGAGTTTAGGTATATCGAATCGAGAGAAATTTATCAGACGAAGACATTTGAGAAGGCTCTTCAAAAATCGAATAAGAAGTCAAACCAGTAAAATAAAAGATTTAATCTAGAGAAATTTATCACCTGAAGACATTTGAGAAGGCTTTTAAAAAATCAAATCAAAAGTTAAACTAGTAAAATAAGATATTTAAGATTTAAAATGTTGATCCAATATTTAACTGACATAAAATTGTCTAAAAATTAAATAAATTTAAAAAATTTGAGATATGATTGAAATGAATTGTCTTTATCTATCGAAGAATTTAAAATTTAACTGAAAAATATATTATTAAGTGAAAATTAATTGATTTATTTTAGTTTATAAAAACATATTAATTTATAAAATTGATCAATTAATTAATAAATTGGTCAAATTTTATTAACAATAATAATTAAAATAAATTGTAGCAATAAGTTAAAATTACCGTTGAATAGATCAAATAGATTAATTTTTTTAATAATTTCATGATACTAATTAATTAAATTGGGTTTGTCTCGTGTCTCAAAGTAGAGGCTTGTGTGTTGGTTTTAACGTAGTAAGCAGTAACCTCTTCAAACATTTTTAATAAGTTAAATATTCATACTAGTCCAGTTTAAAGCATTTATCCGGGTGACTTAATTATGCTGTTAAGCATCTTATTATTATTATTGTAGTTTGTAAAGGATTTAGAAGACATAAGGTTGTTTTGTAATACATTTCAATTGTACAAAAATCAATATTTCACAAATCGGACCGAAAGTTAAATCGATAAGATAAAAAATTTAAGGATTGAAACATTTAACTAATATTAGATAGTTGTAAAATAGATTAAACATTGAATAAAATTAAAGAATTAAAAATATGATTATCTTTACCAATCGAAAATTTTAAAGTTTAATAAAAAAAGATTGTTAAATGAAAATTAATTTATTAATTTTAATTTATAAAATTTTATTAATTTACAAAATTGACCAGTTAATTAATAAACTAATAAAATGTTAACAACAAGAGTTATTAAAGTCAATAACATCGAAAATTTGAAAATGAAACCTAAATTTTTTTTCTCCTTTGTTGGCTGTGGTGGTTGAAGTCAAATATCACATTAGATGTAAAATATGCAATAATCAAGAAGCAAAAGTTATGGGTTATTTTCGTTTTCATATTTTATTTTTTCATTTCATCATTCTAGTCTGGTTTCTTATTTTGTGGCTTGTTTTTTCTTTAATTATTGTTGTGACTTATTTTGGTACAAAATTATTTGTCATATTTTTAGGTTAAAATTATAATGGAAAATATGGAAGCATCATAAATATATTCGATGAACTTAAAATTCTTTACTCGTGGTAAGTCTGATTCAGCATGAAACTATTTTTCTTCTTCTCAAGCATATGATGAGAATATTCAATATAATTATATGTTTTGTAGTAGAATATCTAAAGGGGGAGGATTTTATCGAATGAACAAATATCTTGCTAATATTAAGGGTAAAATTGCTTAAATTTGATGTACGTTAGAGGATTGAGAATGATTTGCAACAACAACTAAAAAAGGAAAAAGGAAACTAAAGAAGTTCATGATATATCTACCGGAGGTAATGAAGCACCACAAGTATTAGATAAAGCAAAAAGGAAAAGTTACTATTGACATAAATTTTTATTTTCCACAAAAAACTACCCCTGGTTCTCAACTTAGTATAACGAGTGTTTTGATTGATAAAGATGTTGTTTTATGATATAAAAGAGCATAGGCTAGATGGTTAGATCATTCATGTATTCATTTAAATGCTTTTAATTCACCATATTTTCAAGAAGCAATAGATGCTATAATAACAATAGTTACAGGATATAAGGTATCTTCTTATTATAAGATTCGTGCGTCTTTGCTTCAAGATTTAATCAGTTTACCCATTTGCCGTAATATTAGATGTTGTTGATTTTCAACTAGATTTATATCTATCAACAATTAATTGACATTCTTTTTTTAAATCATGAAGTAAAGGCACACGAATTTCATAAGAAGAGGGCACCTTAAATCCTAAACTTATCATTGTTATATCATCTATTACTTCTTGAAAATAAGGTGAATTTAAAGTATTTAAAGGAATGCATGCATGATAGAACCATCTAGCTTATGCTCTTTTACATGGTAGAAAAGTATCCTTATCAACCAAAACATTTTTTAGACAAGGTTGAGAACTACGAGTAGCTCTTTGAGGAAAATAAGGATCTACATCAACACTAACTTTCCTTTTTCTTTTATCTAACACTTGTGGTGCTTCATCATCTCCCAAGATAAATCATGAGTTTCTTTTTTTTTTATTTACTTGTTGCTGCAAATTAATAAATCTCAATTCTCTCACATACACAAATGGTACTTTTTTTTTCTTTCAAAAAGCAATATTACTCTTAATATCAACAAGATATTCCTTCACTCTATAAATTCCTCTATTTTTAAATATTTTACCACAAAACTTACAATTATATTGAACATTCCTATCAGATGCTTGAGATTCCATGCTAGATCAGACTTATCATGAATAGAGGATGCTAAGTTTATTGAATCTTTTTTTTTGATGATTTTATATTCTCTATTATAATTTTACCCTGAAAGTATGAGAAAAACAATTTTGTTAGTTTTGTAAAAAATAATTCAAACCAATAATAAAAGAAAAATCACATAATAAAAAGGTACCTTAAATCGTAGACTTATCATTATTGAAGCATTTATTGCTCCTCAGTCAATCTTTTTGCCCTTTTCCTTCTCATTTCTTTTTCAATCTCCACCCTTCATTTCTCTAGTCTTCTATGGTTGCATCTTGCCTTTTTAATTGGTGTAATCGACCTTGTCACCATCGGAGTTGCCTCATCTATATAGCGAGTTGAAGCTTGGGGCTTCTAAAAATTAATTGGATGTTGTGTTAGACATGGAAGTATAAATGCATTTGAGCTTGGATGTATGGTTTTTAAGTTTGATCCTTATGATTTGGTGTTCTCTTGTTTTTTTGGTGCTGCAACGTAGTTGGCATCTAGTCGTTGTGAGACACAAGCAGACCAAGCGATTACTAGCTTGGGAGTAACAGAAGAATAAAGATGAAGACGCATCTGGTTTTTCACGGTGAGAGAAAACCGACCGATTTATTATTTAATTGATTGTTTTTCATTCACACCAATCAAAAAGTAAAAATCAAACTATAAATCAATCCGATTCGTGCTTAATCTGGTTGAACCAATTGGTCCAGTCTGATTTTTTATATTGCTCACATCAAATAAATTATAAACATCTACTGATGGACAGTTCATATATGGTTAAAAGTATAATGTATTATAAGTTTATAATTGATATTTCATATATTACTAATTTATAATTTATTTGAATGATGTTGAAGTAGTTGATACAAATGCTTTAGATGAATGAGTAATTTATGAGTCTTTAAATAATATTGAAGAATTTACAACTTTTGAAAATGATGAAACACAGTCTCTTCCAAAATATAATTTCAATTTTTATTATTATTTTAAATATTATATTAAACTGATATTTATTTGAATTATTCGAATTGATTTATTATTATTTCATTATATAACAATAGATACTGATGCATTTTTTATTTCAACAAAATCTTTTAGTTTTATTTACTCCTATAATTTTTAATTCTTATTTCATATATGTCAATTTTATGGCAGTTTAATATTGATTAAATCTTTAAACCTTATACAGTGTTGATGTTTAAAATATTTGTCATTGTAAAGAATTTAATCTCAACTAACACCATCACTGTTCAGAACACACAATTGGATATCGACGTGGCACCTGATTTTTATTTTTTTTTGGGTTGAAATGGTGCGTGATACTCTGCAACTTCCATCTTGGCTGCTCTACCCAGTGTATGAAGGAACATCAAGTATGAGATTTCTTTCATTTCTCCATGGAAGTTTCCTTCGGGTGGTTATGGGAACTTGAAGATGTTGCCTCAGGTTTTGGCCCTTTTTGGGGTACTGATATAATAGGGAAAGACTTAATGGCTGTACGCTGCCATCGATTTTGTATGGATGCACGTACTTTCATCTTTTCAGTGCTTGCTTCCTTTTCTGTGAGAAAGTTTTGGAACATAATGGAACTCAGCATGCAAGTACATTTACATTGACCAACGTGGTTTCTCCATTCATCTGTTCCTGACTTTGACGAGTAAATGTAGAGTCAATTGATTCCTGGTGTGCTTTATTACCCAGACGTTTACTTCTAATCATGGTTCGCAGTATACAAAACTTGGAATCAAGAGATGCGCATTACCAGTGATCGTTGCAAGAACAACTGCCTTCTTTGAAATGGTGAAACCGAACCCCATCCCTAAGGAAAATCTCACGGCTCCGCACCAGGGACATGAATTTTGCTGCTGTATGACAATCAGGACAGATTCTTGTGTTCTTTACTACTCTGATGGGCGCACTATTTCTTGTGTTTAACAGTCCGTAAGTGATGGCCAGTTTTTCTGAGTGACTCAAAAGAACCTTCTCCTTTTCCAAGTCGTCTATGTTTTGATACACGCAGTTGATATCAGGAACATAACCAACTTTCTTCATCTCAGAAACCAACTGATACAACTCAAAATAAATCTGCCCTTCATCCGGATGGGGTTTCTCCCCCGCTGAGAACACATGGACCCTGTCATCAATTTGTATCCAGCTCCATATTTGCCGAATTTTCACACCCTTTTCAATCATGAGATCTTTAATACGCTCTACATCGTCCCACCTGTTTGACATGGCATATAAATTGGTCATCAAAACATAATTAGCAGAGTTATCAGGTTCCAACTCAAGGAGTTCCTTTCCTGCGACCTCCGCAAATTCCATGTGTCCCTGAACGTGACAGGATCTGAGAAATGCACCCCAAATAGAAGCATCTGGAGTTATTGGCATTGCTTGAATAAAGTCCCAAGCTTCATCGAGATAACCAGCTCTACCAAGAAGATCTACCATGCATGAGTAATGTTCAATTCTAGGCTCTATTCCATATTCCTTATTCATACTATCAAAATATTTCCATCCTTCTTCAATTAGACCTGAGTTTTTGCAGCCAGAGAGCACAGCAGTAAAGGTAATGGCGTCAGGCAGGATATTGACTTTCTGCATTTCCCGAAACAATGAGATTGCCTCCCTGCCAAGACCATAAATGGCAAATCCCATGATCATGCAATTCCACGAGGCTAGTGTTTGGTTCTCTCTCTTCCTGAAGACCCCATAAGCACTCTTTAAATCACCTGATTTGCTGTACATGTCAATGAGTGCTGTTTCTACATATGCATCCTCGTGGAAGCATTTTCTTATACTAAGGCAATGGATTTCTTTTCCCTTCTGCAACAAAGAAAGGCCTCCACAAGTTCTAAGCAAGCTGGATATGGTTGTTGAGTTTGGTTCAATACCTTCTTGCTTCATTCGGATGAAAAACTCCAAGGACTCCCTGTAGTTACCCCTCTGTGAGCATCCTGATATAAGAGAAGTCCATGAGACTACATTTGGAGTCAACCCTGAACTTCTTATATCATCAATGACAGCCAATGCTTCCTCATTGCGGCCCCAAATTGAATAGCCAGAAAGCAGACTATTCCATGTAACTAAATCTGGTTTAACACCTTCCTGTTTCATCTGAGTGAGCAATCTTTTAGCATCATCAAAAAGACCCTTGAATGAATACCCTGATATCAATGAATTCCAAGCAAATATATTCTTGCTCTTCAAATTATCAAAAATTAACTGGGAACTGTTCAAGCAGTCATTCTTAAGGTACATATCTATCAACGAAGTTCCCACATAAACATCGGCATCAAGCCCATTTCTTAACACATAGCCATGAATTTCCTTCCCAAAAGTAAAGAAGCCTAACTCAATGACAGCTTGAAGGATACTAGGAATAGATTGTGAGTTTGGCCTAAAACCAGCTATTTGCATTTTACGTAAAATCTTGATAACTTCTTTGTATAAGCCATGAAGAGCATGGCCTGATAATAGGCAATTCCAGGTTACTAAGTCTGGCGTTAACCCAGATGATTCCATCCCCTGTAAAAGACTCCAAGCCTCACTGAGATAACAAGATGCAGCATAACTTGAGATTATTGAATTCCATGTAGACAAGTTACGCTCTTTCATCAAATCAAAGACTGCTCGAGCTAATTTGAGATTGCCACTTTTAGAGTACATGATAATCAAAGAATTGCATATGGAAATATTTGATTCCAGTGCTTGCTTTATGACATACCCATGAATCTGCTGCCCTTCATTGAGAGCAGCCTCTTTTCCACAAGCTTGCAGCATCTTCAAAATTGTTGCAGCATTGGCTTTTTTGAAAGAAAACTGCATTCTTTTAAACAAATCAACACCCTGAACGAATCTTTTGTTTTTCAAGTTAATCGTGATTGCCTCATTCAACAAATTATCTTGGTATGGAATTTCATCAAACACTTTATTAGCAGTATCCACACCCCAACACCTCCCATAATACCTCATTAATGCACCCTTTACATATACATCCCCTTCAAGGCCCTTCTTGATCAAACTAGCATGAATTTCCAAACCCAAACACAGATCCATCAGACTAGCGCAAATTTTCAGAACTAGAGTTATCAATCTACCATTAAAATTCACCCCCAAGCAATGTAAGTCTTTAAAAACCTCAAGAATTTCAGCTGGATCACCCCCAAATTTTTTGAATTCCATCAAAAAATTACTCCACATTGCATAATTCCTAGCAAAACCCAGGAAGAAAACCATTGCAGCCAACCTAAAGTCACCAAGTTCCAAATAAAAAGTAATCAAAGTCTTAGCCATGGACTCTGAAGTGCACTTATCACTCGATTTTATCACCTGGGCATGCATTGCTTTAACTGAACCCAGAGTTCTGACATCACTCAAACCATCTAAGGACCCAAATCCCGATAAAATGCCTGGTGAGGGATACGTTACAGGGCTAGAGAGAGTGGAGGCGGCGAGAGACGTAGCCGTTGAAGCAAGTGAAACAGAAGTTGGAGAACCTTGAGCTCTTGGTTTCGGCTTCTGGGTTGGTGGGCAATGACCATTTTGATGGATGAGGGGGATATATTGGTGGTGAAATGGAGCAAATTTGTCCATGGAGGTTTTGATTGAAAGCTTGAGGGTGAATAATATTGAACCAGCTTAGGTCTCATTCTGTGTTCCGTCTTTGAAGGAGCTTGCAAGAAAGTGCTTGGCTAATGGCTGCCTGATATTTTGAGGATAAGCTTCTATCTTCTTACGTGGCATGTGGGGCCCCCTGACCCAGGCAATTGAAACGCACAGTATCTGACGTCATTACTCATGCCTTTGATAGGCTCGAATTTATAATTACATAGCACATTTTGGCTAAATGCGGTGCGTTTTGGAAAGTTTTGACTTCTTGATTTAGTATTCTAAGAAGTCAAAACGAGGGCATTGTTTATTACAAGTTTGTAGTTACTTCGTTTTCGCTTGTTTATTTTTATTGATGATTGAAAAATTTAATCGCTTAATTCAGTTAAATAACAAAAAATTTGAATTATTAAATTTTTTTAGTTTAGTTTTTAATTTAATTTATTTTAATAATATTTATTGTTAAAAACTGATTATTTTATTAATTAATCAGTCGATTTTTATAAATTAATAAGTTTTATAAATTAAAATAAAACAGTTATTTTTTATTTAACAATCTATTTTTTAATTTCACTTCAAATTCTTTGATGATAAGGATAATCTATTTTAATCATATTTACAAATTTTATTTTTATTCAATTTTTAGTCGGCTATATAACGATTTAATATTAATTGAACCTTTTAAATCTTAAATCTCTTATTTAATCGGTTTAATTTCTTGTCCAATTTTTAAAATATTAATTTTATAACGTAAAATCTTTTATACCTTATTGAAAAAATATTGACGATTATTTCATTGAAATATATTTTTTAAATTAATAGAATTACTCTAAAATCAATTTAAATAATTTGAATGAACTGTGAATTGTTTTTAATACATATAATAGTTTTCAGTATAATAATGAGTATGGCCAAAATGAGAATCGAAAAAGTAAATAATTGTTAGTATTCTTTTAATAACAAGATAATCGATATCATTTTAGCTACAGAACGAACTCAATCGTCAATTAATCTAAAATTTTTAGAAAGTAATAAACTTCAAGACAAGATTTTTTATTGAAATTTATTTACAAAGCCTTTTCTTACAGAGGGAGACGGTTTTACATTATATTTCATTCCATTCTATACAGTAAAAATAAGTTACTTTCAATTGGGGAAGTTTATGATGGAATATAAAATGTTAAACAATATTTCACTATATTATATTATAAATCATTATTCTAAAGAACATTTCACTGTATTATATTATGAACCCTTTCATCCCTCCTAAACAATAATTTTTTAATATTACATTCATTTATATTCTATTCCATTATAAACCATTTCATATATTTCATTTCATTTCATTAAAAACCTTACATCCATCTAAATATAACCTAAGATCCTACAACCCCAAAATCATATGCTCCTTGATTCCATCAATTGGTCAATTAATTTAAAGGGACCTTTTGATTTTGTCCTGATTGTCTTGGAACTACAAAAAGGACAAGCTTCTGATGTCTTCTCATCAGTAAACAAACACGTAAGACAAGCTTTTGATGTCTTCTCATCAATAAACAAACATGTAACATTCATTTAAAATATATCTGAAAGATTTTTAAAGATCGGTGAATAACATAAAACAAACCTGAATCTATGTTTTTGTAATGTTATTGATTAAAAGTTTATTCCCTCTCTTCCTTTTGTTCTTCTGTGATTAGTTTCTTTAATGGTTTAAAAACACTTCTTTAATGATTTTAGAAAGCATACGAAAATCTCCAATCAACATGTCTTTTGGTTTAAATCAACATGTTTGTTTATTTAATTTGATTTGTAAAGATTGTAAGGAGAGAGGGAAAGGGTCTGGGACATATGTGAGCCCAATTCTTTAAGACCCAATAATCATGATCTTGGGCTCTTTTCATTAGACTCAAATTCATAAGTGGCATGAGCCATTAAAATATCTTACAACCTCCTACTTGGCCCATGTTACGACTTGATGATTCAACAACAAAACTTTAAGTGCACACAATACATTGAATTGATCAAATCATCCTTAAGTGAATTAAGATGAACGAATCATGACAGTCATAAGTTATACAACATGATTCCTTCCATGTATCTTATAATCAGCTCAACTTATATAACCTTAAGTGAGTAATTCTATAATTGTTATTTCACAGAAATAATTATTGTATATAAGGTAATATGGATAACAAGTAAGTGAGCAAAATATGGCTATAATTAAATTCACAAGTGTCATGACAATTAGAGCAAGACAATTATATGTATGTATACATGTCAAAACTCCATGCTAACAAGGACTTATCTATAATGCCCATCCGTTCAATGTGGCCAACAAATGTTTTGGGTATGCTCAATTGACGTTTTATATTTTTGCACTTTTTCTTCCACATACAAGTACTTCAAATCTATGTATTTTGCACTCTTTCAATATTTGTCATTCTTAGAGAAGAAAATAACTGCAGAATTATCACAACAAATTCTTAACGGTCTAGCAATACTGTCGACAATACTAAGACCTAATATCAAGTTTTGCAATCACAATCTATGAACCGTGGCCTCAAAGCACGCCACAAATTCAGCTTCTATAGTGGAAGTAGCAATGACGGACTGCTTTCCACATTTCCACAAAATTGCTCCTCCAGCTAATAGGAACGTATAACCAAATGTATATTTTTATGAGTCTACATAACCGGTATAGTCTGAATTCGAGTAACCTATCACTTCGAGATAGGTTGATTTTCTATATATGAGCATATAGTCCTTGGTGCCTTGTAAATATCTAAGGACTTTCTTTGCAACTTTCTAGTGGTCCATTCCAAGATTGCTTTGATGTCGGCCTAGCATTCCAACATTAAAACTGATATCTGGCTGAGTGCATGTTTGAGCATACATTAAGCTCCTAACTACTAATGCATAAGGAATAGACTCCATTTCCTTACTTTCCAAATCGTTTTGTGGACATTGCATTTGACTAAATTTGTCCCCTTTCTGAATTGGAACTATTCCTACGGAGCACTTTTTCATTTTAAATCTTCGTAATATTTTCTCGATATATCCTTTCTAAGACAATCCTAACAATCTTTGTGATTTGTCACAGAATAGTTTTATTCCGATCACATTATGCCTCACCCATATCTTTCATTTCGAAATTGTTAGAGAGAAAATTCTTGACATCATGTAACAAAACCATATTATTAGCAGCAAGAAGGATATCGTCAACATATAGGACTAATATAATGAATTTGCTTCCACTGATCTTCATATAGATACACCTATCAACAGTGTTCTCTACAAAACCTTAAGATGTAATGGTATTATTAAACTTAAGATACTATTGTCAGGAAGCCTGTTTTAGTCGATATATTGACTTCTTTAATTTATACACTAACTTGTCCTTTCTTGTGGTTTTAAAACCTTATGGTTGATCCATGTACACTCCTTCTTCTAAGTCACCATTTAGAAAGGCGGTCATTACGTCCATTTGGTGAAGCGCTAAATCATAATGAGTTACTAGGACCATAACAATTCTTAAAGAGTCCTTTGAAACTGGAGAAAAGGTCTCTTTATAGCATTGTTTTAAAAATCGGACCGATGACTGAACTGGAGAAGCAACTGATTCAATAGTCAATGGTTCAACCGGAACTTAACCGTGATCGAACTGGTGACTAATAAATATATAAGTTTTTATTTTATATATTATATATATAAGATAATTTTTAAAGATACTATTTAATTATTTATCTAATTGTAAACTTAACTTAAACCTTCAAACTTCAAAATATACAAGTTTTTTTTTAAGTTCAACACAGCACAAAATAAGATAATAAAGCTCACTATTCATATTTCATCAAAAAGATAAAAAAAGATTGCTAATCATAATATTCATTCAAGTTGAAATCATCAAAATCAAGGCATTTTAAATGGACCGGTCGGTTCTTTCTTTCACCGGTTCAGCTGTTTTTACCGGTCCAACAGTAAAATGAACGGGTCAATCACTCACAAAAAATACGGGTTAAATCGAACCGTTTCATGCTCCGGTTCACCGATTTTTCGGTCCGACCGACTAGTTCGGTCCGATTTTCAAAACACTGATTTATAGTTAATGCCATCCTTTTGAGTATAACCTTTGACAACAAGTCTAGCATTATACCTTTCAATGTTGCCTTGTGAATCACATTTGGTCTTAAAGACCCATTTACAACCCACTTGCTTTGCACCTTCTGGTAACTTAACTAATTCCCAAACTTTGTTGTCATCCATTAATTTCTACTATTCTTTTATAGCATTGAACCATTTTTCAAAATTGTTACATTCCATGGCTTGTTTGAACGAGATTGGATCCTTATCAATGCTTAAGTCATCGTCATGTTCAAGTGAATAAATTTCATATTCACTTAAAATAGCTGATCTTCTCTGCCTTATAGACCCTTGTAATGCTACTTCTTGTGGCATTACTTGATCATTTGTAACTTGAACATTATTAGCTGGTTCTTCATTAATATGTTCAATTTACGGAATTGGAACATTAATTTGTTGTTCTGGTATGTTGCATATCCGTGATGCAACAAGAGGAATAGCAAACGGTGGGATAATATTTGATTAAGTAGTTTCTACTCGACTTGGAGTAGTTTCTACGCGATTCTTGTGAATACCTACTTTTCGTGGTTTTCCACTCCCATTGATTTGACCATTTTCAATAAATAGAGCATTAGCAGCCTCAACTATTCTCATACTATAATTAGGACAGTAAAATTTGTACCCCTTTGACTTTTCAGGATAGCAAATGAAATAATCACTAACAGTTCTCGCATCAAGCTTCTTTTCATGTAGATTATACGACCTTACTTCTACCGAACAACCTAACTTTGAAGGTGTCATAAACTAGGTTTTCATCCTGTCCACAATTCATATGGTTTCTTAGGAACTGCTTTACTAGGAATCCTATTAAGCAGATACACAACGGTCTTTAATGTATACATCAACAATGATGACGGTATAGTACAGTAACTTAAGATATTCCTAACTATATCTATAAGAGTACGATTCTACCTTTTGGCTACACTATTTTGATGCGATGTACCAAGCATTATGTATTGCGCACTTATGCCTCGACTTGCAAGAAATTTTGCAAATGGACCTGGACATTGTCCACTTTCATCAAATTTTCTATAATATTCGCCACCTCTATAAGACCTTACTATCTTTACTTTTCTATCTAACTACCTTTCTAACTCATTAATGAACACCTCTAGAATGTCCACAGACTGAGATTTTTCATGCAGCAAATAAATATAACCATATCGTAAGAAGTAATCAATACAAGTAATGAAATATTTTTCGCCACCCCAAGAAGGAATATTGAAAGGACCACAAATATCATTGTATATTAATTCTAGTAATTCATTACTTCTTGTGGCCGAATGCTTTGATATATGTTTGGTTTGCTTGCCTTTAATGCAATCCACAAATATATCCTAGTCAACAAAATCCTATGGAGGTAAGATTTAATTTTTCACTAACCTCTATACCCTTTCCTTGGATATATGACCTAATCTTTTACGCCACAAAAATGTAGAGCATTCATTTTGTGCACTATGTTTACTTCCTATAA
Organism: Erythroxylum suave; assembly: GCA_027563595.1. Lineage (NCBI taxonomy): Eukaryota > Viridiplantae > Streptophyta > Magnoliopsida > Malpighiales > Erythroxylaceae > Erythroxylum > Erythroxylum suave. The sequence continues at coordinate 27,478,882 of JAOSBN010000009.1, forward strand.
TATGGTTAATATGAAACAAAAATTTAGCAAAATTAACATCAAGATTGAAACGATATAAACAATCAATTAAAGTACTAGAATCATAATAGTACTTGTGTTTATACAATGAAAAAGCATAGTTTCCAATCTTAAATTAAAATCCTACAACATCCAACTTTATAATAGAAACTAAATTCCTAACACATTCAGGAGCTTAAAGACATTTTTCTAGATCCAGGTAACACCCAGTTTTGAAGATCAATTTGTAAGTCTCAATGCCCTCTATCCGCGCCTTCATTTTGTCCCCTATATATAAGAACTTTTTAGCTTCGTTTATGATTTGGAATGAAAGGAATCCCTGTTTAACATGAGACACATGAGGAGTTGCACCAAAATCTAACCACTAGGTATTATTAGACACTTCAATAAGATTTGATTCAAAACATAATGACACTTAGTATGTACCTTTTTTTTCGAACCAAGTCTTTCTTTTAGGGCAATTCTTCTTAAAGTGATGAGGCTTCTTGCAGAAGTGACACCTCTTATCTTTATGGATTTGCCCCTCATTAACTTTGCCGAGAGCTTTGTCCTTATCTTTGCCTTTCTTTTTTCGTTTGTGCTTGTTGTTACTTGCTCCTGGACGAAATCTGAGCTTAACGGAGTGCTCCTTCATTTTCTTCAATCTCCCTTCCTCCTGAACCAACATGGCGTTAATCTCTTGAAGGTTCCATTTTTCTTTAATAATGTTGTAATTCACACCAAACTCTAGAGGAAGTGAATTGATAATGAACTGTACCAGAAAGGACTCACTCACATCCATATCCATAGATTTCTACTTTGCAGCTAGGTTTGACATATGAGTTACATGATCATGAATGGGCTATGACCAATCAAACTTCTTGGTCATTAGCTCACTCATTAAATTCCCTACTATGGACTTGTCAGCTATATCAGATTGGGAGTATTCCTTAAGCTTCAATATGAACTCCTTTGCATTATTTGTCTTAGGCATTGATGGTTTCACATTTTCTGCGATTGTCATTTGCATCAAATTCAAACTCAACCTGTTAGACCATTCCCAAGCCTCATAATAAGACTTGTCAGCTTCATAATTAGTCTCAGTTATAGTTGTGGCCCTTGCGTCTAAAACTATGACCAAGTCCAAATCCATTACACCCAGTTGGAATTGGATTTGTTTGGACCAATCTGCATAGTTCAGACTATTGAACTTGATCAAGTCGTTTCCTAAAGTGAGCAAGTTAGTAGATGCTGCAAATACAACATATAGCCCACACATTAATGCTTTAAGTAGACCTAAATAGATTCAAACTAATAATAAACTTTGATTATGCATTTAAATTCTCCTTTGGGTAAAATTTAAATACATAGTTGTAACATATCATGATGCAAATATAGTTTACTATTATAGACAATCAATCATATTCTAATCAACATGCATGATATCTTTGGATATACAATCATATTAACCAAATATGTTGCTAAAGTTCCTTTAATATCATTAATTATAGGCAATGGTCCACCTTTGAGTGACCTCCTAGTGTTATAATTAATAATCTTAAATGTTCACCTTAACCTTTATGTTATTTTAATAACATCATATCAACACAAACAATTGAAACATTCACAATTAAATGTTTAATATTTTCAAGCTAGGTCACTTTGATGACTGACAAGCTTTCTATGCAATAAACATTTAATTGGACAATTATCATACATGACAAAATTTAATTTAATTAGTTTGGTCACTTTGGTGACTAACAAACTAATTATGTCATGTAGCACATTCAACATATAATGGGAAAATTTAATTCCAAACATTGCATAATATAAAATATTCAAAGTACCAAATAAAACATATAATATGACACTGATTTTTAAAATTATATTATGCATAGAAAATAAATAAATTATGAATTAAATAATCCATTATGACTCATCACAAAATTGTTTTACTTAGGGTTAAAATCCATAATTTAATTACTTAATAACAAGGTTGCATAATATAACCCAAATTTAAAATTTATAAAGTTAGGCCTATTCATTTAATAATTCAATCATATCCTTTAATGACCCAAAAGTCTAAAAAAGACCAGTCCAAAATCAAGTTTTGGGCCAAAATGCTCATCCGGCGCATGTTGGCGTTTGCCAACTATAATGCACGCGCCAAACACTACGTCTTCTTCCTCAAATGGGGCATGTGCTTTCACACGCCCCATCTTCCTCCGGATGCCTCTGCTTCCGGTTTTTCATTTCGTTTGTTTTTATTTAAATGTCGTTCTATATTATTTTCTCTATACTACAAAGCTTCTCAACGTCATTCCTTCATGGGTTTTCTTCATACCACATAAATATATCTTCAAAATTAGTTCAAGAAAAATCATGATAATAACCAACCTTTTAGTTTCAAGAACCAAACCTTTTCGGTTTTTTTGAACAACCATTAACACATGTAGACGATGACATCATTCTAAGTTGAAACATCCAACAACGTAAATAAAACTCAAGAAAATCGATTTCGAATATGTATGAGAATATAAGAACAAAAAAAGCACATAAAGATGCAGTTCATCTATCATCAAAAATTTGCCCAGCATATAAGAACAAACAAAACAGAAGTGTGCAACACCAAATTGTATACAAGGAAAGCATTGTCATTACCATACAGAAAACAACTATTACAACAGCCATCAAACAATGTATTACCAGGCTTTGATACCAATTAAAAGATTTTTAAGGATCGATGAATAACAAAACAAACCTAAATCCATGTATTCGTAATGTTCTTGATTAAAAGTTTATTCTCTCTCTTCTTTTTGTTTTTTTTTTTGAATAGTTTCTTCAATGGTTCTAAAACACTTCTTTAATGATTTTCGAAAGCATACAAAAATCTCCAATCAACATGTCTTTCGCTTTAAGTCAACATGTTTGTTGGTTTAATTTGATTTGTAAGGATTGTAAGAAGGGAGGGAAAGAGTCTGGGACCCATGTGAGCCCAACTCTTTAAGACTAAATAATCATAATCTTGAGTTCTTTCCATTAGACTCAAATTCATAAGTGATATGAGTCACTAAAATATCTTACAATATCAATTGGTATTTTGGTTTGAAGTGGACATTATTTGAAGTTATAGTTAATAGATAAAGTTTAAGTTTCCAATTTAAAACTTAGAAAAAATTTAAAAAATTTAAAAACCAATTACAATATAAACTCGATCTAGTCTATTACTTAATCGTGATATTTGTATAGAGACTGAGACACGTAACACGCATACTCGGTCGAAACCTGTAACGTTTGAGGTTTATGCGATTTATTCTTGATATGAAAATCAAAACTGAACTCCTTGGCTTTTGTCATAGTCAGTAGGAGTTGAAATGAAGCATGTTGTTATGACCGAACACAAAAATCCTGGAATTTGGCAATAACCATTGTGATGCTTAGTGATGCATTTAAGAGACAGATTAAGGAGTGCCATGTTGCGTTATATTTTTATGCTAAAACATGAAAGATGGTGTAAATTTCTTCTACTTAATTCATCACACTGTATGTATGTATTTGAGCTGCCTACTTATACTAGAAGGGAATGAAATTCTATTGGCTATACGTCTGCTGTACTTATAACTGTATTTATAGCTGTGAAAGAAGCACAAATGTGGCAAAAGAATAAAAGGACACTGTGTGGCTGCTTGGTGTGTCGCTGGATAGAGTGAGCAGTTTGTGTGCTACTGGAAGCGTGTCTGCAGGTTGTAGGTGTAATGGGTGATGGGTGTCTGGTCCATAAGATAACTGGACCAGGGAGTGAACTGGTCCAATCTTTAGCATATAAACCAACCCTATAACATATAAAACAAGCCGATCCTTTAACACCCCCTTCAAGTTGGAGACCCGGAGGAAACGCACGGATCCGAACTTGGAGATTAGGGCTCCGAATGTTCGGACGGGGAGAGGCTTCGTGAAGAGATCGGCTAGTTGCTGTTGGTTTTGAACGTGTTGGAGGTCCAGAAATTCTTCGTTTACTGCGTCGCGAACCAGGTGGAGATCGATTTCCAGATACTTCGTTCTTTCGTGGAAGTCGGGGTTTCGGGATATATGGATTGCCACTTGATTATCACAGAACAAAGGTATGGCTTTTGCGATTTTCACTTGAAAGTACCCCAGTAGGTGTACGATCCATCTTAATTCACAAGTTGTTGAAGCGAGACTTTGGTATTCTCGCGGACGACCTGCTTATGGTAGTTTGTTTCTTTGTCTTCCAAGAGATGGGTGAATCGTCGAGGAACACGCAGAACCCGGTCAAGAACCGTCGGTTGTAGACACAACTTACCCAGTTCGAATCCGAATAAGCAGTGAGTTCTAGGGTTGAGCGGGTTGCGTAAAATAGATCTTGTTGTTGTGTTCCTTTTAGGTACTTTAAGGCGTGTTTTACAACCTTCCAGTGTGGTTCCCTTGGTGTTTTCATGAATTGACTCAATTGCTGTGTGATGTAGGCAAGGTCGGGTCTAGTGAAGTTTAGATACTACAGTCGACCTATAATTCTTCTGTATCGTTCCGGATCTTTAAGGAGTTCACCTTCGTCGATGGTAAGCTTACTGCCTGGGGCTATAGGTGTTGTGCATGATTTACAGTCTAGCAGGTCTGTTTCTTGTAGGATATCCCTCACGTACTTGCTTTGACTAAGTATTGTGCCTTCTTCTGACCTTGCTATTTTAACCCCTAGGAAGTACTTAGCATATCTGAGATCCTTGATTGGGAACTCTCTGTGTAAGGCTTGTTTCGTGTTGTTTAGAAGTGTCTCATTTGCTCCTATGATGAGGATATCATCTACATAAATGATAATGGCAGCAAATTCCGCCCCTTGGCCTTTAGTGTACAAGCAGTGGTCAGTTTCTGCCTTGTTGAAACCCAAAGTTTTCAGTGTAGTAGTCAGCTGTTTATGCCATTGTCTACCTGCTTGTTTAAGCCCATAAATTGACTTTAGTGGTCTGCAGACTTCCCCAGCCTTGGCCTTTGTGTATCCTTGCGAAGGTATCATGTAGAGTTCTTCCTCTAAGTGACCATGCAAACAGGCATCATTGATGTCACACTGTATTATGGGCCACTGCCTGATTGTTGCAATAGCTAGGAAAGTTCTAATGGTTACAATTTTGGCCATGGGGGAGAACACCTCTGAATAGTCCACACCCTCTCGTTGGTTAAAATCCTTGGCCACCAACCTTGATTTTAATTTTTCAACTGAGCCATCTGGTTTGTATTTGACTTTATACACCCACTTTGGTGCTATAGCTCTCTTTCCTTTAGGCAATTCCGTCAACACCCAAGTTTGGTTGTCTTCAAGGGCTATCAGTTGTGAGTCCATTGAGTCCCTCCATTCTTTTGATTTACATGTTGTCTCATAAGAAAAAGGTTCGAAGACAGTGTTTACATTACCTATGAACTCCACGTATGGTTGTGTGTGTGAAATTTGGGAATGTGACACCTTGCTTTCTTCTGTTCCTGCAGGACCAAAGACTTGTAAAGTATCATTAAAAGTATCAAGGACAGCAGTAGATTGATGAGCAGAAGCTTAGAAGACATAATCATTCAGGTATTTGGATATGGTGTAGGTTCTCTGGCTTTTCCTGATGTGATTGTTTGGAATTGTGTGTTATTTTAGAGGGTCATATGGTGAAGCTAGAGTTTCTGTGATATCTGGTGTGGTTTCTGTTTGCTGTGTGTTTGTGGTCCTGGGCTTGTCATTGGGTAACTCTGCATCACTATTATGTTTTGGGCTTTGGCAAAGGGAAAAATGCTTTCATGGAAGGTTACATCCCTTAAGTTGAAGGTATGTTTTGTCTCAAGATCCATTACTTTGTGTGCTTTGTAGTCTGGCATGTATTCGAGGAAGACACATTTTGAGGCTCTAGGGTCTAACTTAGTTCTATTTGGGCTCTTGTTTAAAGCAAAGCATAGACACCCGAAGGTTTTTAGGTGATCATAGGCTGGTCCCTTCTTATGTAATCTCTCGTATGGGGTCTTCCATTGTAGAGTTTTAGTTGGGATTCTGTTTAGGAGGTAGGTGGCTGTAAGTAGTGCTTCTCCCCAAAAGTGTTTAGGCAAATTTGCTGTGTATAGCAAGGCTCTAGTCATTTGTAGGAGATGTTTGTGCTTGATTTCCACCACACCATTTTGTTGTGGGGTATAGGGGTAGCTTTGCTGGTGCATAATTCCCATTTCTGCAAAGTATCTTCTGCATTTGTGGTTTATGAATTCCTTCCAGTTTATATTCTCAGGACCTTAGTGTCATACTGTTTCTCCACGGATTTGATATATTGGGTTATGGTAGGTTGGGTTTCATCTTTGTGTCAAAGTACAAATGTCCAGGTAACTTTAGAGTAATCATCTACAATGAGAATTGTGATCCATTTGAGGTAGGGATCTGATAAGGTCCCCATAGATCCATGTGCAAGAGTTCAAAGGTTCTGGTGGTCTTTATTTTGTGTTTGGGGAAGGGTTTCCCGTGTTGTTTTGCCATAGGACACACTTGACAATCAGACAAGTCATGAGTAGAAAACTTGATTTCATTGATATGTTGCATCTTTTCTCTAGAAACATGTCCTAATCTATTATGCCAAACATCAGAGGGAATGATAGCACTAAAAGCAACATTTTTTATTATGTAAAAATCTAGGGAAGGACCTTTCAGGGTCCCCGGAGGCAATAAGCTGTCTGAATTTAGCTTATATAATCCACCCTTAGCCTTGATAGCTGCTATGACATTGTTAGTCTGAAGGTCCTACAAGAATAGATTATTAGATACAAAAATAGCAGCTACATCATTCTGTGTGGTGAGCTTATTTACTGAGAGTAGGTTCTTGGAAAAATTTGGTATGTGTAATATCTCATCAAGTGTGATTTTATCACCAAAGGTGGCTTGGCATATGTGTTTTACTTCCTGTTGTGTGTCATCCGGGAGGGTAACCGGATCATACATCCTGTTTACTTCATGATTATGACAGAAATTTAAATCCTTGATCATATGTGATGATGCTCCTGAATCAATTAACCACGTGCATGTATTTTCTGTAATATGTGTATTACTTGCAAAGTTTGCAAGACCTCCCATCTTTACCTCACTTGTGCCCTTTCCTTTAATTGCCTTTGATATTTCTTGCTGTATGAATGTGGCTAGACCTTGAGAAATTTGATCTCTCCCGTCAGTGCATTCACTGTGTTCGTTTTGTGTGTCTGCAAGAGAGTCACCAAATGCGACTAAGTTGGCTCTACTCTTCTGTCCTGTCAGCTCTCTATGCCATTCAAGCACTCCATGGATTTTGAAACATGTTTCTATGGTATGCCCTCTATTCCCGCATTTTTCACAGTGCTTGTCCTCTTTTCTTGTATAGGTCTTCTTATTACTGTTGCTTCTGCCCCCTCTTTTTGTGTTAAAGTTGGGCTGTTTTGCCATCATAGCCACGTTCATGTTGTTCTCATTACTTGCATTCATTGTTCTTTGTCTTTCAACTGTCTGCATCATGACATAAGCTCTGTTCACCATGGGTAGAGACTCCATAAGCATGACTTGGTTCACAACATGTTCATATTCTTCATTCAGGCCCATCAGAAATTGTACTAGTTTGTGTGTATTCTCCTTCGTATTAATTGCTTTGGCAGCATCACAGGTGCAAGTGGGTATTGGGCTTAAACTGGATAGATCATCCCAAAGTTTGTTTAGTTTTGTATAGTAAGTTGAAATTGTGAGATTACCTTGTTTGAGTTGGCTGATCTCTCTTTATATCTGGTATAGCAGTGGACCATTAGCTTCCCCAAATCTTTCTCTTAGCTCATCCCAAAGCTCCTTGGCTGTAGAAAATGACAGAAATGCATCCCCCAGCTCTTTATTCATTGAGTTGAGAATCCAGGACTTGACCATGGAGTCTGCCCTCCTCCGTCTGGTGAGTAGAGTTCTGTCCTCTGTTGGTTGGGTGCATGTTCCATCAATAAAGGATAGCTTATCTTTAGCACAAAGTGCTATCATCATTGCCTTGCTCCATGTTAGGTAGTTGTTCCCGTTGAAAAGAGTGGTGACGAGGACTACTCCTGAATTTTCTGTGTTGGTGATGGAATACTTCTCTAGGTCTGTGGAGTCAAGGTGACTGATTTCATTTTCAACCATGGCCGACATTTTGGGTGGTAGGTTGGATCAGACCATAAGCTCTGATACCATGAAAGATGGTGTAAATTTCTTCTATTTAATTCATCACACTGTATGTATGTGCATGAGCTGCGTACTTATACTAGAAGGGAATGAAATTCTATTGGCTATACATCTGCTGCACTTGTAACTATATTTACAGTTGTGAAAGAAGCACAAATGTGGCAAAAGAATAAAAGGACACTGCATGGCCGCTTGGTGTGTCGCTGGACAGAGTGAGCAGTTTGTGTGCTACTAGAAGCGTGTCTATAGGTTGTAGGTGTAATGGGTGATGGGTGTGTGGTCCATAAGATAACTAGACCAGGGAGTGAACTGGTCCAATCTTTAATTAGCATATAAACCGCCCTATAACATATAAAACAACCCGATCCTTTAACAAAACACAAACTCAAGACATTAAAAAATAAAGAACATTATGTGCAATTTCTGCGGTAAAAGCTAGTCATCCATGTCCCAAATTCTGCAGTAAAAACTGGCTGGTTTAGGGAAAGGATCATGGAGGTAAGTAGGTAACAGTAAACTAAGAGAAGTTACGAAGTTAACTAGTAAAGCAATTTACTTCCAGGAAACGTGGAAGACAAGTGAACAAATATGATCGAAGACAGGGAACACGAATCAACAAGTAAAGCAGATGATGATGTTCGTTGGCAAGGCACGGGCTTCTCGTCTTCCCCTCAGTGGCTCCCAACTTGCCTTTTTCGGTAAGATTGGACTTACGTACTAAGTTGTAAGTAAGTAAGAACTAAGTACCGAAGGCTGCAATTTGGAAGCCCTTGAGGGGGAGGGAGCAACCAGTGGCTTGGAGAGAGATGATATGAAATGCTTTCTTCACCTGATAGATGCTCTCAGGAATGAGCTGTAAATCTTTTTATAGAGCACAGTACCTCGCCTAATTAGATGTCAGACTGCCGTTATGTTTAGAATAACATGCAGACATGCATTCGTCCGTGCTTTTGTTGGTTTATGTTTCCGTTAACGTTGTTATACGAAACTAAATATCTATTAAATATGAAAATATAAAAAGGCTTATAAATTATAGGTATCAGTTATCTAAATAACTTCTTTTAATTATTATGATAGTCTGAAGCTCAATTCTTATTAACCGAATAGAATCTACGTAAACAAAGAACAAAGTCACATTTGAGCATTTCAGTCGTGCCCATTATCTGTCTCATTCCACGTACGTCTCCTTTGGAACATAACAAAACTTAGGATCTGTATACTGTCTCACTCTGTTTACTCTTGTTTTGGACCATCTAACCAAAGTTAACATGTCAAGGTATCTTCACCCCTGAACTAGAGGTTCAAAAGGTTGACGACTCTACATTGGCCAATCGTTTGCATGGTGCATGACTTGTCGTCACTCAGCTTTTCTTTTTTTAATACAGTAGAAGACGATTGAAAAGGTAGGTAACGTGAGAATAAAGAAGTCGAAATGTTTAATCGGTTATTTAATCAAAGTCATACTCACGCACCTTGTTGTGTCTGTTTAGTACCGTCATTTTGTGTGTAGTGTCGACCTTTTGGTGCATGCACAGCGTCCATAATGGGAGATCTAGCCCCTGACAAACAGTGACGAAGGTGGTCTTGAACATGATTGGTAGATGAGCGGTGGAGATACGTTGGAAATTCTTCTTGAAAATGCCACACGTAAATAGTGACATAAACGCATGTAACCATAAAAGAAGATAGCGACATTGATATATGAACATGTTATCTTCGTCGTCATCCGTCGTCGTCATTGACATTCATTTAAAGTCCCTGAGCAGAGTCTAGTCGCCCTTACTCCTGCGTTAGTCTACTTAATAACCTTTGCACTTGTTTAGTAAAGAGGTACTTACTTTTTACTAAAAGATAAATTAAATGTCTTTTCTTTTTATAAAATATTTAATATTATTTTATAAATCATTACATACACCCAACCCAAATCAAGTCAAAATACAACTACACTTCAAATAAATCATGAATCACTTTGTAGGTTGGCATTTGCATTGCAGATAATTTAAATAAAATTATGATAAATTACAGTAAGAGAATCTTTTTCTTATTTTTGATTAAAATTTAATGATAAAATATAGGTATTATAAATATTATATATAGAACAATCAAATGTTGCTTACCCGACAATTCAATATAATTCTTAAATTTAAATTGAACTAATTAAATTCGAGATAAATTAATAATTTATTACAATTATCTTAAATTATTAAATCAAATTTAATTTGTTAGAATCAAATTTAAGAGGTGATTTGGATTATTATATTAGTAACATTTAAGTAGTCTACATATCATATTTATATTGTGTGTATTGTACCATTATTTTTAATCAAAGTTTTAGAAAATGCGTTTATTTTAAAAATTACTTTATATTTGATTATAAAATTTTGCTTTCAATAATGTAAAACCTTTTCAAGTAATTAAAAAAACCCAAATTGTATAGAAAAAATCAAAATCTAAAAATTGTGGATACCCATAGCATACGGTAGAAAGTACAAAAAAAGATTAAACTCAATTCGAACTTAATAAATTAAAATTAAAATTTGAAGAAATTGGGGAAAATGCATTGTTTTGTTGGATCAAAACACCAACTACATTTCAGAGTTTTTTAGCTTATCCAATGGGCCCAGATCTGACCCGGCCATTTCTTTCCTACCTACAGTGTCATTTGAGGCATATATATATATACTAGCAGGCGGTCACCGCGCAACTGCGCAGTGCGATCTCCAAACTGATAATGCCTTGCAGAATTAAAATGTGCCAAGTAAAATTTCAGATAATATCTATACATGGTTTGTTATATATTTGTAGTATATTGGACACATGTGGGATAAGTTAGGAAGAATTGAATCGACCAATATACATGTTTATTTTTATTTTAATTAAGGCATTTCTTAAAATTTACCCTATGGGGGACTCCAAATATTTGTATAACGACAATTGATGTATGACTTCTGACGAAAAACTTATTAAACCATTCTGATTCGTCGAGTCTTTAGTGCATAGTCATTCAACAGGTAGTTATCTCTTATACTTTGTCCGTGAGCTTTCAAAATGTTTATGCTCTAGACAATCAAAGAGGTCGTATACAATAGAAACAATTTGCAAAGTTGAACTTGGTGGGACAGAGGCTTAACCACATGAATTGATATTTAGGTAGTGAGCAAATTGTAGATATGTAGATATAAGCAACGACGATCCCAAAAGCCTCTTTTAAGTTTTAAAAGGTCAGTGAATATTTTGTAAGGCACAAGCTCTCTCTGTCAGATCAGTTCATGCCAACTATTATGTTCGTTTAATACTCTTCTTTGCTAAGAACCAAAACCCAGATCTTGTCTTCCAAATATCGTTGATCCTAGGAAAATCCCTGTTAGAAACCTTAACTCAGTTTTACCCATTTACAGGGAAACTTAGAGACACTTTCTATCGACTGTAACGAAGAAGGAACTTATTATGCGGAGGCTAGAGTGAACCTCAGTATTTCCGACTTCCTTAACAAACCTGACCATCCTATGTTATCATTTATTTCTTTTTTAAACTTCACAAAACACTTGTAATAACTAAATTGATAAAATATAAAATCAATTTGTAGATATATTTGATAATAAAATAAATGCAAAGAAAATTGTACATATGTTTTAGGCAACATAACGAGAATGAATAAAGAAAAAATGAAGAACTTACGAACGTTGGATAAATGAAGCTTAAAGCTCTTGTTTTGAACCTCCACCGATATCTTTAAATGTATTCTGGGTAGAGAACGATTGATAAACAATAAAAAGTTGACGGCGTCCTATCATTTAAATGAGAACTTATTAACTTATGTTTAAAATGAATGGTGAGTCATAAATTTTATTATGTATGGAAACACCTACCACATTAACTAGAGCATAACTTGTCTGTTTTTTCAATGTTGAGTATTGCTTCACGTTTAATAAATACATTAGTAAAATTTTTCTTGTTGATTATTTTTAATGCATTTATTGAGAATGACAGTCATTTCATTTGATTAATTCTCTTAAATGAATAATAATGGAGGATCTCTTTGTCTCTTTGGTCCCTAACGAGTGTGCATGTATTGAACTGATTTCCTTTTCTTTGATTCGGTTTGGCTTATGGCTAAGCCATGTGCTAGATGGTCATAGAGACCCGAGGGATATATAATTAGTAACTATAACGTTAAATTTTTCGTTGACTTCATTTATTATTTATGTTACCTCTTTACTTAAATATACTTTCATATGTATCTGATATACTACAAATATATAACAAACAATTTATAAATATTATCCATATTTGCATGTTTGTTTTCTTTTAGTTAAAGCAACTTCACGGTTACACGTAACTGGCCAGTGGAACTAGGAAACAATGAAAATCTAGATAATTTGTTTGTGTTTCAAATATGAAATACATAACATTAGAAATTTAGCGAGAAAGGAATTACATGGATGAAGAAATTGGAACCACTAAATATATTGACTTATGATTCACATAAAAAAGATAAAGATTTCGTCAATTAATTATATAATGCATAATTTCTATGGGCGAAAATTTATAGTCTATATCGAATAAAACCTATAGCTCCAAGCAATCAGATCATTGCGTTAAGATTAGGGATGTCAATGGACCGGCAATGGGCTGGCCCGACCTATTGAAAAATATCATCGAACCATTTCATCCCACGGCTCGGGCGGGCCAAAAAAGGTTGGCTCGTGGCCCAGCCCATGAGGGCCAAAATGGCCCGCCGATGAGGTGGCCCACGGAGAGGCCCATGGTTCGGCCCACCTAGCCCACCCGAGCCACGGGTCGCCCGTCGGGTCGTTTTCGCCCGATCTTTTAATAAATTTTAAAATTGTTGTTGTATTTTTTTAAATTAATAAATTATAAACTTTTTTGTTTTATTTTTCATATTTACAACATATGTATATTATGCATATATGTATTTAT